>CM056591.1:375000-505000 GCA_029721435.1 Gymnothorax reevesii
TTAACCCAGACCCTTACGCTCAAGTGTCTTTTGTTTAACCCAGGCCCCTTACGCTCAAGTGTCCTTTCTGTTTAACCCAGCTCCTTACGCTCAAGTGTCCTTTCTGTTTAACCCAGACCCTTACGCTCAAGTGTCCTTTCTGTTTAACCCAGACCCTTACGCTCAAATGTCCTTTCTGTTTAACCCAGAACCTTACGCTCAAGTGTCCTTTCTGTTTAACCCAGCTCCTTATGCTCAAGTGTCCTTTCTGTTTAACCCAGACCCTTACGCCCATGTGTCCTTTCTACACGTGAGCAAAACTACCGAGATCATCAAGTCGACTTTAAACCCAACCTGGGACCAGACGCTCATTTTTGATGACATTGAAATCTACGGTGACCCTCAGACCTTCGCCCGGAACCCCTCCAATGTAGTTTTTGAGGTCTTCGACAGCGACCAAGTGGTGAGGTGTTCAATTTCAGGCCAGACACAAATATTTTTTTATCTTTATTTGTGAGATGATCATTGAAATTATTTTACAGCTCTCGGTCTGCAGGTTCAAATGTGTCAGTGGGCTTAATCCTTTATAGCAGCTGAACATTCTGTCAGCCAATTCTGCCACAGTTCCTTTTCAAGCTGTAGTCAAGTCGCACAATCTGCATTATTATATTCTTACTTTTCCATGTCTTATTTTAGCTAGACAGAATCAGATCACGATGACATGAATAATTAACAACACACAGCAATGTTTTTTGTGGTCCACAGTTATGCTGAGTGTGAAATATTTGTGTCCTGCTCTGGTAGACAGCAAGTTACTTGTAGCGAGATCTGCACACATTCTGGCCCAAAGTTGGCCAGAACTTGAGCAAATTCGTCAAGGAGTCACTTGTTCCCTGGAGCTCTGAGCAATTATGTTCTACAGTAAAACTGTGGCCATTTCCGAGACTCACAGACAGTCGTTGCCGTGGCGTGTCGGTGGTGCGGTGAACACAGCGGTGGTGATGACAGCACCTTGTCCGTATCCCAGGGTAAAGACGAGGCTCTGGGCCGCTGCTCCTGTACCCCCTTGGTGAAGTTGAACCCCGGGATGGACGTGACCCCCAGACTCCTCTGGTATCCCGTCATCAAAAAGGTCCGGGTCGCTGGGGAGATGCTGGTGGCTGCCGAGCTCATCCTGAAGGATAAGGTAATGAGCCTGCTAAGATTGCCGGTGTGACAGTGACCAATGTTTCCACGCACCCTGAGTTCTCCTGAGCAGCTCTTCGCAATCTCTGCATTTTGTGGGCTGAGGATTAACTGGGCCTTTCTCCACTTTTCATCAAAAATTATGTTCTACCATAGAAATAATCTCAGTTTTAACAGGTACCATATCCTGATGTAATTTTTTAAATGATAAATCACAGCTGGGAGAAACATCCAGAAAGTGCATAGTACTTTGTATGAATTTTCAGTCTACTTCAAAAAGTTTAAAAAGTTCTATGTCCACATTGTCCAATCAGGGAGCTGGATATAGGGTCACCTGATCAGGATGATAAGATCGCTGAGCAAAGGTTCTATCCACTCTACCATCTCAAAGCAAAATCCCTCTACCAAATAGAAGGTTGTTAGATGATGAAATCTGGGATATTTTAGATCGGTTGGTACTACAGCACTTGAATGAAGCGTCTATGTCTTAAAACCCTTCATTTCCCTAATAAAAATGTACTATAGTTAACTATTGTCGCAGTCACATTTGTCCAGGGATATGGTTTCACTAATAAAAGAAGGCAGGCTGGCCTGGACTGGTGAATCTGGAAGGAAAGCCGGGACTTACCTCCCCTCAGGACGGCTCCGTAATGTTCCAAAGCCCGCTCAAGCTGCCACTCCACTGGCGAATAGCTCCGCATCATTCGGTTCTTTGGTTCAGTGTCATGAGTTATATATTAAAAGCGTGGCAGTATTATGGATGACGATTTAAAATAAAGCAAACCCGCATGGTCAGAAAACGAGAGATTGGGGAAGGTCTCCTTCATATAGCTCGATCCACCTTTGATTTTGGCCAATTTAAAAGGGACATCCCTCCCATGACCAACCGCCACCCATTTAGGACACAAGGCATCGTCCCGACTTCCCCACCCAGTCACCAATCACAGTCCATAACCGCCATGCCACTATATGTGCGCTGCCTACATCTACATTTCACTACAAACAGAGGAACTATTAGTGTTTCTGTTATTTTACTTTGGTCCCGGATCCGAGGGCATAGCACTATAGTTTACTAAAGTAAAATTGATGTAAACTATCGTAAACTACACTTTACTACAGTAAACTATGGTTTGTTGCCAATATACTATAGTAGTTGAATATTATTGTTATAGTTTACTATAGTATAGTTTGACTTTTGTGGTTTACTTTAGTATCAGTATAGTAAACTACAGAATTACTATAGTATATCTATAGTAATTCCGCAAAAATACCATAGTTACTGTAGAAACTATAGTATTTTTATTGTAGTATTTTGTGGTAATTTTAGTGGAATAATCATTCTCCAAATGTATAATGGCATGATATTATACCTTTCAGTCCAAATATCTCCCCTGAATATAAATATCTGGAAGGTATACTTGGAGCAAGAAATTATGATGCAGCAAAATTTCACATCCCATTTTCTTCATTTAGTAAAACGTAGAGATGGGTACAGTTAATTCTCAGCCCATGATTTTAGGGATGACAGGAGATAAGACTAAATAAGATAAGACAAGATCACAAAATAAGTCAAAAGGTAAGTCAAACTGGAATAAGCAAGATATGGAAATATTGGATAAGACAAAATGAGCAGGATAAGATTACTCAAGACAAGATTACACAAAATAAGAAAAGATGAGGTAATACAAGGTACAATGCAAGGTGGGGAAATAGGCAGTTTCTCTAGATTTAAAGAAGAAACACTGAATCACCAGGTGAAAACTCTCCTTTTTTAATTTGTCTGATGAAGAGATCAAATGAATGAACTCATATGTTACTAACAGGAAGCAATGTGCACGTATTGGTAACACCCGGTCAACATATCTCAACTGTAATGCTAGTGTCCCCCAAGGATCAGTTCTGGGACCTACATCGTTCAGCTTGTATATCAATGACCTGCCTTTCGTCTGCCCAAGTGTATGCCGATAACACAGTTCTCTATCTACATGCCAAAAACAAACTAGAAGCTGCAAACAAATCAGCAGCAACCATATTTCTTATATCTGATTGTTTTAACAAATCATGCTTACACCTGAATGTAAACAAAACTGTCTGTATGTTTTCCTCCTCATGAAAACCAACAAAATCTCACCTGCCTGATGTTTTTATTAACGGACAAATATCTTGGAATCATTTTAGATTCAAATCTGTCTTTTAAAAACGCATTTTAAAAAGGTGGCCAGTACTATCAAATTTAACCTAGCCAATGTTAGGCATATCAGACCCTACCCAACAACAGAGGCAGCCAAACTCTTTATGCATGCTATGATTTTTTCCCACATTGCATATTGTTTTACCAGATGGTCACAGGCAACCATGACAAATTTGAGCCCGTCGAGTCCCTTTACAAACAGACACAAAACATTTGACCGAAAAGCCAATAATTAGCACCACTGCTGCATTATACAAAAGTGAAATTTATTTAATTTTGAAAATTTCAAACATTTCTTAGATGCTTGACTCATTTTTAAGATTTTACATGGGCTTTGCACCTCCGCTGCTGAACCAGTTCACAGAAGAACAACAATAGCAGGACATCAAGGGCCACTACCAGCAATACGGACGCAGCAAGTTTGGGCAAACAGTCATCTGAATTAGAGCCACACCCACTACTGGAATAGTCTGCCAATTGAATTTAGACAGAGCAATAACTACCCAACCTTTAAACACAAACTTCAGACACGACTCAAAGTAATCATGAGTGACTACTCTAACTCCTCTGAGTAGCTGCTCCTGCCTACACTCACTATTTTTATGATTATTTCTGTAGTGTGTCCTTGTATTGTTGTATTAGTGTATTTTTTATGCATATTTTTCTTTCTTCTCTTTTAATAACAAGACATCAGTTGATTTATACCAACCTGCCCAGGGACTACGAACGAAAATTAGCTTAGTCGCTAACGTTGGCGCATTTACATCGATGTCTAACTGATTGACTTATTATAACTGCTGATGATAACGGAGTGCTGATTAATGTGTGCTGTCCATAAATTAATAAATAGATAAATAAACAAGACAACAGGAAACAGTCTGCAGGGTGGGGGGTAATGGGGCAATAAAAGGACAGTTCCTGACCTGATGTCCCTCCGTCTGTCCGCAGGCGAATGAGACAGAACTACCCATCCTGCCCCCCCGCCGGGCGGAGCGGCTGTACATGGTGCCTCAGGGGATTCGGCCCGTCGTGCAGCTGACCGCTATCGAGGTCCGTCACCAAGGGCAGGGTGCAGGGGGGTCAACTGGCACTGGACAAGAAAATCAGGGGGAGAGGCAGTGGGTTTAGGGCACAAGAAGTGGGTGCGGTGGACAGGGCGCAGGTGGAGGGGACAGGCAGTTGGTGAAGGGGACAGGGCTCAGGTGGAAGGGACAGGTAGTTGGTGAAGGGGACAGGGCGCAGGTGGAAGGGACAGGTAGTTGGTGAAGGGGACAGGGCGCAGGTGGAAGGGACAGGTAGTTGGTGAAGGGGACAGGGCGCAGGTGGAGGGGACAGGTAGTTGGTGAAGGGGACAGGGCGCAGGTGGAGTCGACAGGTAGTTGGTGAAGGGGGCAGGGCGCAGGTGGAGGGGACAGATAGTTGGTGAAGGGGACAGGGCGCAGGTGGAGGGGACAGGTAGTTGGTGAAGGGGACAGGGCGCAGGTGGAGGGGACGGGTAGTTGGTGAAGGGGGAAGGGCGCAGGTGGAGGGGACAGGTAGTTGGTGAAGGGGACAGGGCGCAGGTGGAGGGGACGGGTAGTTGGTGAAGCGGGCAGGGCGCAGGTGGAGGGAACTGGTAGTTGGTGAAGGGGACAGGGCGCAGGTGGAGGGGACAGGTAGTTGGTGAAGCGGGCAGGGCGCAGGTGGAGGGGACGGGTAGTTGGTGAAGGGGGCAGGGCGCAGGTGGAGGGGACAGGTAGTTGGTGAAGGGGACAGGGCGCAGGTGGAGGGGACAGGTAGTTGGTGAAGGGGACTGGGCGCAGGAGGTAAGTTGGATGCGTTGGTCAGTTTGTAGGACTGAAGAATACAGAGGGACCGTAACGGAGGGACGACAGAAACATCTTTAAGGCTTAATTCTGAAGCCCAGAAATGGTTGTGTCCTCAGAAGAGTGCTAACACCTGCTAACACCTCCTGCACCCCCCAGATCCTGGCCTGGGGTTTGCGGAACATGAAGCCCTTCCAACTGGCCACCGTTTCCTCTCCCAGCCTCATCGTGGAGTGCGGCGGCGAGATGGTGCGGTCTACCGTCATCCGCAACATCAAGAAGAGCCCCAACTTCCCCAGCTCAGTCCTCTTCCTCAAAGTGGTACTTTCCCAGAATCCACCAGAGAATCACGTTGCGCAGCATCTCAGTATTGCTGTTCGTCTGCGGTGTGAAGTCGCACGGCAGAGTCGAGCCAAGTTGAATAGAAGTGAATCTAATTTTGTTGCAAACAGAGCCATGAATCTTCACAGCAAGAAAATTTAAATAATCACTCAGGCGAACTCGCGTGATGAACAAAGCGAGGTGAAAGTTGGCTTCATGTTTTTGGAAAGGCATTATTACCGTCAGATGTAAGGATGAGGCAGAGGGTTCGGTCCGTATGAATAGTCGACTGAGACCGAAGCTGTTGGGGCCTAAAGTTCAGCTGAAGTGTGAGCTGAAGCTGAGAGTTTGCTGTGCTTTGAGCAAAGTTACTTGCTGTGTAAGATTATGGCCGTGTAACACTACAGCAGAGTACTTTTTTAGCGATCTAACACTGTTGCAGTGTAACACTTCAGCAGAGTAAGATTACAGCAGTGTAAGATTATAGCAGTGTAACTCTACAGAGTTGGATTACAGCAGTGAAATGCCTCAGCAGAATAAGATTACAGCAGTGTACCATTACAACAGGGTAACACTACAGAAGAGTCAGATTTCTGCGATGTAACACTACAGCAGTGTAAGACTTCAGCAGAGTTAGATTGAAGCAGAGTAACACTATAGCAGTGTTACATTGAAGCAGTGTAATACTAAAGCAGAGTAATGTTACTGCAGTGTAACACAACAGCGGTGTAAGCAGTGTAAGCAGACTAAAGCAGTGTACCACACCGCAGACACAGATTTCAGCAATAAACACTCCAGCACACTCAGACTTCAGCGGTGTTACAGTACAGCAGTGAAACGCTCCAGCACACTCAGATTTCAGCAGTGTAACACTACAGCAGTGTTAGATTAAATCAGTGTTAAGGTGACAGCAGCTTTAACGTTGATACTGCAGCTCCTTCCGAAAGAGGAGATGTACACCCCCCCCATCGTGCTGAAGGTGATCGACCACAGGCCGTTCGGCAGGAGGCCCGTCGTGGGTCAGTGCACCATCAGTTCACTTGAGGAGTTCCGCTGTGACCCCTACAGAACCGGGGCGGAGGTCGCCAGGTCTGCCAAAGGTAAAGAGCCGAGACGGTCTTCATGCATCGTTTATAATCCCACTCATACAGAGTCAGAGTTACTCGCTGAAATAATGGAGTCCTGCTGAAAGCATAAGTCAATATTTCATCAGGTACTTTAGATTTATATGTAGATCTTCAGTGTTAAATGTATCACCTTTAGGCAGAATAAGACAGAATATGGACTAAAGGTTGTAGGCAGGTCTGCCAAATGTTAGGAGTCTCTTGCTTAGTTTACAGCTGGGACTGCCCTTCTTTCGCTATTTATATTCGGGATTATACTCATCTGGTTACTATGGGAACCATCCTCTTCTTCGGTTAATCTGCTGTTTAATTAACACTGACTGCCATTTTTAAAGTCACGGTAAATCCAGATGAAATGGTGATGCCATTATTTGAGTTCATCAGAAATGAAAATTGCATAAAGATGCTCATTCCTCATTCTGTACTGAGGATTATGGTTCTTTATAGAACCCTCATCACTGCTGAGAACAGAGCAGAGGGAACCGCAGTAACACTGATTTATAGAACTTGGTGCGGTTCCTTAATGGAGCCTTGTTGATTCATATTTTTTCTTAATATGCAAAGTACTGTAAAGTTATGGCTGCATTATGTATCAACGCATTTAGTGATTCGAAAAATGCAGTATTTTTCCCAATGTGCTAAACTGCAGTTCTTCATATCAGTAATTTAATTGAATTTGAATCCGTCTCACCGCTGCGATCATCCTGCTGAGTAACGAACGCTGATATCTGTGTTAGTGGCCATGATGGCGGCCGGCCCTCCAGCTCACACCATCATCAACATCGAGGAGCGAGGACTGGTGCTGGACGCACAGGTACGGTAAACATCCGCTGTACCGACATTAGAGCTTCACTGTGCGGACAGAAAGTGTTTGGATAGTGATACCATCTTCAAAAGGGCTGTGATCATGTTCCCATGATAAATACCCGCAAATTAAAGCCAATCGTCTCATATTTAATGTTACAACCCCAATTTGCAGGAGGGCAGACACACAACGAAAAAAAACTGGTCACTGTCCAAATACTTTTGAATTTCTTGGTCTGTTTTACACTTGTAATCCTGGTGAAACAGTGACACTTTTAATCCTGGTGAAACAGTGACACTTTTAATCCTGGTGAAACAGTGACACTTTCCTTGCTCTTATTTTTCATGCTTTTTTTCATCTGGATCCAAAAAATCTTCCATGACAGCAAGAAGAAAAGGTGAGATCTCATTTGAGACTTTGAGCCTCAGTGTTAACGTGTTGTTTTTACAGACTTAATGCCATTTAACTCGTTAACTCACCCAGAGTCATGGAGACACCAGCGTCCCCGGGGAACACTGTACACAACAATTACTGATGAGCTTATTTAACTCTTATTAAGGCCCTGAGACCAACTGCGACCAAATATACTCTGAGTGACACAATTCGAATCAACGCAGAATACAGTGCTCAGCATTCAATAGTTCAAAAGGAAGTTTATTGACATTTCAGAACATATTTTACCAGAAGAGGAACAAAATGTACTCAGTACCCAGTACTGGTTATATCAATAGAAAACAGGGGGAAATGCTGTGTAGAGCTACAATAATGAAAATCACACTCACCCAAACTTACAGAATATCTGCCACACAGAGCAGTGACTAATCAAGTTTCAAAACTGGGGTTGCAAAATGTGCCCCAGGAAAGTAACAGGATGTTTGCTTTGCCCAACCAAATGATGGCGCTGCCTGTTCAAATTTGGGTTTGAAATAGTAAGTCAAAAGCTTGAGTTGTTTCCTGATTCTACACCGTTCGTTCTGACCCAATCCCCTGTGTGGCCGCAGGAGAAGGAAGCAGTGGATTGGTGGAGTAAGTTTTACTCCTCCATCGGAGAACATGACAAGTGCGGCCCGTATCTTCAGAAAGGTTACGACACCTTGAAGGTGAGAAACATTAGTGTGCGTTTGTGTAATACGCAGGTGTCAATCATCTCTTCACTTATTTCACAAAGCAGGATCACATGGTCAGCAGAACGACTGCACTGAGTGAAACCCGGTATCGCCTGAATCTGGAGCACTCCTCACTCCTCACTCCTCACTCCTCGCAGCTGAAATAAGAGCTTTGGAACAGCCAGCAAGATGGCAGATCAGTAACAACTTCCGCTTCAAGCAAGGATTGAGGAGCGAGGACATGGCTTAGGAGACGTAGGAGAATTGAGATGGACTCATGGACTGCAGTGAAATGTGTCGTTTCTCAGCGTTGCTGAAAACAGTAGCTCTGGTTCTGCACACAGACCCCGGGATGGTCACATGGTGGCCCCGGGATGGTCACATGGTTTTTTTGCTTTTTATAGGATTCCTAACAGGCTAAAGAATCCGTAAGTCTTCTTCTCCGGGCAGGAAATTTAAACTGTATGAAAGGAGACCACAGAAACACACAAACACTGAAACACTGCGGCCCCCTGGGAAATGAGTCTTACTGCCCGGGTTAAACATGGACTCGCTGTGTAAGAACACTTCTGCTCGTCTCGGTCTCAGTGAGCGTCTTCTGTTCCCGATCAGGTGTACGACACTGAGCTGGAAGAGGTTCCTGAGTTCCGAGGCCTGACTGACTTCTGTAAGACCTTTAAGCTGCAGAGAGGAAAGACGGACGAAGATGAGGACGACCCTTCGGTGGTGGGGGAGTTTAAGGTCAGACCATGTCCTGCCGTCACTGACCTCAGTCCAGCTGTTTTTTCTGTCTTTCTCCTTCCTGGTGCTCATCTGACCTGGAAACTAAGCAGGTCGGCAATATTTATCCTCACGGCCCAGTCCATTCAACGCCACTTCAAGGCGCCAAGAGGCCCTAAAATGTTTCTTGGGTTGGGAAACAAGCGCATTGTTTATGGAAGAAATTTTCCACACTGCATGATGTATAAATGATTGATCAGGAGATCGACTGCAGCCCCGATCAGGCAGGCCTAACTGACACGGCTTCAAAATGTTGATTGAAAGAAAATGATCAGCCCATGTGCCGTATCGATGTTTTTTCCAATTGTTGATGGTCTTTTCTAGTTTCATTTCATTGTTTCCCCGGACTAGCGTGGCTAAGAACAAGGAAAGGAGGCTAAAAAAGGAAGGATGAAGGAAGGATGCAGAAGGTGAAAAATAAGTGACTGCAGAGCCCAGCAGGTTCCAGCTGAAGAGTTTCAGCACCCTCTAGTGGAGATTTTATGAACATGTATTTTCTGAACACTGTTTCAGTAAAACTGACTGTGTTGTGTTCAGGGCTCGTTCAGAGTGTACCCCCTCCCTGATGACCCGGGCGTGGCGGAACCTCCTCGGCAGTTCAGGGAACTTCCAGACAGCGGCCCTCAGGAGTGCCTGGTTCGGATTTACATCATCCGGGGCATTGACCTGCAACCCAAGGACAACAACGGCATGGTGAGCAGAATATAGGGAGCGATTACCTTCACTGCATGTTCACTGCATTTCCAGTATACGCACTCACTGACATAACATGCTCACTGTCTGTTCACTGCATTACCAGTGTACACACTTGGTGACAGCATGCATTCACGGTCTGTTCACTGCATTATCAATGTACACGCTCACTGACAGTACATACTCACTGCATGTTCACTGCATTACCAGTGTACACGCTCACTGACAGTACATACTCACTGCATGTTCACTGCATTACCAGTGTACACGCTCACTGACAGTACATAATCACTGCATGTTCACTGCATTTCAAGTGTACACACTCACTGACAGCACACGCTCACTGCATGTTCACTGCACTCTAACTGAAGGTCTAGCCCATCATTAACACGGTACTATAGCAACACTGATCTCAAAATGCAAGTGTACTGCATGGCCAAAAGTATGTGGACATACCTGGATCTGGGGTTTTTGTTTGTGGGTTGAACTATGGCTCTTGATTCCAGTGGTGGACAGTTTGGCAGTGTAGCCTTCAGTGTCATTTAAGATAATTTGGAGCTTCCATACGTTTGGGGAGCCACCTTCTGTGTCAGCAATGACAATAACTCCATCCACAGAGTGAGGTCCAAACGGAAATCAGAGAAGAACTCAACCCGGCTCAATCCACCCAATCAAACACCAATCAGATCCACTGAAACCAAACCATCAGCCTGGCTTCATTGCCTGACTTCACTGCCCAAAATCACTAGGGCTTTCACACCAGCGGGCAACATGTTCGGTCCCAGTTCACGCTCGTAATTTTGAACCTTTCGGCATATTTACACCAAAAATACCAAAAAATTGTAGGTTTTAATAGTGAACTGTGATGTCATCAGTAGGTGTGGTTATTGTCGACAGCATAAAGAAGGATAGCGGAGGTGGCGTCGGTGATGAAGGCAGAAAAGTCAATGTTGAACAAAAGGAATGTGCAGTGGTCTGTAATCAGTACGATCTGCAATTTCACTTGTTGTTTACGTCCGTTTGTGCTGAATCAGTGTTAAAAACCATCTCAGGAGAGAGCAGGCTGTTACAGCTCTGATCGAGGAGGGGGCGTGTCCATACTCACACCCGGGATTTATCAGGAGACATGGAGTCAGCAGCTGTCCACATACTTTTGACCCAGTTGGGTAAACAATGCGCACAGTACGTGGGTGACACTTTAAGAGCACTCCAGGAGAGCACTACACTACACCACAATACACTACACTACACTCAGTGAATACAGCAGCTTCAGAAAACAAACACCAAACAGCAGAGGTCGAGCTCACTGTTAACCCCTGTCGCTCCGCAGTGTGACCCCTATGTGAAGATCTCTCTGGGCAAGAAGAGCATTGAGGATCGGGATCAGTATAAACCCAACACACTCAACCCTGTGTTTGGAAGGTAACCTTCAGCAGCCAAACTGATTGGGTGAAATGAGAATAAAAACGGTGCTGCAGTGAGTGTCCTCATGTCCATCTCTGCAGGATGTACGAGCTCTCCTGCTTCCTCCCGCAAGACAAGGACCTGAAGATCGCCGTTTACGACTACGACCTCCTGAGCCGTGACGAGAAAGTGGGAGAGACTGTGATCGACCTGGAAAACCGATACCTGTCTCGCTTCGGCTCGTACTGTGGACTTCCAGAGACATACTGCATGTGAGAGGGAATCGGGAAATGTGGCAGAGAGCTTTCTGGGGTGATAATGATGCGGATAGAGTCACTCCTGGGTTCTGTTTCATAAAACAAGATTATGGAGTCAGCTGGATAACTATCCTGATCACAACCCAGAGCCCCCTGCACATGGGGAACACTGACTCCTGTAAAAACAGGGTTACAGGTCTGGCTCAACACCGCCAGCCAACTCAGAGATCCCGCCTTGTAAAACTATGCCCCCCCTCGTACTATACTGTAACTCATTTATCAGTTTTTTTCCTGCAGATCATACAGATTACGTTTTTCACTTTAGACTATCGAACATTTTGCGCACTCTAATCGTGACATCACATCCTGTTTCTAAGTTCTCATCGTTGAGAGTAAGTGTCCACCTCCTGAGGCAGAATTGATCCTGATTGGGTCCCTCTGATAAACAGCTCCGGGATTAACCAGTGGCGAGATCAGCTGAAGCCGTTTCAGATACTGCAGAACCTGGCCAAGCTAAGAGGCATCAGCGCCCCTCAGAGCAGAGACGGCGGGAGCACGCTCAGCTTCGGGGGCCAGGAGTTCAGCCTCACTGACCTCGGTAAGCTAACGGTGACACAGCAGCCTTAACATGTGATCTATCACGGAAGTTACAGTCAGGAAGTAAAACGTCGACGCTTGCTTGAACTTCAAAGTGTTAGAGGTGCCTCATCATTAACCAATGGCAGCTAAAGCTTCATTTTACAGTTATAAAGAGAATTAAAGAAACAGCAGCACATAAGAGAGTCTGGGAAACTCTGATCTACCGTCTATAAACTGGATTTTCTGCTTTTCTAATTTTGCTCTGTGCAGAAGCCAATAAAACCCTCCACCAGCACCTGGGACCTCCGACTGAACGCATCGCTCTGCACGCGCTCAGAAAGCAGGGCCTCGTCCCCGAGCACGTGGAGACCAGGACCCTCTACAGCAGTTTCCAGCCAACGCTGTCCCAGGTCAGTCCCAGTCCAAAATACACTGTCCCAGGTCAGTCCCAGTCCAAAATTCACGGTCCCAGGTCAGTTCCAGTCCAAAATACACCGTCTGATGTCAGTTCCAGTCAAAAATTCACCGTCCCAGGTCAGTTCCAGCCCAAAATACACAGTCCCAGGTCAGTCTCAGTCCAAAATACACTGTCCCAGGTCAGTCCCAGTCCAAAATACACTGTCCCAGGTCAGTCCGAGTCCAAAATTCACGGTTCCAGGTCAGTCCCAGTCCAAAATTCACGGTTCCAGGTCAGTTCCAGTCCAAAATACACCGTCCGATGTCAGTTCCAGTCCAATATACACTGTCCCAGGTCAGTTCCAGTCCAAAATACGCTGTCCCAGGTCAGTTCCAGTCCAAAATACACCGTCCGATGTAAGTTCCAGTCCAAAATACACTGTCCCAGGTCAGTTCCAGTCCAAAATGCACTGTCCCAGGTCAGTTCCAGTCCAAAATACACTGTCCAAGGTCAGTTCCAGTCCAAAATACACTGCCCCAGGTCAGTCCCAGTCCAAAATATACTGCCCCAGGTCAGTCCCAGTCCAAAAAACACTGTCCCAGGTCAGTACCGGTCCAAAATATACTGTCCCGTGTCAGTCCCAGTCCAAAATACACTGTTATTAAATTCAGTTTTATCAGCAGCTCGAGGAGTTATTTGATGATTAACGGTTAACGATAAATTTTGCAAATATTCGTTATGAAAAAAATAGTGCATCATGTGCAGGTCGCAGGTCATTTACAGGCTGAGGTTCTTTGGCTGCACAACTCAGTGAAGCATCGCCTCTCGTTTGTTTGTGCCTGAGTGATGTAGTCTTGATTTAGGAAGATCTACAGCTACAGATTTAGTCGTACTCTAATGTTTTTATAAACACGCCGTCTCTCACTAACAGGGGAAGCTCCAAATGTGGGTGGACGTTTTCCCCAAGAGCCTCGGTGTCCCTGGTCCACCATTTGACATCACACCTCGGCAAGCCAAAAAGTAAGAACGTCCCACCATCTGAGCTTAAATCACGTTTTCAAGAGTCTGCTCTCCACCACCTGAACGAAACACAAAAACACAGAACTTGTGCTATCCTTCTATCACCTGAGTCTGAGTCATGAACAGAACAGTCCAATGACGCATCCCCCGGAAAGAGTTTGAAAGCGTTTGCCTCACTGTGAGGGAAGGTTTGTGAATCAGTTTAGTTATCCTGCAGTGGTGCCTGTGCAGCGTCCCATGAGATGATTTATGGGTCATATTTTCCTCGTCCCACAGATACTCCCTGCGCGTCATCATTTGGAACACCACCGATGTCATTCTGGATGAAACCAGCATCACAGGGGAAAAAATGAGCGATATCTATGTCAAAGGGTAATACATCATTCTACTGTCTCTATTGTGCTGTCGGCATGGTGACAGAGCTCTCTGGGAGCCTTCTTGTGATTCAATTTGTGACGTAAAACTGGTGACCTCAACAGCTGTTCTTGTGGAGCCAGATGGTGAGGCCGGTAGTCTTACATCAAATTTATTTTGATAGTCAAATTGTAAGCAAATAGTTGTAAATGAAAATACAGTTCATGTCAATGGCTCCCTGGTAGCAGAAAAGAAGGTGTCTGGAGTCTGACAGACATGCCCTCAATCATGCAGTTTATCTGTTCCACCTGTGCCTGTGCATCCACATACCTGTGTTAACGTTTACCTGTGTTCCCATGTACATGTGTTCATGTTTACCTGTGTTCCCGTATACGTTTTCACGTTTACCTGTGTTCATGTTTATATACCTGTGTTCTCATATATCTGTGTTCACGTTTACCTGTGTTCCCATATACCTGTGTTCATGTTTATATACCTGTGTTCGCGTTTACCTGTGTTCTCATATACCTTTGTTCATGTTTACCTGTGCAGGTGGATGCCTGGGATGGAGGAGGACAAACAGAAGACTGACGTCCATTACAGGTCTCTGGATGGAGACGGGAACTTCAACTGGAGGTTCGTCTTTCCCTTCAGCTACCTGCCGGCTGAGCAGCTGTGTTTGGTTTCTAAAAAGGTGAGATGAACATCCATATCGCTCACAGAGTCTGTGCAATGAGAGGTTTTCCAACATTCTTACCAAAATAACAAATCATACCATTTCACATAGGCTATACTACCAACTCACACCATTGTGTTTAGTTTTAGTAGTTTAGTAGTTTCATTGTCAACGGCAATATTGGTGGCTATTTGTTTCATATTTTCCCACAGTATAATTTTTGAGAGGTTAAACTTGAATAACAGCATCATCTCATCAGCTGAGACATTCCCTCACTTAAAGAGCCGGTGTCGTTCATTTTGTTGTGTTATTTTGCATGACAGGAGCGTTTCTGGAGTTTGGATAAGACTGAGTTCAGGACACCACCGAGGTTAATCATCCAGATCTGGGACAATGACAAATTCTCCCTGGATGACTACCTGGGTAAAGAGCCTATTATTGAACATCAAATCTCATGATAATGTAATTTATCCCTGTGTTATGGGTGTAGCTGCTCTCCTTGTGTAACAGGTGTAGCTGCTCTCCCTGTGTTACGGGTGTAGATGCTCTCCCTGTGTTAAGGGTGTAGCTGCTCTCCCTGTGTTATGGGTGTAGCTGCTCTCCCTGTGTTAAGGGTGTAGCTGCTCTCCCTGTGTTATGGGTGTAGCTGCTCTCCCTGTGTTATGGGTGTAGCTGCTCTCCCTGTGTTATGGGTGTAGCTGCTCTCCCTGTGTTACGAGTGTAGCTGCTCTCCCTGTGTTATGGGTGTAGCTGCTCTCCCTGTGTTATGGGTGTAGCTGCTCTCCCTGTGTTATGGGTGTAGCTGCTCTCCCTGTGTTATGGGTGTAGCTGCTCTCCCTGTGTTATGGGTGTAGCTGCTCTCCCTGTGTTATGGGTGTAGCTGCACTCCCTGTGTTATGGGTGTAGCTGCTCTCCCTGTGTTACGGGTGTAGCTGCTCTCCTTGTGCAACAGGTGTAGCTGCTCTCCCTGTGTTACAGGTGTAGCTGCTCTCCCTGTGTTACAGGTGTAGCTGCTCTCCCTGTGTTACGGGTGTAGCTGCTCTCCCTGTGTTATGGGTGTAGCTGCTCTCCCTGTGTTATGGGTGTAGCGTATCTGATTATGTTTCAGGTGTAGTTGTTTTTGCTTCATCACAGGCACCATTGAGCTGGACTTGCACCACCTCATTCCTCCTTCTAAGACACCTGAGAAGTGCAGCCTCAAAATGCTGCCCGGGGCGACGGGCTCCAGTCGATCGAAAACACGGCCGTCAACCTCTCTCTTCGAGCAGAAGTCTGCCAGAGGCTGGTGGCCCTGTGTAGTTGAGAAGGACGGAAAGAAGGAGTTAGCAGTAAGTACCAGAAGCCTCGCTGGCATGGAAAGAGTCATTTACAGTAAATTACAGTCATTTACCTGAATCTTGTCCCTTCATTTTACTTCCTGTATTTCTGTCAGTCACCAGTGTCACGCATACAAGCTGCAACATAACAGCTCAGCACACAAGTTTCATTGTAATAATTTCATAACTGAATCAGTAAAAAAAAAAAAAGTATTCATTAAGGAGGAAATGCTTGACACCAAAATGTTCTTTTAAAAAATAAGTGATTAAAATGCCCTGCAGTGAAGGTTAAAATGTCTGTTACTACATGTTTGCTTGGGTGAGGTGAGAGAACGGGGAAGAGAAATAATATACTGTATACCAAGAAAACGTTTTCCGTACTTAAGTTCCCCTGCAGTGACCTAAAGCTCTTTACTCCCCCTAGTGGCAAATGGCATGTAATGAACTAATTGCATTAAAGGGATGGTTCACCCAAAAATGAAATTTAGTCATTATCGACTTACCGTCATGCTGATGAGAAGTCCGGTGTAGTTTTTATTCCTCAAAGTGCAGCCGGAGACTCGGGGGGTTTCCTCCTGCATTGCAAATCCATATAACGAGCGTCTATGGTTACCGAAAAGAAAAGGTCCATAAAACTACTCAAAAACTTTGTAATATTCCTCCATACTGCTCGTCTGCTGCAATCCAAGTGTCCTGAAGGGGTAACATCCAGAGTTTACCCGAAACGACGTCATTTTGTACAGTTTTATAGCCTATTATTCTCTCTAGTATGGCTGTTTGGAGGCGCGCTCGCGCGTTCACGCGGTTCTCCCGCGCAGCTGCGGGGACTGCGGTCTTGACGTCGCTACGAAGAGCCGTCAGCCACAGCTGTAGTCTCTCAGGGTCCTGAACTGGTAGTCTGTGGAAAGTCACGGATCTCCTGAACGCTGCATTTGGCTGAAGCAACCCGTTTCACTCCCTTATCGTCGTAACCTTACAGAGTGGACGGTTAGAGCAGTATCGTCGCTCACTTGAACTTTAATGTAACTTCTCCAGCATGCACACGCATCTCGTTCCAGCCAGGTTCAATTACACTTCGTGTAACACTTAAACCGGTCCTACTGGAACATATACAAAACTAGGAACCTTTTCCCATTACAATCCTATTGTACCACAACCAGGAAAGGGACACACTTTTCATACTAATTTGCCGGTGCAGGTGAAAAAAGTAAATTTCTGAGTGACAAAAACCAAAAATGTCTTTTTACTTCCAACTCGGGGAGCAGTTGACTTCGCTCAGCTTTATTGGTTCTCGTGTCTCTCTCAGCAGCACGTAAACACGGTTGTGTCTTCCGCGATTCCCGTTGGATGTTGTGCGGCGCGGCTACCGCAGTCCCCGCAGCTGCGCGGGAGAACCGCGTGAACGCGCGAGCGCGCCTCCAAACAAAGATACTAGAGAGAATAATAGGCTATAACACTGTAAAAAAAAAAAAAAAAAATGACGTCGTTTCGGGTAAACTCTGGATGTTAACCCTTCAGGGCACTTGGATTGCAGTAGACGAGCAGTATGGAGGAATATTACAAAGTGTTTGCGTAGTTTTATGGACGTTTTCTTTTCGGTAACCATAGACGCTCGGTATATGGATTTGCGGTGCAGGAGGAAACCCCCCCCCGAGTCTTCTCCGGCAGCATTTTGAGGAATAGAAAACTACACCGGACTTCTCATCAGCATGACGGTAAGTCGATAATGACTGAATTTCGTTTTTGGGTAAACCATTCCTTTAAACAGCAGATGACATACCACAGTTCAGTATAATATAATTGAACCAGTTTTTTTTTCTTCAGCTGAATTAGAGGAAGTTTAGTGAGGTCGTCACAGGTCTCACCCTCATTCTGATTAATGGCCTGTGGGAGAATGAAGTTCTGTTATAGAAAATAAAGGAAGTAGGAAACAGTGTAGAAGCATACGAGCATAGTATGCTAAATTTGCATACGGGTAAGACTAAATGAATGACTGAGTTCTCTCTGTTGTGTGTGCACGTGTGTGTGTGTGTGTGTGTGTGTCTGTCTGTCTGTCTGTCTGTGGAACGGCAGCCTGTAGCCCAGTGCCTCAGGTGTTTGACTGGGTCTCTGTTGGATCACACTCCAGTGAGGCCACATTTACACTCATGCATCTGTGGGGCCCTTGATTGGTCTAATCAACTGTGTGTTGTTTTGAATAAAGGTAGCAGCTGAATAAGAGTAATGTGCTGGTGATGTGTGACGTGATGTGAGTTGTGATTTGATGTGTGTTGTGTGATGTTATGTGTGTTGTGTGATGTGATGTGTGTTGTGTGATGTTATGTGTGTTCTGTGATGTGATGTGTGTTGTGTGATGTTATGTGTGTTCTGTGATGTGATGTGTGTTGTGTGATGTGATGTGTGTTGTGTGATGTGATGTGTGTTGTGTGATGTGTGTTGTGATGTGTGATGTGATGTGTGTTGTGATGTGTGTTGTGTGATGTGTGTTGTGATGTGTGTTGTGTGATGTGATGTGTGTTGTGATGTGTGATGTGATGTGTGTTGTGTGATGTGATGTGATGTGCGTTGTGTGTTGTGTGATGTGTGATGTGATGTGTGTTGTGATGTGTGATGTTATGTGTGTTGTGATGTGTGTTGTGTGATGTTATGTGTGATGTGATGTGTGTTGTGTGTTGTGATGTGATGTGTTTTGTGTGATGTGATGTGTGTTGTGATGTGTGTTGTGTTGTGTGATGTTATGTGTGTTGTGTGATGTGATGTGTGTTGTGATGTGTGATGTGATGTGTGTTGTGTGATGTGATGTGTGTTGTGTGATGTGTGTTGTGATGTGTGATGTGATGTGTGATGTGTGTTGTGTGATGTGATGTGTGTTGTGATGTGTGATGTGATGTGTGTTGTGTGATGTGATGTGTGTTGTGTGATGTGTGTTGTGTTGTGTGTTGTGATGTGATGTGTGTTGTGTGATGTGATGTGTGTTGTGATGTGTGATGTGATGTGTGTTGTGTTGTGTGATGTGTGTTGTGATGTGTGTTGTGTGATGTGATGTGTGTTGTGTGATGTGATGTGTGATGTGTGATGTGATGTGTGTTGTGTGATGTGATGTGTGTTGTGATGTGTGATGTGATGTGTGTTGTGTGATGTGATGTGTGTTGTGATGTGTGATGTGTTGTGTGTTGTGATGTGTGTTGTGATGTGTGATGTGATGTGATGTGTCTTGTTCTCAGGGGAAGGTGGACATGACCCTGGAGATCGTGACCGAATCTGAGGAGGACGAGCGGCCCGCTGGGAAAGGTCGGGACGAGCCAAACATGAACCCCAAACTTGACCCCCCCAAGTAAGGGACACGCCCATTACAGCCCACTCAGCTGTGGCGTAGAAACAGGCACTACCTCACATTTATGAAAGAGTGATATTGGGTACCAGACATTTAAATTCAACATCCCAGCACAATAAGCAGAGGAACATGTGAGATGGGGACACTGTGCAGGACAGCAGCACTGTACTGTATCGCCTGAGATGTACAGAGGCTTACTGGGGGTGGAAACTATTTCCTGTATCTATGCTTTTTACCGATTGAAGCCAAGCCAACACCCCGTCGACCCTCCGAACTAACAACTGCCAAGAAGAAGAGAGAACTGAACTTTTAACACCACAAAAAATTCTTCAACCAAAATCAATAAATGAACCCTAGTCCTGCCTCTAGGCCAGAGGTGGGCAGCGAGGGCCGTATCTGTCCCTGATTTTCACACCAACGTCTGGTCTTTAATTAGTTGATTGTCTCAATTAGCCAAACCATTTATGAAATCTGACGTTTCATGTGCATTTCTTTAAATTATCATGAAACTACAAAGACTAGTCTTGTCTCCCTTCATAAAACATTTTCTTTTGATTGAATCATTGCGAAAATCTATATTTGTGCATGCAATCAATTAACTCAATTAGTCAGGGTAATTGATAGGAATAAAAACCTGCATACACACCGGCCCTCCAGGACCGTGATTGCCCACCCCTGCTCTAGGCTAATGCTTACTGACGCCCGGCACACAGGCAGACGAGGGCGGGTCCTCAGTATATCGGTGGGTTAAAGAGGACGAGCGAGAGATGTGTCGATGTTGTCTCCCCTGCGGTGCCCGTTATGCCTCCAGAAAAGCAATATTTAGGCTTTGTAAACTTATCAAACTTCCCTTCGCTGTCAAATCACTGGATTCGACTGGGGAAGCCAACGGAGTATCGGTTCTGTTCGGCGCCGATCGTACTCCACTCACAGGAGGGCGTTTGAGCAGCGAGCAGTTTGCAGTTACCCTTTTCCTCACTTTACCGCTTTCTTACCCGCATTTACTTCACTGACGTACGGTGTTTGTGCTCCACAGCCGACCGGACACCTCTTTCTTCTGGTTCACGAATCCGTGCAAGACAATGAAATTCATCGTTTGGCGCAGATTCAAGTGGCTCTTCATCGGGATCATCGTCCTGCTGCTGGTTCTGCTCTTCTTTGGCATCCTGTTATATTCTCTACCGGTGAGATTAAACTGCTGCAGCCCTCAGTGCGTTTGTACGAACATCATCTATCAGGAGTCTCTCTCTTTAAAGAAGCGCTTTGTAATAAAATAGAATGCAAAAACATTTAAGGCAAACATCTTCTGTAATGATGTCACACCCACCAGAGCTTTTTTATCTCATATTATTGATTTACAGTGGAGCTGGCGTCATCGACACTGACAAGCTTTAGTCTTGGACTAAACTGTGTTTTGTGTGGAGAAACAGCATTCAAAATCAAGTGCAGTCTTGGACTTGGCTTCATGTGTCTGAGAAAGTGGCCTTTTGTCGCAGAAGTGCAGTTCATTCAAATAAGCAGACCAATGAATACGTTTTAAAAATGTTCTCAAACAAGCGTTCTCTCTTAATTCATCAATGCATCAAACTACAGTGCAGAACTTTTTTTTGGTCTGTTTTAAGTGAAATCTGTCTATAGGCATTGGCCACAAGGTGGCAGCGTTTATTCAACTAGAATCTACAGTAAACAACCAAATTATACAGATCGTATGAATAAGGCCCTTAAATTTACACTGGCATGAAATTGTAGCAGTTATGAAATATGTGGGTTATGCCAATTGCAGGTTATTATGCAGCTGCCATCTTGCCATCGTATGTTATGAAATTCACATATTTTTGCCTCAATTACGATGATGAATGCGTTCATTCTCAAACTTTATCCTCAATTCATGAAATCCCAGACTGCGGCCAACTGCACTTGAAGCTGAAATAAAACATTACACACACGTTGTTTAATTGGATTTAATGATTTTATAACACTCTGATGACCATTTTGGTGAACTGATCATCTTCTCTTTTGTAGAACTACATCTCAATGAAGATTGTGAGACCATTCCAGTGAGTTGCACACCAAAATGGCGGAAACCACAAATAATGTAGAGAAAAGATGCTGCTTCCTGCTTCCAGTGTTTATATATAACTGGACACCCTCCACTGGCGCAAGTTATGGGCGACCATGTGCTGATAGCCCGTACACTAGCACACACCTGCTCATATATTCTACTCCATATTCATTTTCACTGCAGATCATTTCGGTTCAGTATTTGTACAATTATAGTGGTTTCTCTTCACAGACCTGTATTAGCAACAAATAATACGATTCATTTTGCACATATTTCCAGAATTTCAGTGACTGAATCCTGAAACAAGCACCTCCCACCTTTTTACTTCAGTTGAAGTTAAATTACTCAAAAGTTTCGAGGTGAGAAATCAAAGCTGAGGAGTTGGTGAAAAACCCAGCAAATTTTGTTGGAAAGTTTTCTGGCAGACGGCCATGAAGCCGTGGTAAATCTGGAGCCGTTTTTTTGCTAAATTTGTCCATCAGTGTCAAAACTTATTTTCTCCCCTTAAAACGTGTAATTTCCTGTCTCTCCACCCCCCTCTCTCTCTGCATTGCGTATCATGCAAGATGAATAAAACAGATCGACTTAATAGCTCGGTCCTCGCCAAAGCTACACGCACAGCTGCGTCCGACTCAGGATTCAAACCTATGGCCTCCTGGGTCAGTTTTACTGGTTGGTCACAGTTCTGCTGTGTGCGAGTGAAACCCAATGCTTATAGTGTATCAAACACAGCCTGTTCTGTACATGTATTAAGTTTGAACTGAATTAAACATTCCCTCACAACGCTTTAATCACCATTTTCATACAGTATCTAAACTTACTGCCAATTTGCTTATACAGTGACCATTAGTCAGTTTACATCCAATCATTTCTTCAAGCATTTCTGTAGAACTGTATGGAATAGTTTGGTAGAAACAAACATTTGCATTGATTCTGTAGCAGCAGCAGATGGCCCTCAAAGTCGTGCAAATTCAAACCTGTGTGAAAACAAGTGATTCCTGCAGAACTAAGAAAATGTCGTCCTGGTATCAGCTGCGGAACAGGAAGCCAACGCATGTCTCACTCAACGTCATCGTATTACAATTTCTTAGCTGATGCAAACCCATGTCACGGACGAAGCCAGAATCAAACTGCCAGTTTTTCTTGGCTAATTAAAAATCTGTCAGGGTGCAGTCTGGCCAAAAAGAAGAGTAGTATTCAGATTAAACCCCATATTTGTTCTGTTTCAGACAGTTCTCTGTTTAATGAAACCAAATCATGTATCATTACAACACCTTCTAGTGTTATAAGAACTTGGATCTTTTAAATTACAGCCTGTTTAACATGTTCTCAAGGCAAGCAACTTGGTTTTAAGTTTGTCAACTATTGATCCATCACTAACGAATTTTCATAATGTTTCTAATATGTTATTTAATAAAAACAAAAACTATGCATACATATATGGCTTGATTTTTTGAGTGAGCATGTTTTTTAACCTGCAAATGTTTTGTTACAGCCACTGTAGTTGCTCTCTAACAATCACATACATAAGTGCAAATAAAGTGCATGTGTGTGTGTGTGTGTGTGTGTGTGTGTGTGTGTGTGTGTGTGGTTAAAGTGAAATATGTTCCCTATTCAGAAGGACTTGAGTTATGCACAAAAAAGAACTACTATTTAATTTTATTTCATTACAAAATGTCTGCACACAGAGTAAAAGGCATTCAAAGATCGGAAAAATATACATTTAAATAGAACACAAGTACAATGATTATTAGACAAAATATTAAATTGATTAAAGGCACATACAATGGAGTCATTTCTTTCACGTCAAACTAGTAGCATTTTAGAAACTGCAAAGCAGTATGACTCCGTGGCATCATCAAAAACAGCCAGTATTACGATCAGCCATTATAGAGACCGATATAAAACAAGAGGAATTCAAGATGGTACCAGTGACCTGCTGGGAAGGACCAACCACTAAAAAATCCCAGGCTAAAGGGAGGACTGTCCCAGCGGGACTCGGGTGTGGGGTATACCGGCCGCACAGGGACTCGGGGTACGGTGCACACTTACTGTACACTAGCCTCCTAAGTTAGCCTTGTCTTACTTTGAATATTGTGTACATTGAGTCAGTCTTGAAAGGGAATTTAAAACTCAAATAGTCACTTAAGGTGCTCTTGTAAATAGTGTTTTTTCCAAACCCCAACATTATTGATCCCAGATCCTTAGATATGCACTGAGCACCACAGCCAGTGGTTATTCGGCCTTCCTGGACGGGGCGAGGGCCCAAATAAAGGAGTCTTCTCAATTTGAACATCCCGAAACTACAGATTATATTTTGAAGCAGGGGTCCAATGGGTATTTCAACATTCATTGGCTGACTACATTTACGGCCACCTTGGCAATAAGTGGGTGCTTTTGACCCAGAGATCAAATTACCTGTATACGACGGCGAGCGCATCAAAACAATAGTCTGCAGACAAATCAATTATATTTTTCTGTAAACACGCGATACGTGTTATTAAATGATTATTGTGTTTTGGTGAGACGTGGCACACAGTGTCTGGTGGCCCATCTGGTGAGGGCTGTAAGTGCTGGTGTGGAAACATCAAGGGTTCAATTATGAGTCGGTGAGACAGACGCCTCTAGCACAAAAACTAACAGGGATCACAGTGAAATGGACAAACTCTCACCGATAATAATTATCCTACATCTGCAGCTGGGATTTTCTCAGCAAGATTTTTATGTATTCTGGGGAGAAAAAAAACCTTAATTATTTTATGGGAAAAACTAGACATTAATAAGTTTTTTCTTTGTTGCGAGTTGAATTTGCCTGTAACT
The DNA here is from genome assembly GCA_029721435.1 of Gymnothorax reevesii. Classification (NCBI taxonomy): domain Eukaryota; kingdom Metazoa; phylum Chordata; class Actinopteri; order Anguilliformes; family Muraenidae; genus Gymnothorax; species Gymnothorax reevesii. Next base: position 399,209 of record CM056591.1, read on the forward strand.
TCGGCCGATCTTGAGGGATCCGTAAAATGGCTGCCAGCAAAATGGCCGCCAGCACCAGCCATGCTCAATACATGACATCACACTGCGGCGCCTGCGGCCCTGTCCTGCTGTTCCTCAGAACACCTTCCCCTTAAGCTGAAGCAAGCTGTCCAAAGTCTTTGGCATAAAATGGCTACACTGTGGCGTTCGGGATCCGTTTTGTGCTGTACGGGAGAAGCAGCGGTGCGCGTCCCCATGGCGAGCAGGCCGTTAAAAGGTATACGGTCCCACAATGATCGTGAGCCGTAACAAGGAGCTGGATCGATAGTTGATGACACTGTTGTGAGTGACCATCTCCAGGTCCACGATATGTTCCCGCGGTCCGGAGAGCGGCTTGGTCAGGGCCAACATGGCGCTCAGATTACTGGTGCGCTAGAGGAGAGGCAGGAAATAGAGGGAAGATGAAAAAGGAGATAAAAGCAATGATGTGTGAAAGAAACGAGGGAGAATTTGCCTGCAGGGTTGAGTTTCCTCCAAATCCTCCTTTCAAGGTTCAGTCTGTCATTATCAAATTCATCATAATGAATGAAAAAAACATAATTCATCCAGAATGACAGTCAGTGACATAATCGCATGAAAATCCTCATGGATCTACCAGCGTTACATTTTGCCAGAATCCAATTAGTTTTTGCATTTCAAAGCATTTCTAAAGTGAACTTGATCTGGGTTTAACCACAGCTTGACCAAAGACTGACCCAGATTCCACTGCGGTCAGACCCTGATTAGATCCAGCAGTTGCTGCAGTTTGCCCCAGGTTTGGCCCTGGTTAAACCCCATATCTGACCCAGGTCTGGGTCGTGTGTGAGGAGGTCACACACTCACCCTGAGGAAGAACTCGCCGTCCTCATTACCGGCCTTTATCTGGAAGGAGTTGTGCGTGTTGTGATAGATGTTGGTGGCCTGGATCTGGAAGATGTCGGCCGGCACAGAGAGATCCGACAGGACGCTCATGTACTTGTACACAATGGTGGTGGGCAGGCCTTGGCACGCGCTCGTCACGGACGGACAGATACAGCGGCTGGACAGAAAGACGAGAACACCAACCCCCTTCAGTGTTTCAGGCAGGGGCTCCCCAGGGGCCCGTCCCAGGGGTCAGCAGGTCTAAGTCCTGCCGTGTTTTACTGCAGCTGATTGCACAGACGGAGCAGCTCAGAGAAAATCCTGGGGAGGATTTACCCTCCGGAGCCGGACTGTCCCCCTGCGGGGAGGTCAGTCGCGCAGCACAGAGAAACCGTAAGAGGCTGGACAGCGACTGCACTTATTTTAGTTTTGGCTGAGTTGCTACTTCAGCAGAATTGAAACGAAACCAGAGATGATGCTGAAATGGGTTCACAGCAGCCACTGCTGACCCCCGATGTGCGCTGCCCAGCCTCAGCCCTTCAGTTCGGTGTCAGCTGCACACCTGCATCTCGTATGGCTGTGACACGATCACATGATCAATATCTGTCCACAGACAGACAGACAGACAGAAACACCAGGCAAAGTACTGAATAGCCAATCTGAGGAAGTTCCTGCCGTTATACAGGTGCCTCCGGGAGCACACTTACACACACACTCACACACACACACGCACACGCACACGCACACGCACACGAACACGCACTCACTCACTCACTCACATACACTCACTCACTCACTCACTCACTCACTCACTCACTCACTCACTCACTCACACACACACACTCACTCACTCACATACACACTTACTTACACAGACACACACACACTCACATACACACACACTCACTCACTCACATACACACTTACTTACACACACACACACACTTACTTACTTGCACACACACACACACACACACACACTCACTCACTCACATACACACTTACTTACACACACACACCTCCACTCACATTCACTCACTCACATACACACACACACACTCACTCACATACATACACACACACACACTCACATACACACACACACTCACTCACATACACACACACTCGCATACACACACACTCACTCACATACACACACACACACTCACATACACACACACTCACTCACTCACTCACATACACACTTACCTACACAGACACACACACACTTACTTACACACACACTCACATACACACACACACACACACACACTCACTCACATACACACTTACACAGACATACACACACTTACTTACTTACACACACACACACACACACACACTCACTCACTCACTCACATACACACACACACACTCACTCACATACACACACACTCACTCACATACACACACACACACACTCACATACACACACACACTCACATACACACACACACTCACATACACACACACACTCACTCACTCACTCACATACACACTTACTTACACAGACACACACACACTTACTTACACACACACACACACTCACATACACACTTACTTACACAGACATACACACACTTACTTACACACACACACACACACACACACACACTCACTCACTCACTCACATACACACACACTCACTCACTCACTCACATACACACACACACTCACTCACATACACACTTACTTACACAGACACACACACACTTACACACACACACTCACTCACTCACTTACACTCACACTCACATACACACTTACTTACACACACACACACACTTACTTACTTACACACACACTCACTCACTCACTCACTCACTCACTCACAATCACATACACACTTACTTACACACACACACACACACACACACACACACACACTCACACGCACTCACACACTTACACTCACAGTCACACACACACACCTACACACACACACGCGCACACACACGCACTCACACACGGTGAAAATAATACCAGCTTACGCATTTGCAGCTGGTATGAATGACTTGTGTGACATACCAAAGGTTTATAAATATAATGACTGTTCATTTACATTCAAACATGCAGTTTGGCAACGGCTCTGGAGAATTGTTGAGTCCCAGATGCCAGACTCTGATTGGGCAGAGAATGGCATCTTCTAGGGCAGAATTTCTCAAATGATGGCCTGCGGACCGGCGCCAAACCTCCCAGTCCGTGTCGCAGAGCCAGTAAGCTGAGGATGCTCAGACACACAGGCTCAATTACACTGGGATCCTTGCAACTTTAATGAACACCACTACAAGTAAACAAGTCACATCGCCACGGATTATAATCCAACGACTGCAGGATGTTGAGCTCTTCGGTCCTTTGGTGAACAATGGAATCTACAGTACTGTACTCAAACTCGCCAAGCCTCAGAGCAACTGGCTGCGTCTCTCAGATGTCCGCTAATCTTAACTTCTCAGTCATTGCTACACATAAGCAAAAATGCCTGAAACCATTTTTCTGTAAACACCAACATAATGCAAATGAGTCAAACAAGGAACCTGAAATTTTAAAAATGGTGCCATTCTCTCGTAAATATGAGTGATGCCGTGGTCCATAAGGCACTGGCGCCATGAATCAGAGAGTTTGAGAGCACAGTGTCCCCATCTCTGAGGGAGGATGCTGGACCTCCGTCTGATGCACAGCAGAGAGGGAGCCCACGGGACTACAGATCCCAGACTCCCTCACAGATCAGCCCTCCACCAAACCCAACACAGCTCAGTGTCCACAGACTTAGCAAAGACGGATCGCCCATGGAAATCTCCATTTTGTGCCAGTTAATGACCCCGTTCACATAAGTTACCTATTCTTTCAAAAGACAAGCATTTTTTCAGAAAAGGAACTGGATAAACATTTAATTTTACTCTTAGAAGCACGATAATGTCCCAGTGCTATAAGACAGAATGAAATGAATGCCTTTTCGGTGCGTCACCAGTGCATTATCAACACCTGTTCTGCATGAATAAACTTCAGTACTAGCACTTCAATATTCTACATGTTGTAAATATAAGCTGTCTCTCATCTGAATACCACACATACTTAATAGCACACAGTATGAATAACAGTACACACTAGAGTACACACACTGCATTAATAGTTCTGTCGGGAGCGAGTTTCTCAGGACTGCGTCTCGTGTTTTCTGGGGGAGGAGCTTACTTCTCAGCAGTGCGCACATACGGCTCCTCGCAGGGGTTTCTGGGATAGCAGCGGTACCCGCCGTGGTAGTTTTGACACCTCTCCTCTTCCCGGCAGGTGTGGCCTCTCTCGCATTCGTTAATGTCTGCCCAACGACAGGAAACATCAGCTTTACCTGCGCTCCAGTAATGCCATTCTACAGAGGACCATATCATTCTGTTCCCTTCTCCATAAGTCCGTGAGTTATGTCCTGTAATATTCTATTACTTGATTATCTTCAGTGCCACTCCATTCAGTTTTGTTCCATTCGGGTCAATTCAGCTCTGTCCTATTATATTTCATTCCATACTATTCTATTTTATCACAGTTTTTGCTGTTTTACCCTATTCTGTGCTTTTCTATCATGTTCTGCGCTACTCCATTTTATTATGGTCTGTGCGACTCTACTGTGCTATTCTTTTTGACTCCATTTTCTGATGTTCTAGTCTGTTCCAAATAGTGCCCTTATCCTCCAAGACGATAAACATTCTGATCTGTGTTCTCGTGCTTAACTGTATTCTGTTTTACTCCAAGCTGTGATATTCATGCACCCAGGACCAAAGTTCAGAAGTCATCACAGCGGCGGTTTCTGATCACGCAAGGCCTGTTCCGGCACTGCGGATTCGGGGGGAACATTACCCAGCACACATTACCCAGCGCACACACAAGCAGCTCCCACACAAACCGCTCATTTTACTACCAGCCAACATATATTTTAGGGATTCTGGGGAGACTTGCCAAAACTGAACACACTTTTTGGGAAAATGACAGCATCTCTCTGCGCTTGATTAAGTTACAGCCTCCAGGGGTGGTTCTGACTTTTAAAAATCATTCTGCTGCCTCCTTGCTAATTTATTTTTATTTTAAATCCATTTTTACCAGTAGAAAAATCTGTAGTTCAATGGTGTTTGCAATTATTTTGACTAATTTTTGCTCTTCAGATGCAGATGTTAATACCTTCAATTTATAGATCGCTTAATTTTGTTAAATATAAAAATAAAAAGTAACCAAAAAAGCTGTTTATTTGGCAGTATGGTGTGTGTGTGCGTGTGTGAGTGTGTGTGCTGAGTGTGTTTCAAACATGGCCGCAGAGTAACTACACATTCATTCAAGGCTGAAAGTACTTCAAAAAATGTGCAAATAAACGGCAACGACATCGCAATGTGATAGTCAGTTAGATAAGTGTAATTAAACCAATATCAAACTTTATTACAGCACTCAGCAGAGAGTGCATTCAGCATTTAATCCCATCATTTCCTCATTGCTTCATTGCCAGCGTTCACTTCAAAACATCAGGAACCGAAACATCAGCTGCATTTCAATCGCAGTCAAACAGCATCCATAAAGACTCCAGAATACACATCAAGTCCTGAAGAAAAAATAAAGCATCATAGCGAGCCGTACGGGTGGGAGTGCCCGACCTTTGACCCACAAAAACATAGGTCAAAATGGGAAATATGACCATGAAATCAAATAAGCTTCTATAGACGCCTAAGAAGCATAAAAGTGAGGGCTGTTCCTGCAACGGCACAGCAGCTCGAGCAGAAACAATACATGGAAAAGACAGACAGACAGAATTAAGATCTGATGTGAGGCCCAGCAGGCGTGTTTCAGAGCTGAGCCGAGCCGAGCTGAGACAGATTTCTGTTCATATGTGGGGATTGCAGATGCACTATACCGATATTACAACCCCAATTCCGAAATAGTTGGGATGAAGGGTAAATTGGGAATAAAAATCAAAATGCAATGACTAACTGATCACGAGACAATGTTATTCACAATAGATCATAGATAACATTTCAAATGTTGAAAGTGAGACATTTTACATTTTTATCAACAATGAGCCTACTTAAAATTTTCTGGCTGCAAAAGGTCTCAAAAAAGTTGGGACACAGGCAAAAAAGGGCAGAAAAAGCAATTAATATATAAGAAAATCAGCTGAAAGAACATTTAGCAAGTAATTAAGTTGACTGGCATCAGGTATGTAACATGATTGGCTATAAAAGGGATGTCTTGGAGAGGCTGAGTCTCTCAGAAGTAAAGATGGCCAGAGGCTCTCCAACCTGTGAAGGCTTGCGGAAAAAAATTGGGGAAAACTTTAAAAACAATGTTCTTCAACGTCAAAGGCTTTGAAGGTCTCATCATGGACAGTGCATAACAACATCAAAAGATTCAGAGAAACTGGAAAAATCTGTGCGTAAGGAACAAGGCCGAAGACCTTTACTGGATACCCGTGATCTTCGGGCCCTCAGACGCCACTGCATCACTCACCAGCATGATTCTGTCAGTGATATTACTAAATGGGCCCAGGAATACTTCAAGAAACCACTGTCTGTGAACACAGTCCGCCTCCACAGATGCCACCTAAAACTCTACCATGCAAAAAGGAAGCCATTGTTAAGCATGATCCAGAAGCGCCGCCGTGTTCTGTGGGCCAAGGCTCATTTAAAATTAACTGTAGCAAAGCGGAAAAGTGTCCTGAGGTCAGACGAGTCCAAATTTGACACTCTTGTCGGAAATTATGGGAGTCATGTCCACCGGGCTTAAGAGGAGAAAGACCACCCCTCCTGTTATCAGCATTCAGTTCTAAAGCCAGCATCTCTGATGGTATGGGGATGCATTATTGCATATGGTGTGGGACACTTGCATGTTTTAAAAAGCACTATGAATGCTGAAAGGTGTATAAAGGTTTTAGAGCAACATATGCTCTCCTCCAGACGACATCTATTCCAGGGAAGGCCTTGTGTATTTCAGTAGGACAATGCAAAACCACATACTGCAGTTATTACAACAGTATGGCTTCGTAGTAGAAGAGTCCGTGTGCTGTACTGGCCTGCCTGCAGTCCTGATCTTTCGCCGATTGAGAATATTTGGCACATAATTAAAAGAAAAGTTTGTCAAATGAGACCCAAAACTCTCCACAGCTGGAAGCCTGTATTAAACAAGAGTGGGATCAAATTCCAATGGCTAAACACAAGAAACTTGTCTCCTCGATGCCCAGATGCCTCCACTGTGTGTTAAAAGGAAGAGGGGATGCTACACCATGATAAACAGGCCGCTTTCCCAACTTTTTTGAGACCTGTAGCAGCCATCAAATTTGAAATGAGCTCGTTTTGTAAATTAAATTGTAAAATTTCTCACTTTCAATATTTGCCCTGTCATCTCTGTTCTCTTGTGAATAAAATACTGGCTGGTGTGATTCGAAAGTCATTGCATTTTGATTTTGTTCACAATTTACACTTTTTCCCAACTGTTTCGGAATTGGGGTTGTAGATGCACAATGACAGGGACGCCCAACACATTACAGGACCTGAAACAGGACAGGGACATTTGTCACAGGAGACTGCAGACACGCCGCGCGGAGCTGCACCTGCTGCAGGGCTCCACAGCACATACAGGGCAGCCGGTAAGAACAAACTCCACACCAGTGTCCAATCCGCTCATCGAACACGGGAACACACTGTCCACACCAGAGAAAACCTCCGGCACGACCGCCCGTTACCTCCCTTAACCACACCGTGACCGCATGACCGCTGTGTCACAGCCCAGCCCCTCCTGACACAGCATCCGAGAAGCGCACCATAGAACCATGAGCGAGAGCTTTTTCAGGGCGAGGCCAGGAACCCGTCGCCTCTTCTGAAAAAAGAAAGAAAAATAACAGCCTCTGAAAGGTCGGAGTCGACCGCGAGATTTACAACGACAAAACTTCTGCTGGCAAGCAGGAGCGAAATTCTGTTCCCACGCCGAGGGTGAAGTCCACTGTGTTTCTTTTCCTCAAAAAACGAAGTATCTTCTCCAGACTCCATGCAGCATACTGCCATTCTGCAGCAGAGAATGAGCACCATAATACATTGGACATGAGCACCATAATACATTGGACAGTGACATCATATAAGTTTGGCCCTGTACTCCGGTACTTTGGAGTTTAGATTGGATTGGATTGGATTGGATTAGCCTTTAATGTCTCAAAGCAGAGAAATTCGTCTTGGGCAATCGAGAGATAGATTACATAGGTTACATACAGACATTCACATTGATACACCCTACACAAATCAGCAAATGAGTATGCACAATCCCCTACACAAATTGACATATGCATATACACAATCCCACTTATATACCCCAGTTTAGGGGAAAAATGAAAATGAGGCGACATGCAGACTCTCATTTTTGGCTGTTTTCATCCATGTCACATGATCCTATCACATGACCCACATAGAAATGTTTGCACCTATCTGAAAGAGTCCCTGCCCAATTTTCAGGTGCATCAAAAATATTGAACAGTTTAGCATTATGCAGAATAAAGACATTATTTTTTAATACTGGACCACATATCCTTTGTATGTGATGACAGCCTGAGGTCTGTGACACACAGACTCCAGATGCTGGTCTGTCCCCTGCTGCTGCTCTGCAGGTCTGTACTGCTGCATCATCACCTCCTGCTGCTTTCAGGGACTGTTTCCCTCCTTCTCTGCAGCAGCATGTAAAATGCAGCAAGATTCAGTTCTGATGATCGATGCTGAACAACAAAACCAAAGCATGTCACTGTCCAATGAATTATGGTGCCACTGTCTCTCTCACCAATGCTCCCGAACTAAGAGAAACACACTAATTCCCTGCACTGTTTTATATCTCCACACACACAATGGCGGGAGGAATGCCGTTTTCCAGTCGCCCATCTGTGGCACTTGAAAACTCCCAAGGTTTCTGCCTCAACAACACGGTCAGGCAAGCAATTCCACATTGAAATTACACCTTGGGTGAAGAAATATTTCCGAATATCAGTGCTAAATTTACCTTTGGTCAACTTCCATTTGTGACCCCGAGTTCTACTCACAACACTTAGTCGAAGGAATCCTACATGATTCACTTTGTTAATCCCTTTAACATATTTAAAGACCTCAATCAAATCACCCCTGAGTCTCCTTTTCCTAAGACTAAAGAGATTAAGGATCATCGGCCTCTTCTCGTAGCTTTCATCTTTCATACCTGGAATTAGCTTAGTGGCTCTTCTCTGAACTTTCTCTAGAGCCTCTATATCTTTCTTAAAGTATGGTCCACAGAACTGTACACAATACTCCAGAATTTTTCCAAACCTTTTCTCCTGAGAGAGTTATGGGATTTTGACCACATCAGCCATAGTAACTCCCCACAGAGGTCAGCTGAATGATTAAATTCTGTATCTCATTGGGTCAAAAATCAAGGTCACATAAGGTTATTGCATGTGGGGGGGGGGGCAAAGATCAACTTTTCGGGAGTGTGGAGCTATGGCAGGCAAGGCAGTATCCATCAAAGTTTGGAATTATTGTTTATGAGGGCCGTCCCAGGCTTTTTAGAAGTAGAGTGGGAGTGTGAATGAAATCAATAAAATCTGTGTGTGTTTGTGTGTGTGTGGGGGGGGTGGCAGCTTTCAAGGTCAAAGGTCACAGTACCAACTATACTGTCAATATCAGATACTGGGTAATATCATCAATATTTGTCAGTATGATAAATGGAGAATATCATATGCTCATTTAATCAGAATATATTCCATGTGTTAAATGGAGAATATCATATGGGCATTTTCATATCACACGCTGTATCAAACCGAGATCCCAGTATCAGTCCGAGAGCTTTGGCTTGATAGCGATTAGCTTTAGAGAGCATTAGCTTGAGGGCAGATATTTGTCGAGGATTGATACATGGTGCGATATGAAATTGCAAATGTGATGTTCAATTTATCGTATACTGATTTTGACAATAAATAACGATGCCTTTCATCCAAAGCATTTATTTCAGGTAATTATTGTCATCATTACAGGCCGGTAGCACGAGCATTCGCTTTTAGTCGGCGGTGTTTTCAAGTCAATGAAATGGCTAATTAACTAGCTAGCATGTAAACGCGATTTTCTCCATTAAGGTAATAAATTTGCGTTTCTACGACAGCTTACGCATGAAATATCTCACTACAGCTCTTTGCATGAATATTGCTGCAAAACGCAGCATTACGCAAACTGTTTACAAATAATTCTGTATCAAGTTCCTTTTCTATAAAACATAGTCCAGTTCAGAAATTTCACCCGCGGAGGAATTCATGAGTCTCTCCGCCATGGCAGCGTCTAATCAGTGTCTGAACCGATGAGCTCCCAACGACGCTCATGACTGTTGCTATGGCAATGGTTGCTGCTACTGATACAAGATTTTGCCACTGATCTATATAGGATATAGTTCTTATATATAGATCAGTGGATTTTGCCCGGGGGGCAGGTACAGCCTCATGCCTCGTGCACGAATCACATGGGCAGATTCTCCTTATTTATAAGGAGGTACATGATAAATTACCTTATCAGGCCATGCCACCATTTTCCAGTTCGAAGATGAAACAAATTGTAATTATCAACATGATGAAGATCACCAAAAGGACAGATAAAATGAAAACTTAATGAAAAATTCAAAAATCAATTTTTTCAAAGTCTTTGAATAATCTTGATAAACTCTGTTAGAAGGAAGCTCCAGAGCGAATATCACGTCATTCTGGCTGACTGTTTCGGAGAAGATTCTGGAGAAACTGCTCATGACAACGGTGGATGGACAATAAACACCACGTAGTGCCAACAGTCCATCTGCCCTAAAGAGGTTGTGGGTTTGACTCCAGGCCTGAGGAGTGTCGCATGTAAATCCTGCCCCACCATCAGCGGCCAGGACACCCTCACCTTGGCATAACCTGGAGCCCTGCAGCTGGTACCCCTCGGGACAGGAGCAGGCGTACGCCCCCGGGCTGTTGACACACTGATACTGGCACATGTAGGAGGACAGGACGCACTCGTCAATATCTGCCAAGGAAACACACACAAAGGCCCAGGTTACCGCATGACACAAACTGGGTCAAATGATCATTTCAAACTGTGTCGACATGGTGACCTTGGACTGCACTTAAAGCCACAGGCCTGTTACCATGACCACTAGTGTTCCTTCCTGTGCTACAAGTGATTTTTGCCATTTGTGGATCTGAGGTAACGAACTTTTGCACCTCAAACAAGTGCAAGTGTTTGTGGGTAAAAACATGCCAGCTAAGCATATAGAAGGCAAATTAAATGTTATATTTAAACTATTTTAATGCCAGACAAGAGGGCACTCAGTAGAGCACATACCTCCGTCATGCCGGTTCTTGTGGGAACAGAATATGTTCAGGTTCACTTCCAACATTACAGCAGCTCTCCCTTGGGCAAACCCCATCACCCTGACCAATTTCTAGCCAAACCTTTCAGTACCTTTTGAGTCATCCTGTTAACCGATAGACAACCAAACAAACGGGTGAAAACATAACCTAAAGGAGAGGAAACTAGATTCCTGACACATACGAGGCCGATTGGCGATGCAGCTCTTAACGGACAGCCAGCCTGACCAATGAGGACATGCAATAACCCAGTTTAATACAGAATATGATTTTGTCCACCACAGACCCCTCAGGCAGAGTCACAGTCTGAGCGCATCCAGTGTTATAATCCTGTGACTCACCTGAGTCCTTCATAACCATAGAGCTTCCAATAGGAGGATTGACTCACCTTGACAGGAACGAGAGTCGGGTGCCAAATCGAAACCTCGGTCACACTGGCAGATGAAAGACCCAATAATGTTGAAACACTGGTGCTGGCATGGGTTAGAGCCCTGGCACTCATTCACATCTGCAACAAGAGGAGCTAGATTACTGGAGACCCCATGCAGTCCTCCGAGTATAAAATATTACTGCCAGTAGAGGGCGTAGTTAAGTACAATTCTATGTTAACTGAATTCAGAACATTTATTTAAATTCTACTAATTACTTCAGAAGTCCAGAGAACACCTCTTCAAGACATATTATAAAGCTGATATTATAAATTTGATATCACTTTCATATGCTAGTTCTTTGCTGACTCGGCAAAAATCTTTTGAAAATAAAATGATTTAATGATTAGAGAGTCAGGACAGGCAAGTTAAGAATGTTACAATTTCCATTTGAAACAAAGACATAAGACGCTCAGCAGCAAATTGTGAAAGAAAATTAATTCATGACAAAATGAGCAGAATCTCAGATCAAAGACCTGACAATATGACAAATGCAATTCCCATCTCCCTCTGCAATGAGGAGCTGTCCCATCGGGAGCCGTAAGAATAGGGACTATACATCTCACTCTGGGACCGTACATCTCACTCACTCAGACTGGATATCATGCCAACATCTTGGAAATCAACCCTCATGCCTGCAATAAGATGAGATAAACTTTATAGAACCCAAAAGGGTAATTTGTCCATTTGACCCATCCTTATTACATAGGAGCAGTGGGCAACCACAATGCAGCACTCAGGAACCAACTCCATTTCTAAAGCCAGAGCCTTGGTCAGGGACACTGGTAGGAGTGTTCCTATAGAGCATGTCTTTCTAAAGCCACAGCCTTGGTCAGGGACACTGGTAGGAGTGTTCCTATAGAGCATGCCTTTCTAAAGCCAGAGCCTTGGTCAGGGACACTGGTAGGAGTGTTCCTATAGAGCATGTCTTTCTAAAGCCAGAGCCTTGGTCAGGGACACTGGTAGGAGTGTTCCTATAGAGCATGTCTTTCTAAAGCCACAGCCTTGGTCAGGGACACTGGTAGGAGTGTTCCTATAGAGCATGTCTTTCTAAAGCCAGAGCCTTGGTCAGGGACACTGGTAGGAGTGTTCCTATAGAGCATGCCTTTCTAAAGCCACAGCCTTGGTCAGGGACACTGGTAGGAGTGTTCCTATAGAGCATGTCTCTCTAAAGCCAGAGCCTTGGTCAGGGACACTGGTAGGAACACTTGTTCCTATTCCTACATGCAAACTCCAAACAGAGGTGTCCAGGCCAGGCAAACTTACACAAACGTCCCTCACAGCCCGATCAGATCACAAGTGTAAAAGGACCTGCAACAAGCAGGAACTGTAAATTTTTCACTGAGGTCAGCTTTTTATTTCCAAGGAAAATGACAATGTATATGTCCTAAATTACACCAAAAAAAAAAGACTTTGTGCTTTTGTTCAAATTGAATCAAAATTTTGAGTTAAATTTAATCCTTAGTTGACAGTGGAAACCATTTCATTATTTTATGCTTTTATGTGCTTCACAATAATCTTTCACAATTTGATAATCTTAAAATGAGTAAAAACAGTCTCTGCAGTAACATAAGATTCATCAAACAATTAGCCAAACAATCCTTAACTTATTTTTTGGCTTTGACATGGTAAGGACCAAACATGTCAGAGTTAATGTAAGATGTGATGCGGTGAGTTGATTGGTTAAGGTAAGATGTGATGCGGTGAGTTGATTGGTTAATGTATGATGCGATGCGGTGAGTGAATGGTTAATGTAAGATGTGATGCTGATGTGATGCGGTGAGTGATTGGTTAAGGTAAGATGTGATGCAGTAAGTGATTGGTCGTTGACGGATGACTCACCTGCGCAGGAATGGTTGTTGCTGGACAGCTTGTAGCCGGGGTTGCAGTCACAGTAGTAGGAGCCAACAGTGTTGATGCATCGGTGCATGCAGTAATGCACCTGCTGACACTCGTCCCTGTCTGAGGGGAAACGGCAGGAAACAAACGGCTGGAGTGCATACAGTATACATCAGCACAAACAGATGCGTATTTACACGACAACAAGCCTATGAAGGCATATATACAGGATAACATGCACACAAATACAAAACCCAAAACCAGTGAAGTTGGCACGTTTTGTAAATCGTAGATAAAAACTGAATACAATGATTTGCAAATCCTTTTCAACTTATATTCAATTGAATACACTGCAAAGACAAGATGTTTACTGTTCAAACTGAGAAACTTTTTGCAAATAATCATTTACTTAGAATTTAAAGGCAGCAACACATTGCAAAAAAGTTGGCACAGTGTTACATCACCTTTCCTTTTAATGACACTCAGTAAATGTTTGGGAACTGAGGAGACCAATTTTTGAAGCTTTTCAGGTGGAACTCTTTCCCGTTCTTGCTTGATGTACAGCTTAAGTAGTTCAACAGTCCGGGGTCTCCGTTGTCGTATTTTACACTTCATAATGCGCCATACATTTTCAATGGGAGACAGGTCTGGACTACAGGCAGGCCAGTCTAGTATCCACACTCTTTTACTACGGAGCCATGCTGTTGTAACACGTGCAGAATGTGGCTTGGCATTGTTTTGCTGAAATAAGCAGGGGCGTCCATGAAAAAGACGTTGCTTGGATGGCAACATATGTTGCTGCAAAACCTGTATGTACCTTTTAGCATTAATGGTGCCTTCACATATGTGTAAGTTGCCCATGCCTTGGGCACTAATACACCCCCATACCATCACAGATGCTGGCTTTTGAACTTTGCGCCTATAACAGTCCGGATGGTTCTTTTCCTCTTTGGTCCGGAGGACACGACGTCCACAGTTTCCAAAAACAATTTGAAATGTGGACTCGTCAGACCACAGAACACTTTTCCACTTTGCATCAGTCCATCTTAGATGAGCTTGGGCCCAGCGAAGCCGGCAGCATTTCTGGGTGCTGTTGATAAATGGCTTTCGCTTTGCATTGTAGAGTTTTAACTTGCACTTGCAGATGCAGTGACGAACTGTAGTTACTGACAGTGGTTTTCTGAAGTGTTCCTGAGCCCATATGGTGATGTCCTTTACACACTGATGTCGTTTTTGATGCAGTACCGCCTGAGGGATCGAAGGTCACGGGCATTCAATGTTGGTTTTCGGCCTTGTCGCTTACGTGCAGTGGTTTCTCCAGGTTCTCTGAACCTTTTGACGATATTACGGACCGTAGATGATGAAATCCCTAAATTTCTTGCAATAGCTTGTTGAGGAATGTTGTTTTTAAACTGTTTGACAATCAGCTCATGCATTTGTTCACTAAGTGGTGACCCTCGCCCCATCCTTGTTTGTGAATGACTGAGCATTTCAGGGAAGCTGCTTTTATACCCAATCATGGCACCCCCCTGTTCCCAATCAGCCCGTTCACCAGTGGGATGTTCCAAATAAGTGTTTGATGGGCATTCCTCAACTCTTTCAGTCTTTTCTGCCACTTGTGCCAGCTTTTTTGAAACACGTTGCAGGCATCAAATTCCAAATGAGCTAATATTTGCAAAAAATTACAAAGTTTACCTGTTCGAACATTAAGTAACTTGTCTCTGCAATGTATTCAATTGAATATAGGTTGAAAAGGATTTGCAAATCATTGTATTCTGTTTTTATTTACGATTTACACAACATGCCAACTTCACTGGTTTTGGGTTTTGTACATACACACACAATATTCACTCAAAATCATCTATACACATGATGACATACACACATACCCATACACTCACAATAACATACATGCAAAAGTATTCATAACACAACTACAAAAGCACCAATACATATGATAACACCAGAGCCAACATAGCACCATGCAGGGCTGAAACTCAGTTAGCATTAGCAAGGTACGAATTCAAAAGCAGACAAGGCAGAAGCAACTCAATATCCACCCTCTCGATCACCCAGCAGGCCCTTTTGTTTCAGTTTTGAAGGAGCTGAGCCCAGAGCATCATGGGAGATTACGTACCCACACACTGGTCTCCACGTTTCTGGTAGCCTGGCGGGCACTGACAGCTGTATGAGCCCCGGTTGTTGTAGCAAACCTGGTCAGAGCTGCAGGTGTGTCGGTCCGTTGCACATTCGTCGATGTCTGAGGGAACAGAGCCTGAATCAGAATTACACACGAGCTCAATCCTTCCACACAGGGAGCCTTCGCTATTTGTACTTACATTCCTGGTTAATTTTTATTTCAAATGCCCTTTTTTAAATGTTAGGTTCAAATGAAATTCTGAATTAGATTTTGAACGAAACATTTTATCAAATATGAGGTAACACTGCTTGATCCAACTTCACAACATGAACCCAAGTTAAAAAGAACATTTGAAATAAAAAATAATCCATCCACAGGGATGCAAATACTAGCAGCAGAGACTCCCAGTGTCAAAGTCCTCAAGCATCACGAAAACAGGAAAAACTACATGTTCGTGAAACCTGCAACCAATAAATGAGAAATATACCAGCAATCAAATGTGAATAAAAAATATTAGTGACCAACCCTGAATAAGAGTATCTTCAAAGTGTAAGAAAGACTAAACATAAGAAAAATCCAGAGGTACTGTCCAGCGAGGACGTCTAAAGCCGCCCCTGCATTTGAACCATAATTCCTCATCAGCAGATCCTCACTAACGCTCCCTGTGGGCGTTACGCATTCCTCCATCAGTAAATGTTTTTGGACTCTGGATCAAGGCAAACGGCTCCTGATCAAACGTGGACGGAAAGGTCTTATCTCGTTAGCCGAGGGCGTAGAGGACATGAAATGGGTGATTGTATCTCACCCAAGTGGATGAGTCAGGGAGGGGAATCCTGTGACGAGAGCTGGAGCTGATTTAGCCAATGAAGAGTCAGGCACGTTCAACTCCAGCTGCACTGGACAGTCGCAGTGTTAACAGGTTCAACTTCAGTCCTCGAGGGCCGCAGTGTCTGCAGGTTTAACTCCAGTCTGGGAGGATCGTGTTGGCCGCATATTTTAACATAAGTCACAGAGAACCAGATCTTTGCTGAGTCAGCGAGTTTCTCCAGGTCTGGACCACAGCAGTGTCCTCAGGTTTTCTTGTTTATTCAATAACAGGTTCACTGACTTAGATTCAGCCTCAGAAACGAGACAAAAAACAGGATAAACTGCAGCCCTCCAGGACTGAATTTAAACCTGTAGCATCATAATAACAATTATGACACAGTC
The DNA here is from genome assembly GCA_029721435.1 of Gymnothorax reevesii. Classification (NCBI taxonomy): domain Eukaryota; kingdom Metazoa; phylum Chordata; class Actinopteri; order Anguilliformes; family Muraenidae; genus Gymnothorax; species Gymnothorax reevesii. The sequence continues at coordinate 416,067 of CM056591.1, forward strand.
AGCAGTACAGTGCCTGTCAGGGCAGTTTATTCCCCTCGACCCTGTACTTCAGTTTTACGAGTGTAATCAAGCCCTTCCTGGGCAGGTTAAGAGCAGATGGTCAGTGTTTAAAGGGTTTCTTCTCATGAATTTTCGTTTCACCTGCAGAAAATTGCACCATGATTTACCCATCGCTGTCCATTACCAGGCACCATAATGTTTGGGACACAACAGACCTGCGTTACAGGTTCAGTGAGGAGCAGACCAAAAAGTTTTCTGCCAGTACCTTACAGCATATATATATACACTCAAAATTTAAGTTACAACAGAAATATAATTCTGCTACTGAAGAAAAATAAAGTGCAATAATGTGTGGTCTGTTGTCAAGTACCTTTCAAAGTAAGACGGCAGGCTGTGCACCAACACAGCACAATCAATGGGTCTCATTCATGAAACGCGAGTAAATTTGTGCATAGATTTGCACATAAAAGCCTACGCTACTAAAAACCTACTCCGGATTCATGAACGCCGCGGGAAACTCTGATCTGATCGTAAACTTGTGAGTATGATCATGAAGGCCAATCCATCAAAGTGACAGCGCGCTCCCAGTAATCAGCTATTAGCATAAATCCCCGCCCATGAATTGCCAATGACCACCATATAAGGAGGTGTAGATGCCTCCAGCAGACCTGTCAGTCATGGCGCAAAGAGAGAGAGAGAAAGAAAAAATAATTATTCAGAAGCGGAGATAGAAATCATTTTGGGTGAAGAGGAGTCCAGAAAAACATGTTATTTTCATCTGTTAGCAGTGGTGTGACAGGGACTGGCGAAGCGAAGGCCTGGAGGGAGGAGACAGATGCCGTTAATGTCGTCTCTGTAGTCCAGAGAACCATGTCTGAGGTGAAGAGTAAATGGTGTGACATGAAACTGGAGGCAAAGAAACATATAATCGCACCCAAAAATACATCAGCCACAGGGGGAGCCTCACAGTCTCAACTCATCCATGAAGAACAAAAGGTCGCAAGTGACATTCCTCATGAAACCTGTTTTTCTGCACCACGAACAAACGATCAACTGCAGACGAGCGCATCGCTGGCATAATTGGGGAGACCTCTCTGTCAGGAGTTATACCTGACGAAGACGGCAACATGCCTCCACTTTTATTTTTTTATTATCATCATTCAACATGCAGAAAGAATGTGTAATCTATTGAGTTGATTCACAATCATGAACCTAACCTGAATCTTAAAACTTCCAATTGCCAACTAATTTAACTAAATGTGTTATATTTTTAATCATTTGTCGTGTTTACTCTATACCAGTGGTTCTTAGGTTCGGCCCTGGCGCCCCCCTGTGTTCGCTGGTTTTTGTTCCAGCCACAACTGCAATTCTAAGATTTTAAAGAGCTGTTGATTTGTTTTAATTAGGCCCATTTATGCAAATATCCACATTGGCGTATATAGGCAGAGGGAAACAATTTAACCAAACATTTCATCAACATAAGTAATCAAAAGGTTCCTCATTGGTGAAACTCTTAACACAAGGTGGCAAAACCCGACAATTTACTTGGCAAACAATGGAGTCACACCTGTTGTGTTTTCTGTTGATTTTATTTGGTTCAGGCAATTTGGCAAAAACTCAAAACACCTGTATTCAGAAACCTAATTTGGAGCTCATTGATTTTCTCAGAGTCTAATTTGATCTGTTTAAAAATATTTTCACCTGAAAATCCTAGCAATATTGAAAATTAGGCGCAATATGTTCAATATGTTCAAGCGCAATATGTTTTTATTCTTCATAGCAGAATGGATATGTCCATCCAAATGTGACTTAAGATGGTAAATAACTACTCTAAACATGGAATGCAGCTAATTAAGACAAAGTAACAGCTTTTTAAAATCCTAGAATTGCAGTCGTGGCTGGAACAAAAACCAGCATACACAGGGGGGCGCCAGGACCGAACTTAAGAATCACTGGTCTATACCATGTGTTTCATAACAAAAACCATAATGCATTTCACTTTCCCTACTCGTATATGAGGGAATAATGACGCCCTTCATGAATCACGTTTCTCAAAAATGATGGGATCATTTAAAACACGCTCACATCGAATAAGGTCTTAAAGGGAGAAGCACGCAGACAGTGTACCAGATCTTAATGGGTTAATAGGCAGGTCTCCATTTGTTTTATTCGCAGCAGGAATCAATGCGGCCACAACATCCTGGCCTCCCTGTCCCACAACTTTTGCAAAAGCTGAATTCCTTCATGCAGCGGATCTACGCCGTCACGCTGCACTGGCTATAAAACAAAGCCGAGCTCCTGCCGCTTTAAGCTGATGCTGGGGAACCGGAGCGCCCCCCTGTGGCCTCAGCTTTTCAGCTCTAAAGGAGCACAAACAAACAAACTATTGCCCTCCGCAAACATTTCAAAAACCATTTCATTCACTGTTAGTCTCTATTTCACACAAGTCTCTTCTGTAGGCTGTGGGATGTTATTACATATTTTTCTGGCTCAGGACTGAATGATGTTACTGAATACATTCAATACTTTGAAAATAGAGCAGAATCAACAGCAGAATCAAGTCCAGTTGCCAGAGGTGAAGTAGTCTGAATGTGGTAATGTTTGGAGTTTTATAATGAGCTGATCAGGGTAAAGTCGTTTACCGACTTTGCAATCCATCCTGCCATCAGTAAAGGACGTCTCCAACTTTGGCAACTTCGTTAGATGACCCAGAAAAACACGGGCACTACCTTACAAAAGGGGAACAAGATGGGATTTATAGAGGATTTGCTGAAGTGTTTTCTTGAGGAATGCAGTACATGTTCCACCATTTCCTTAGAAATCCTGCAAGAAATCTGTTTGAAATATGAATGCTGGGATGTACTGCCAGTCCCGAGGGGCAAAAGCACAGATCTGTAAGACTGGACTCCACACAGCGCCTCGGCCCGGCCCAATACTGGACTCATTCAATGGCTGCTTCACAGTGGTTGAACGTTCAACTTCAAATCAAACTTTCAGTATCACAAATACACTACTGACATCTGACCTCTGAAAATTGCAGAAAAGCTATCTTGAGCTGGTATTTTAATCCATCCGGAAAAATACCCAGGGGGTGCAAAGAAGAAAACGTTTCAATTAAGCTTTATCTCTGAAATTATTTCAGGTATTTTTGTGAAACTGCATCTGAGCCGTGACCTCGACAGGGAGAAGTGTTTGAGCCAGACAGGACAAGAGCCTCTGCCAGGGAGTAATCCATCCCGCCGCTGCCAACCAGCCCGAGAGAGCGAGTCGAGCGCAGGCCAAGAAGCTGAAGAATGCGGCCTGTTCTGGCCTGGATTTCCACCACCGCGTCCCACAAACAACTGGTGCCGAAACGCTTCTCCTCGTGTTATCAAAAGGGCATCTTTCATCAACTGCATCAACCCCGGCCTTAAAATCCCTGCTTCCCAGCAGTTAAAATAGAGGGAAAAAAATGCCACAGCAAACCATAAGCCCGATGGTTTCATTCTGATGTTTTAATGCCATATAGTATAGTCAAAAATGTCAAAGACACGTTCATGAAGCCGCGCCTCTGATGTTGATGACAAGGCCTTCTCCTTTGGAATGTCCTTCAGAATTCTAAAATAGGTTTCTCAAACAGCATCGCTGTCAGCGTTCCTCTTTAAAAAGCCTTCTGTCCTCCAGTATATACTGTGCGCCTCTGATGTTACTACAAAAAAGACTCACAGAGAGTCATAATGACAGCATGAAGCTGCTGCTTGAAGCTCTCAGGAGACACGGTCTGAGCTGAATGCTGGAACACACACCTGCTCGGCTGCCATACGCCGTCTCATGTATAGGTGCACATGTAGGTCACCTCATTCTTCAAACAGCATTTTTTCGGTCTTAAGTTCCGTCAGGTTCTTGTCAAGAATGTGGGATCACTGGCGTCCCAGCCAGCCTGGAAACATCGGATCGTTATGATTTTTTGCGGGTGTCTTTGTGGATAAATTTATTCCATTTTATTTTGATATTTTTTTCATTATCTTTTCTGCTTTGTGCTGTGGACCCCCATAAGATGAGTCCTGAAAAAAGTCTGATTGATTGATAGACCCATAGCAATTGTGACATTGGCGTGAGAAGGTTCAGCCAAGAACGTTCTGATAACGCATCTGTGATGATAAAATGAGAGGAGACTCTGGCAGAAAGTGAGGAGACACGTCCCAACAGTCACGGTCAGGGAGGTTTTGGAAAATATCCATCGACTGCATCGCATCTCTCCCTGACATTCTCCTGGTTCACAGGTATTCAGCAGCTCAGCCAAATTCCCGCTAATCACCGAGGTGAAACGTGAGCCGTAAATGCGCTACCCGCGAGTGGTGCACTAATGGGCGTGATTAAACATGCAGGAGCAAGCTTGAGTAGAGCTGATAATCAGAGAGCTGAGCCCAAGGCTGGACCGCAGCCCACGGCCCCCCAACAGCCCAGAACAGTCTCTGCGTCTCAGAGGCAGGCAGCAGGGTGCCGCCACATTTCACTCCAATTTACGAAGCCACGGATGCATTAACTGGCTGAAAAACTGGGAAAGATCAGGACTGAATCACACGCACAAGATACTACAAGCCAGAGACGAGTCTTACAGGCAACTTCCAAGAAGGAACACTGTGTGTCTTACTGGTTAGATGATGTGAGATCGCCATTTTGCAAAAAAATGCACATGACACATCTATCACCTGCCCTAAAAAACTAAGTGGATTATTTACATTGATTACATCGCTGTGACTGTGAGATGCTTCAACTTCGAGGTTTTTCTATAAATTGGGGCTTCACTGATGATCTGGACACCATAGTTGCTAATAAAAACAAGAGCCATCTGGCAATGGCGGATCCCCCCGGCTGTAGGTTGTGTAACCTACAGGTTGTGTGGACAGACGGACAGACCGAAACCCCCAAAAGGCACAACTAGACCATAAGGTGAAGCTCCATACCAAATTTGGTGTTTGTAAGTGGTATAGTTTTCGAGTTCTGGTCCAGAAACGATTTTATTACAGACGGACGGACGGACGGACGGACACGCTGATCGCTTTATCCCCCCGCATTATATGCCGGGGGGATAACAAGAATGTCTGTACCAAGAAAGCGAGAAGCATTTTGCGGTGATCTTGACTCCTAACAATAAAAAAAGATTCAGGACAAAAACTTCCACATCCATCTTACGGTTACCCAGCAGAGGTTGCTAAATCACGGGCTGAAACAATGACATGGTTTTCGGAGAAAACTACAATTGAACGTTTGTGTCGATCTGGTTGTAATCAAGTGCAGAGGATTTGCTGCACAAGGTTTAATTTTTCACTTATTCTGCACATAAAACTTTTTGTTCTAGATGAGTAATTCTCAACTGGGCTGTGATTTTGCAGGTCAGCAGTTAAACCTTAAGTGGTTTTCATGATGATGTCAGGATATTTGAGTTCAACAGGACATAGGGTAGCTGAGTCAATGACAAAAAATAACATCACTTACCACTCAAAGACTGTAATTCAACTGAATTTCTCCGACTTTTCATCCCCTTTGGGGAATGAGCACATATGTTGTTGTTTGAAGCTCAACTTTGAATCACAGCTGAGGAACTTGTCCACAGCCTCCTGCCAACAAACACACAGCTGGAAATCATGGATGCGAAAATCATATCCTCAAATCCAAATCCAGCTCTGGTTTTCTTTTTCCCCAGGAAATTACCTTAACAGCTGGTGCTACCGATTGGTAAAACGGTCTTCACACCCAGATAAACGGAGGGTGGAAAACCGGCAGCTCCTGAAGTTCCAGGATCAGGATTTGAGTGGCAGGGCTGTATCATGTGATCGTGTGAAGGGTCACAGTCGACATGACGATCAGTGAAAATGCGCCTCTGGAACGGAACGAGCGATTTATGGCTTCATAAATGATGAAGCTTATGCTGCTGTAAATTCAATAAACTGTTTTGTACGGAGCCCAGGAAGTGCAATGAAAAAAAAAATTACTTTGTGGTTGTGAGGTACAAGTTATTCTAATGATTAAGTTCATTCGTGGCCACAAGTTAAACCGCATTCCCTCAATTTAATTAACTCGTTCCCACGATTTGGCGAACTCGTGGCCACTAAATACTACTGCGCCCACGACTGAGTTAATTCGTCGCCTCAAGATATAACTGATTTTCTTGATTTCGTGAACTGAAACTGAGGGAACGAGTTACATCACGAGGCCATTCGAGAGCTGAGTCCAGGGAACGACTTGTATCTCATGGCCATGAAATGGCTGAGTCGTGAGAGCGAGATGGTGGCGTACATCTCCTGGCCACAACTTATATTTTCATGTCGTGTCACTTCCCAGCCTCCGCAGTTTTGAAGCACGTGTTCAAACTGAACGAAGTCTTCATAACAAACATACACATATATAAATACAGATGTTTACCCACACCAGAGTGCTCCACAATTCTAATTCACAAATGGCTCAATGGTAAAACATTTAGCGTCTGATTTTCATTGTTTGAGAAAACATCAGACGAGCCGCAGTCAGCAGTAAGGCGAGGTGTTATAGATTAGAGGCTTGTGAGGGACTCCGGTAACACAAACACAGGCTTTGGAGTGAAATAGTTGAGACGAGCCAACAAGGGCACTAAAAACAACATCGGCAGGTGGGCAACCATTTTGACAGAAACTGACCCCCCCCTCCACACCCGGTCTACCCAGCATCGGAGAGATGAAACAGGGCGAACGGGGATCAAAGCCAACCTCAGGACAGCTCTTCAGAGAAAGACTGATCATCAAAGGACTGTTCCTTCAAACACAGATTTAGCAGGGATGCTCCCAATAAGCCCAACAGAGCACTCATAAAAGTCTGCACGCAGAACACCTGATACAGAGAGGAGTGACACAGAGGGCCGACCTCAGACAACAGATTAATGTCATTACATTACAGCCTATTAGCCATTACAAGCCAAGACAAAATCTGTTCCGGTGTGACATCACATGGGGAAGTGACCATCCGGAGGTGGGATGGACTGATCGCTTTCACCCAAACAGTTCATCAGTTTCTTCCTTATTCTGACTGATCCTTCCCCCTATTTATGTCACAAAGGACAGACGTGAAATGGCTTGATGACGACTAATTGGCAGAGCACCTGGTGATATGACAGGGAAATTTTCATTGACAGGTTAAATCAAAGTGATTTTCAGTTGACCAAACTAAGCGGGTACCGGTGCACACTGTAGAAATGTGTTATCAGGGGCCGTAAGCAGAGACCAAACAGCAGTCTGGCTTCACCGGGACTCGAACCACCACCCTTCCGGGTCCCAGAGAAGCACGACACCAGCTATTACTGAACAGAACTGGAATGTGTCTTTAGGTTTGTCAAATCTCATTACATCAGATACTGCCATCTCAAACAGGCCCTGTCTGTCCAGTTTAATCAATTTTATCAGGCTGGCTAACATTTACAGTTTCAGAGTTCAGTGTTAATTCAACTTTAACATGTTTTGTTTTTTTTTTTTTTTAATAAATTTGGCATCTCCAATCCCACCCGAATCTGGAATGCCCAATTGGTGAACTATGTACAAAGCTTGCTCGTATGCGACCCCTTGCTGCCAACTCAGGATAGTGAAGACAGTTTACGACTCTCCTCCGAAGCACGTGCCCGTCAGCCACTGGTTCTTATACACTCATTGGTTGAATCCTAGTAAGTACAGAACAAGGGCGGAGGATACCCGGACATGAACAAACCCAGAGTCTTCCTAATGAGCGCCCGTCTGGCCAGCAGGAGGCGCTAGAGCAACGAACAAAGCTACTATTTTATCCCCAAATCCGACAGTCCCTTCCCAATTTGGAACCCCTGTAGCGCGATGGCCAATTGTGCACTACTGTGAAAAAGCTGCCAACCCCTGCCGGTGGGTACGCCGGGGCTCGAACCCGCGACGTGATAGTCACCTCTGTACTGCAGCGCAGTGCCTTAAAGTTAGAGCTGCCGGATAGCTCACTCGGTTAACATGTTTAACTCTGGCCACAGTCGACTCACATAAACTCTACACGCGTAACTTTTTACTGAAAGCCCAGAAATCAAAATGTGCACCCGAAAATGTCAATTCAGCGAGTGTTCGGAAAGAACAGAGGGGACTCCAGCCAGGGTCGTTCAGAGCGTAAGCTTAACCCATCTGGTCCAACCAAAATACGGCTGCAGTTGGCCGTAACTGACCCAACGCTGTCCAAGCGCTGGCGTCAGAGCAGAGCAGCTGTGCGGGACCAGGACAGGAGGGCCCGGTCATGTTTTTAACATAACATCTGACTCGAGTAACACCGCCAGGGACGGGAAGTTCAGCGAAGATGTGAAGTCTGTGCTCTGCATCAGTGGTTCCCTGACCTCTCCGCGGGGCCCAGGCCCGATCCAGGTGTCTGTCGGGTTCCGCTTTACGGACACCTGATGCTGTTAATCAAGCCCATGGCTGGTGACATCAGGTGCGCTTGAAAAACCCTTAAACTCAAACTTTTCACTCAAGTTTTCGCTTAAGTACATTCAAAGTAAGAAAAAAGTGTTGTGTTTTTATGTTGAAGGAAAAGGTCACGTCCATATTCAGTGTCTGCTGGTTTCAGCTCTTCACCGAAACTGCATCACATTCATATTGAGTGAAATATTCAAACCCAAAACATCACATTTTTATGGCCACAGCATTACATAAAATGGAAAATATCTAGATCTTGTACATATTTTTAAACATGCGTCCCTGCAATTCCTGTAAATGGGCCTGAGGTTCTACAGGGGCTGCATTTGACAGACCTGAATACGGGACCATGGTTGTAACGGGGTTACGCTGAAACACAAACACCAGGATCCAGCACGTTTGCCCCGGGGGGAGCTGTAAGAATCGCTGCTCTACATCGTCACTTTCACAAGCCGCTACACTAATTTACATTCCGACAACCTTATAATTAAATCCAACGAGAGTCGTTTTGAAAAAATATATGATAAAACTTATAATTTGAAAAAATTCATAACAAAACCTTCTGCAGAATTCTGTTTGTATGGAAAGTTCCCAATGTCATCCCCCTAAATGACTCCAGTTCAAATATTGACAATATAAATCCTTTCGAGTGAAGAGTGCTATATTTGTATTTGACCGCCAAAAACTTCATCAACAACAAATCTCATCATCTCTCTCAATCGATGCAGTGAGTGGAACAGAACTGCTGAAGAGATTCTTTTACAGTCTCCCCTTATAACACTTTTCTCATTTTTATATAGGCTTTAAAGTTTGAGCATACCTGGGGCATAAATACTGCAGCTTATCAGATCTGAAAGTATTTCCTGTCAGCAGCAGTCCTGGAACAAAACCTGCATGTAACTTCAGCAAGAGATGCACTGAGCTCCATTTATTTGGCTGGTTGAGAAGTTGTTTGCATGAAGGTGTCAGTATCCATGCAGACGACTGTAAACAGATTAATTTTGACCTTAACGGGCATCGTGTCTGTTGTTTTCCTGCAAATCGACATTTTAGCCTTGTGTAAACATCACGTGGTCGGCAGTTTCCCGTCAGACTGCGCCTTTTATCGCGTGTTCGATGAGTTTGTTTCGGCAGTTTCCCTCGAGCATTTCGCATTGACCTCATACTTATCATTCCACGCTCAGCGAGTGTTTTATCACGCAGTAATAAATTCAAAGGAATGAAAAATCTCTGTTGCAGAGTATCAAAGAGAAACATTAATTTCCTCGAAGTATGTACACTGGAAAAACACTCCCCCATGAAAAATGACTCCATTGTTTTCAATCAATGACAAGATGTTATTTATTTATTTCACCTACCAGAATGGGCAAGATCATTACTGTGTCATAATGAATCAAATTACAGATTTATATTTATATTACTGTATTTATATCCGTGTCCCCTGTAGTTCCCTCAGTCTAACGGACTGTGAGGGGCCCTTTGGAGACGCCCCGAGGGGGGAGACTGAACGCAGTGGTGTAACAGACCTGCCAGGACCTACAGGCTGCTGAAGTGAAAGTTCACCATATGAGAGCGAGACGGGGTTTGGGTCAGACGGAGAAAACCGAATAAGAGAAAAGTAAATCAAATAATACGCAATAGGAATAATAGGAACTATACCAATATGGTTAAAACAACAACAACAGTGGAAGAAAATAAATAAACACAAATGGTAACAAAAACAAGAATAAACATTAAGACTAAAAACAGCAGCTACAACAACAACAATTTATAATTATTTGATCTATGTGAGAAAGCAAAGGTTATGTTATAAGATGTTGTATGAATGTGTTTTCGTCAGCCATTATAAGTCCATCGTAAGTAATGTACGTGACCGTTAGGTTGTACCAGTGTGCCACAGAGATATTCTTTTTGCTTTTCCAGTTTTGTCAGATTATTGCTTTAGCAATGACTTAAGCTGTGACTAAGAGAGCAGGAGTGAGATTTAGGTTATGCAGAAGAGAGAGGGTGCAGATGCCCAGGATGTGGGTCAGTGTCGCAGTCATCTGCCGCCAAAATGACTGAACAGGTGAGTAGAGCAGAGGGCAAACAGGAGTCCGCAGGTGAACCAGGGCATTGGTTACAGATTTCGGTGTCTGAGAGTCCCATGAAAAATAATCGCCGGAGGGCGTAATGTGTTGTGTGTAGAATTTTATATTGTATTAACTGCAGTTCAGTGTTTATAGTAAATGAGAATGTGTTGGGACATATTTGTTTCCCATAGTCATCATCTGTGATGCTACTGAGCAGATTAGCGTTCCATTTCTGGATTGGCAGTGATTGGTTAGGTTGGTTGATAACAGATGCAAGTAAGTTTTCGATACGACATGCCTCTGCTTTTATAGCTGGAGAAAGGAATGATAAAGCGGTGGAGGGGATAATGTGGCGTGTACTGTAAGATGTAGGGTTTTCACTGAATTTTTAAGCTGTAGGTATGAGTAATATTGATTAGCAGGAACTGCAAATGTGTCCATAAGATCTTGGAATAATGTGAAAGAGCCATTATTCATTACCAGTTTGAGTTGGGTTATTCCTTTTTGTTTCCATACTGAAAGGTTAGCTGGTTTACCATTTATAGTGCTGTCTGGGGAGCGCCAGATGGGAGACAAATTGGTTGGGAAGATTGAGGGTTTGGACAGTTGGTTGACTCTGTAACAGGAGTTAAGTGTAGCTGAGATGCAGGGGTTCGTATATAAAGGCGACCATTTAAATTTGGGACTGAGGAGTGGGAGGTCAGAGTGACAGTGGACATCGTGCGAATGGCTCAGCCATCATCCATGAGGGTGTGACATCAGCGTCCATCAATCGAGTGAATTAGAAATTGAAGTTGGTAGGACAAACAGTAATTCATGAAGTCTGGAGATGACAGGCCTCTGTGCGTTATTGGTTTCTGTAAAGTTTTCAGTTTGAAGAGGTTTGTATTTCCAGCAAAATTGGTTCATTGCTGTATCTAATGTTAAAAACCATTTTGATTTGGGAATTAGTGGAATCATGGAGAATATCTAGTCAATTTTTGGCAAAATGGACATCCTGATGGTTGATACCCGGCCCATCAATGTCAGTGGCAACAGTTTCCATCTTTCCAGGGTAACAATTACAGTCTTCAGGAGGGGAACAAAGTTTAGTTGCAGATCTGTGAAGTTTGTGGAAATGTTAATACAGAGATATTTGAGCTGAGAATTCCACTTGAAGGGGAGATGTTCAATCGTCGCCTGTAAACCAAAAGCCAAAGAAGGCCAAGTTGCATTGTGCTCATGCCAGAGATTTCCGTGGTGCGTGGAGGAATGCTTTGAGTCATTCGTGACACTCGAAGTGCACTGTATCATGTTCCTTCACGTCCCGCTAGCGCCTGTGATAGTAAAATCTTGGCTAACGCACGAACCAAAAAATCCAACGGATTTGACTATAATTAGCTGTGAACAAGAACAGCCACTGATTCTATCAAACAGATCTGCAGAGAAGGAATTCACAAAATGAAAGTGATCCAAAGTATTCAAACATGTATTTATGGAGCATTTCATTTACATGTATAACCACGTATGAGTGAATCTAGAGAAGACTTGATTCCTTCTTTTTCAGTTCAATCTAAAAGCCAATTGCAGGTCACTTTCAGGTTTGAGGTCTGAATTGAACTAAAGTCCCATGAATACCGCAAACACATTCTACAGCGCCCTCCATAATTATTGGCAACCCTGGTTAAGATGTGTTCTTTAGCTTCTAATAAATTCAATTTTTTTTTTCTAAATAATATAGGACCACAACTAAAAAGAGGGAAATCCAACCTTTAATTCAAGAGTATTTATTCAGTGGGAAAAAATCCCACATTAAGAAATAATTCTTTTACATCAAATCTTGTGTGCCACAATTATTAGTACCCCCGATATTTTATATATATTATATATATTTTATATATATTTTGTTGTACAACCCCCTTTTGCCAACAAAACAGCGCCTAATCTTCTATAATGTTTCACAAGATGGGAGAATACAGAAAGAGGGATCTTCGACCATTCCTCTTTGCACAATCTCTCTAAATCATCCAGCGACCTGGGTCCTCTCCTCTGCACTCTCCTCTTCAGCTCACTCCACAGGTTTTCAATGGGGTTGAGGTCTGGGGAGTGAGATGGCCATGGGAGGAGCTTGATTCTGGGTCTGGTGAACCATTTCTGTGTAGATTTGGCCGCATGTTTAGGGTCATTATCTTGCTGAAAGACCCAGTGATGACCCATCTTCAGCTTTCAGGCAAAGGCCACCAGAATTTGATTTAAAATGTCCTGGTATTTCAAAGCGTTCATGATGCCGTGCACCGTACCAAGGTTCCCAGGGCCTCTGGAAGAGAAACAGGCCCACAGCATCACCGATCCTCCCCCATACTTCACAGTGGGCATGAGGTGCTTTTCTGCATACTCATCTTTTGTGTTCCGCCTGACCCACTTAGAGTGTCTGTTGCCAAAAAGCTCCATCTTGGTCTCATTTGACCAAAGCGCACAGTCCCTGTTGAAGTCCCAGTACCGCTTAGCGAACTCCAGACGTTTGCGTTTCTGATTGTGAGTGAGAAAAGGTTTTTTCTGTGCATGCCTCCCAAACAGCTTGTTGGCATGTAGATTGCGCCTAATGGTTGTTTTGGAGACTTTGTGACCTCAAGATGCTACCATTTGTTGCAATTCTTTAACAGTGAGCTTTGGAGAACTTTTTATTTCTCTTACCATCCTCCTCACTGTGCGTGGTGGCAAAATAACCTTGCGTCCTTGTCCAGGCTTGTTTACCACTGTTCCAGTTGTTTTAAACTTCTTAATGATTCCTCTGACAGTAGATATGGGCAGGTGCAGGCGAGTGGCTATTTTCTTGTAGCCGTTGCCTGACTTGTGAAGGTCGACACACATCTGCCTTACTTGAATGGTGTTTTCCTTTGTCTTCCCCATGTTGAAGAGTGGATAAGAGAAATGGCTTCTGTATCACGTCATATTTATACCCTAGGGAAACAGGAAGTGATGATTTACTAATTAAATGTTCCTAGATACTCTGATCAACTTTATAAACTACTGTAAAAATGACAGAAATACTTCAATTACATTTAATTCCTAGGAATTGTTAGGGGCGCCAATAATTGTGGAACAGGTGATTTTATGAAAAATAATTATTTCTTTGTTAGGGATTTTTTTCCCCTTAAAATTTACCTGGGTTGAAGGTTACATTTTTCAACAATTTTCAGTGTGAGAGCATGCTTCTGCAATAAAAATGGAATTTATTTTAAGGCTTTTTAACACATCTTAACCACGGGTGCCAATAATTATGGAGGGCGCTGTATATGTTTAATACCATTGATACCGCAGATAAGCGCAAGTACTGGAGTACAGTGCGACTGCCAGTGAAACACTGGACACTGCAGACCGCTTTTTAGTCAATTAACCTTTCTGCCAGAACACGATTGGTTCCAAACTTTTCTAATGGGAAGATAACTGTGGCGCAGTGAGTCATTTTTGTCAGTTTATTGACTTAATTGACACTTTCAGGTCTGGAGACTCGGCAGGGGCCCATTCCCTCTGGAGCAAAGTGGGCTTAACGGCTTCGTTCAAACAAAATGCTGCAGGCCCTTAAAATCACCTCTACAGTTTACCACAATAGCTAGTGGCCATTAACGACAGCCTCCTGATTCATAAACACCAAAACACTTCACACACTTGCACAATCTGGACAAACGCGCGAAGGACAGTGTCTGATTCTGAGAACGGTGACACAGGGAAACAGTGCAGTGGCTTGCAAGTTCCATGTAATTTATTCAAATGAAAAATAGCAGCGAGATTTTGGTACAAAGTCCTTCGTCAGGCAAACCCCCTCAGAGCACCATCTGCCCACTGACAGGAATCAGACTTCCACCAAAAGAGCGAGGATAAGCGCTATTTGATACGACAAGATTTGTGCAAAAATACACTTAGAGTCCCAAATGAGTCAATGTTCAGACTTCATGCGAACCAAAGCTCTAAATACTGAGCGTTAAGGAGCCCCTCAGCTTACACTCTGCTCCACAGGAAACAGGCCTGAAATGAACACTAATTAAAAAGGGAAGTGAAGTGTGGTGACTGGAGTTGAAGCTGATGTGGCCTCAGAAAGTGGAAGAAAGAAACAAAAAAGTTGAGCCGATGATCAGACTCTTTGCAATAAACAAAATAAATGAAAAAAATTAATTTGTTTTCTGGCGTCACTTTTCCAGACACAATTATCTGTAGAGAGTGGACAGCACTTTGAATGATTAACATTTCAGTCGGAGTATGTAGTGCTCCAATTCAAAATCCCCAAGAGCAGCGGGTCACCGTTTTGACTGCCTCAATCTGATCGCCCAGTTGTGAAACCAATACGTTGCGCTGATGACACACCACAAGTGAGCAACTAATAAAGTTACGAGACCCACCAGGTGAGGAGGGAGTCAATAACCAGTAGGCCATTTCAATGTTCAAATTTTTGAAGTTACTCTCAGCTAGAGTATCGGAGGGACATTCCATGGTACAACAATAAGTATAAGTCAACAAACAAGGCACTAATTAGCGTCTTTAGCCTTAGTCTATTGACTTCTATTAATCATCAACACAAGGTCAGCATGCAGCACAGTGTCCCTTTAAATGAACTAAAAGCCAAAACACACAACAGAAAACAGGAAGGAGCGAAGCAGGTGGAGCCATAAACACCTGAATACATGAGTCATCGACCTCCTGCCTTCATCCTGAGCCGAAAGAGTGCAGTAAACGAGAAGAGCTCAACTCGGCACGGAGGCCGCGGGGATCCCGTCGGCCCACTGCGGTCCACAGGGTGTCATTGGGGAAGGGTTACATGGAGAACACAAATCTGAACACAAACTTTGGATAGCAAAACCTTATTTATGAAAAAATGAATTTGTACCCTGAGCCTAAACTGCCCCCCAGCCCTGGAGAGTGCTATACGCAGGCCGGAGGGGGGGAAACCCCGCTGCCACATCTGTAAGTAATTAAAGAGAAGTGCGCACCAGGTTTTACCTTCTAATGTCTTAAACAAACCACTGCAGGTGGAAATAACATCGGTCATCGACTAACCAGAATCAGCAAGTGTGTGTGTGTGTGTGTGTGTGTGTGTGTCTTGCAATAGAATGGCAAACTGCTCAGGGGGCACTCATGCCTCTCTCCCAGGGCATGCTGGGATATGTCCGGCTCTCCATGAATAATCAAGGTTTCATGTTGCATGGATGGATGGATGGAAAGATCAATCTTCACATCAAGAGCAGAAACAATAGAGCCGGTCCAGTAATACTGCTCATATCCAGCCCAGTAACACTGGTCATACCCAGCACTGTAATACTGGTCATACCCAGCACCGTAACACTGGTCATACCCAGCACCGTAACTCTGGTCATATCCAGCACTGTAATACTGGTCATATCAAGCACCGTAATACTGGTCATATTCAGCCCAGTAATACTGGTCATATTCAGCCCAGTAATACTGGTCATATCCAGCCCAGTAATACTGGTCATATCCAGCACCGTAATACTCGTCATATCCAGCCCAGTAATACTGGTCATATCCAGCACCGTAGTACTGGTCATATCCAGCACCGTAATACTGGTCATATCCAGCACCGTAATACTCGTCATATCCAGCCCAGTAATACTGGTCATATCCAGCACCGTAATACTGGTCATATCCAGCACCGTAATACTCGTCATATCCAGCCCAGTAATACTGGTCATATCCAGCACCGTAATACTGGTCATATCCAGCACCGTAATACTGGTCATATCCAGCACCGTAATACTCGTCATATCCAGCCCAGTGATACTGGTCATACCCAGCACTGTAATACTAGCCATATCCAGCCCAGTAATACTGGTCATATCCAGCACAGTAATACAGGTCATATCCAGCCCAGTAATACAGGTCATATCCAGCACCGTAATACTAGTCATAACCAGCCCAGTGATACTGGTCATACCCAGCACTGTAATACTAGCCATATCCAGCCCAGTAATACTGGTCATATCCAGCACAGTAATACAGGTCATATCCAGCCCAGTAATACAGGTCATATCCAGCCCAGTAATACTGGTCATATCCAGCACAGTAATACAGGTCATATCTCCAGCCCAGTAATACAGGTCATATCCAGCCCAGTAATACTGGTCATATCCAGCACAGTAATACTGGTCATATCCAGCACAGTAATACAGGTCATATCCAGCCCAGTAATACTGGTCATATCCAGCACAGTAATACAGGTCATATCCAGCCCAGTAATACAGGTCATATCCAGCCCAGTAATACTGGTCATATCCAGCCCAGTAATACTGGTCATATCCAGCACAGTAATACAGGTCATATCCAGTCCGGTAATACAGGTCATATCCAGCCCAGTAATACTGGTCATATCCAGCACAGTAATACAGGTCATATCCAGCCCAGTAATACTGGTCATATCCAGCACCATAATACAGGTCATATCAAGCACCGTAATAATGGTCATATTCAGCACCGTAACTCTGGTCATATCCAGCACTGTAATACTGGTCATATCAAGCACCGTAATAATGGTCATATTCAGCACAGTAATACTGGTCATATTCAGCCCAGTAATACTGGTCATATTCAGCCCAGTAATACT
Source organism: Gymnothorax reevesii (assembly GCA_029721435.1). Taxonomy (NCBI): domain Eukaryota; kingdom Metazoa; phylum Chordata; class Actinopteri; order Anguilliformes; family Muraenidae; genus Gymnothorax; species Gymnothorax reevesii. The sequence continues at coordinate 433,157 of CM056591.1, forward strand.
GGTCATATCCAGCCCAGTAATACTGGTCATATCCAGCACCGTAATACTCGTCATATCCAGCCCAGTAATACTGGTCATATCCAGCACCGTAATACTGGTCATATCCAGCACCGTAATACTCGTCATATCCAGCCCAGTGATACTGGTCATACCCAGCACTGTAATACTAGCCATATCCAGCCCAGTAATACTGGTCATATCCAGCACAGTAATACAGGTCATATCCAGCCCAGTAATACAGGTCATATCCAGCACCGTAATACTAGTCATAACCAGCCCAGTGATACTGGTCATACCCAGCACTGTAATACTAGCCATATCCAGCCCAGTAATACTGGTCATATCCAGCACAGTAATACAGGTCATATCCAGCCCAGTAATACAGGTCATATCCAGCCCAGTAATACTGGTCATATCCAGCACAGTAATACAGGTCATATCTCCAGCCCAGTAATACAGGTCATATCCAGCCCAGTAATACTGGTCATATCCAGCACAGTAATACAGGTCATATCCAGCCCAGTAATACAGGTCATATCCAGCCCAGTAATACTGGTCATATCCAGCACAGTAATACAGGTCATATCCAGTCCGGTAATACAGGTCATATCCAGTCCGGTAATACAGGTCATATCCAGCCCGGTAATACTGGTCATATCCAGCACAGTAATACAGGTCATATCCAGCCCAGTAATACTGGTCATATCCAGCACCATAATACAGGTCATATCCAGCACAGTAATACAGGTCATATCCAGCACAGTAATACAGGTCATATCCAGCCCAGTGATACTGGTCATATTCAGATGTGGAGGACAGACAGAGCTGAAGGTGTTGATCTTAAAAAAGAACTAAAAAGGGTCTGAAGTTTTGATACACGTGTTCTTGTGGTTGAATATGAATCAAATAATTCAATAATACATCAAGTCGAAAGATTTGAGCGAGAAAAACGTTTTTAGAGGCACTGTATCTCTATCTCAACACTGACAGAAATCTGAAAAATGTGACCGTATGTGTGAACACCAGACGTCATGCGGAGACTCAGCTGCAGTGTGCGGCCTTCACAGGGCACAAGCAGGCCGTGGTGCTACACAGTCACAGAAGTGTTGGCTTAAATCAAGCCGTTATCAGACTGTTCACGTTGTGTCCATGTCTTGTCCTCACAATAAATCAGCAGCAACAAAAGCATGAAAATACATCTTTTTTTGATGCACAATAAGGTTTCTGCTGCCGTTGTAGCTACCCAAGTCAGAGTCAGAATTATAGGCTGCCTTTGAATTGTGGGATGGTGCCGTCTATTTATACAAGAACGGAGACATACAGAGAGGTAGTGAACGCAATGATGACAAAGTTTCACCCGTGAAGAACTAAATTATTAAAAATGATCAGAGAATAGACTGTATATAGCCTTATAATGGTTTAGAATAGCCTAAGTCATTAAATGTTGACAAAGCATTGAGAGGAAGAGACAGCAATCATAGCTAACCGGAATTAGCCTGCTAGCTACCCAACTTGCGTCCTATTTGCCCAACAAAACAAATGCATTTTTTGTCTGAAAATTTTTTGTCTGAACAGATTGAATCATAACCTGCACTGAGTTCTGTACATCATCACCTCTCCAGTGTTATAGCCAGCTACCCACGATCGATAAATCCTCCGCAGCAGTGACTCGTGACTGTAATGCGAGTTTTGTGGCTTTTTGGAGATGTCGATGATTCTGCAGGTCATCAGTGATGTCACTTGATCCAGTCATTGACACAGTAAACGTCTTCACAGTGAGCAGATCTCACACCGACATCGATCGTGAGATTTTTGACAATGTTCCTCGTACAGCCTCCAATAACACAAGATCGAGGTATTCTATATTTGCAGAGTAAAATGTATTGAAAACAAACAAAGGTGAAGCTATAGCTCAGATATTTTGCACAGAACATACGCACTTGTATATCCACTTTGAATCGAGAGCTGCAAAGAGTCTCAGAACGTGCATAAATTAATGCTTAATTAGCTTTACGAAAATCTGGGGAATCGCAAACCAGCTGGGCTGGTTTTTGATCTTCGTTTTTCAACACAAACAGGACGACTGAGCTCAGTTATAAATGTATTCCGGGAAAGAGTAATATAAAGTAGGCTACCTAAAACTGCCTAAACCGCAAAAAAGTCAGGTATGTTTTAGTTCCTCTTTAATGTGGGCTACCCTACAGATCTCCTATCATCTCACCAGGCACACAGCCAATTCGTCATAACAATCCATTTCAAAATCAATTCCTTTGTGACATCATATGGTCAAGTGACCACTCAGAGGCAAGAGTGACTGATGACCTTCAACCAACCAGTTCATCAGCTTGTGATGTCAGAAAGGACAGATTTTGAAATGGCTTGTTTTGTCTAATTGGCTGTCCTCCCAGTCACATAATAGTGGATCTTTAAAACCAGGAAACATGAAGCAAACGATAGGATAATGCAGGATAACTTCATAACAGAAGAAGCTGCACAAATCCTACCGATCTCAAGACCAACAAGACCACACCCATATTACACACACAACTGACAGCGTACAACTCACCCTCGTAATCTTGTAATCATTAAATAGTATTTCGTAATGCATGAGTGCTTAACAATGCAAATGCTGACAGTACTTTCCGATTTAAAAAATTAAGTTTGCTCATGACTACCACATCCAGCCCAGTCAAGAATGTCCACGAAATTCCTCAGAATTTTTCACAGGGAGGCTTTTATTTTTTAAAAAAAGCTAATCCAGTAGCTTGGTTCAAAGATCAACTCATTAAAATATATATGTAGAGAGTTGAAAGAGTAATCCTTTTCTGGGGAAAAAAAAAACAATAATTTCCGCAGGCAACGAGAGCATGCCCTGCTGACATCTCTCGGGAACTTTCAAAGCTGCGTAACGTTCCTGTTTTTAAAGGAAATTCAGGGAGCAGAGCCAAAACAACTTTCTCAAAGCCAATTGAGCGAATGTAAGTTGGCGCGTATTGTAGAGGGGGGAAACCAGTACGGCCATCTCATCTCCGCGCTCGAGCGGTGCGCTCTGGATTCGTCGTTTGCTACTAACTGGGCGAGCCGACAGCTCTTGTGAAACTCTTGGACCATACAGCTGGATCAATCGGGCCAAGACTTGGGGCTCCCTCAAACATCTGTGTGTTTTAATCCCTTTAGCTCTGAATCAGCTGAACCGTTAAACCATGAGTGACCCCCAAGTCCTCCACGTCACCCCACTGCGGTCTCAGATGAACACTAATCGTGCGGCAGAACGGCAAAACAGATTCTCCCCCCACCTCCAAGTACATCAATAAGCTACACATCTGTTCTCCTGGAAATCTGGGTCTGTAGGTCTGTAAAAAGCTGCAAGTGCAACTGAGCCCATTAGCAGGGAGTGAATAATGTTCTTTTGACAACAGCAGAGTGCTATTCCAGGCTCATTTCCATTCAAAAAAACGAGCGAGTTTCAGGTTAAATTCAAATCTCACACAGCACAGCGAGTGCGTGTCAGGTATAAATTGAACAACAGCATCACACATTGTCAGCTTCGCCTCTGCACGAAACAGCCTGTAGCTTTCCCGGCTCTAGCGTCAGCAGAGTAGCAGCATTTGACTCGAGCTAGTTAGCATATAACAAACTCTCGCAGTTAAAAGTGGATGGAGCTCATGAAGTGGTCCTGCTGTGATTTATGGTCCCTCCCAACTTGCATCAACAAAACAAATGTAAAACTAAACTACGAACCTTATCAAGTAATGCACTTAACATACCCTGAATGATGCAAGCAGTCAAGTACTTTTCTTTTACCGCTGTATTAACACAATGCTGGTGCAGGTTGTGTGGGCGCAGTTTTCACACCTATTGGGGTCCTTTTACAGTATTTTTACTGATCTCGTCAGGATCAGAAGCCCACATGGGGACTAAAGTCTGATCGTAACATGGAAAACGTCATTTACTAGGATGTACACTGGTCATACTTTTACTGCAACAACTTCTACAAAATTCACTGAGGTTTTCCCATCTTATTTTGAGCATCCAGTCAGCGCTCTCTGTATTGAAGATACCGCAGAAAAGTTTGCTGATGCTCTCCGTTGTGCCCCTAATGTAGTCGTGCCACTGAAATATAAAAAGATTACTCAGAAGAAGAGGCCAGCCCCATGGTACACTGACCAGACAAGGACACTAAAGCAAAAATCTCGTCAACTAGGACGCAAATGGCGCTCCACTAAACTCCAGGTATTCCATGGTGCTTGGAAAGAGAGCCTTGTTGCATATAAGCTGCTCTCTCTTGTGCAAGGTCCTGTTACTTTTCAAATCTCATGCAGGAAAATAAAAATAATTCTCGATTTCTGTTCAAAACCGTAGCGAAGTTAACTAACAATCATGCTGCAAGTAACCCTCAAATTCCAGTCTCTTGCAGCAGTGATGGTTTTTTACATTTCTTTAATGGCAAAATTATTGGAATTAGAGAGAAGATCACTGCTTCCTTACCAGTTTGCGATGGCGTTTCTTCTGATATGGAGTCTTCCACATTACACACAAACCAGTTTGAATCCCTTTCTCCTAAATCCCTGAGTGAACTAGCCAAATTAGTTGTTACTTCCAAATCATCTACTTGTATCTTGGATCCCATTCCCACAAAGCTACTGAAAGAACTCCTGCCCATTCTTGGCGGCCCAATTCTTCGCATAATTCATTCTTCTTTGATTTCAGGTATTGTTCCCACTTCATTTAAGATGGCAGAAATCAAGCCACTGCCTAAAAAACCAGATTTGGATCCCACAGTCCTAGCCAATTATAGGCCAATCTCAAACCTCTTATTTTTATTTAAGATCCATAAAAAATGTGACGCCCAACAGCTCTCTTCCTTCCTGCAAACTAATGAGGTATTTGACAGTTTTCAGTCTGCCTACAGAAAGCATCACAGCACTGAAACAGCCCTCACTGTTGTAGTAAATGATCTGCTTCTCTCTATGGATAGTGGCCGCATCTCTGTTCTCGTCCCTCTCAATTTAAGTGCCGCCTTAGATACTGTAGACCACCATATTCTTCTTCGTAGGTTGGAAAAATTAGTTAGTATTTCTGGACTTGCCCTTTCATGGTTTAAGTCTTATCTGTCTGATAGATCTCAGCTCATCTGGGTAAATAACAAATGTTACTTAAGGTTAACTTTGGAATACCTCAAGGATCGATTCTGGACCCTTTGCTTTTTTCTCTATACATGCTTCCCCTTGGAAATATCATAAGTAGACTTGATGTTGAATACCATTGTTATGCAGACGACATGCAGCTCTATATATCCTTTAAACCGGGTGAAAATGATCCAGTTACTAGATTAGAGATGTGTCTTAAAGCTGTGAAAGCTTGGATGACGCAAAATTTTCTTTCACTAAACCCAGATAAGACTGAAATATTGGTACTGGGTCCCAAATCTCTTAGGGACTCATTCATTAAGTTTTCTCTCAACTTAGATGGCCTCTCTGTCTCTGCCAGAGCTGTCGTTAAAAACCTTGGGGTGACTCATGAGTCAGAACTCTCTTTCCAGGCTCACATCAACAATATCATTCAAGTGGCTTTTTTCCCCCCCCCATCTTCAAAACATATCTAAACTCAGAAAATGTTGTCCCTTCAAGACGCTGAAAAATTGGTTCGCATTTGTGTCCTCTCAGCTGGACTATTGCAATGTCTTACTGTCTGGTTGCACTAGCTCAGCCCTGAAACATCTTCAATTAGTGCAGAATGCTGCAGCTAGGGTTCTGACTAGTACTAAGAAATATGATCACGTTAGCCCGGTGCTCAAAAATCTTCATTGGCTGCCTGTAAAATTCAGAATTGAGTACAAAATACTATTACTGACTTATAAAGCTTTAAATGACTTGGCCCCGGAATATCTTTGCAGTCTTCTCATTCCTTACTCCCCACCAAGATTACTTCGTTCACAAGGTGCTGACTATTTGAAAATTCCAAATATATCTAGAATTACAATTGGAGGCAGAGCATTCTCTTACAAAGCACCAATTCTATGGAACAATCTCCCAAAACAAATTCGAGCTTCAGACACACTCTCCATCTTCAAGAGTCGGCTGAAAACTTATCTTTTCAGTCAAGCCTATGATTAGTTCATGATTAGTTATGTGTTGGCTCTGGTGGGACTGACTAAAACCTTGTTTTATGATATGTTCACAATATTGGAAGCCAGTGTTATGTAAATCCATGTGGAACCGGTGGCACTGAGCATGCATTAACGGTGCCAGTGGGGCTTGCTACAGCCTTAGTCACCGGGGAGGTCCATATGGTACTGGTGTACTGTTAAGCAAATCCATGTAGAACCGGTGGCACTGAGCATGCATTAACGGTGCCAGTGGGGCTTGTTACAGCCTTAGTCACCGGGGAGGTCCATATGGTACTGGTGTTCAGAAAATCTCAAGTGATCTTCCAGCCTGGAGTAAGTATAGGGCCTCTGTGCTGCAGGAAGTGGATGGAGGGGTGTTGACTGTTTCCTGACCAGTCAGCTCCTAAATGCTCACTTGGCACATGACACAGGACTGTTTTCTTATTAATATGCAGTAGTTTTATCCAGTGCCTCACCCCACTTTTTTCTGTCTCTTTCCGAGGATCTTTCACCTCCATAACCCTGAGTCCTGGACTGTCCGAGCCCTGTCCCTCACCATGAGCGCTGGCTGCTTCTGTCCTGATCCGGTCCTGATCCGGTTCTGCACCATCCTGGGCATGCCACTTCCTCCAGCAACTGATGCCACTGTTTAGATGGACTTTAATGAAACTGTATTGTCATTATCCAATTTTGCTTTATCTTGTTATTAACTAGCTCGCCCGCGGAGGATGGGCTTCCCCACTATAGCCGGGTTCCTTCTGAGATTCTTCCCGCTGGGGAGTTTTTTCTCACCACTGTTTGAGGATTTCTCTCTCTACAGGGAGTTTTTTGCCTGATTTGCTGTAGTGGGGAATAGGCTGGGCACTGCCCTTTCAGTAACTCATCCCTGACTGTAAAGCGTCTTTGTGACAGTTTATCTGTGAAAAGCGCTATACAAAGAAATTGAAACTGAAAAAAAAAAAAAGATGAATAAAACACTTTCTGAACACTCATTCAAACAGAAAGAGAATAAAATAAGCATTTTACACACCCTCTCACCTTGCACATTTCCCCAAAAAAAATGAAAAAAAGCCCCTTTCTCATGATGACATAGTTCTCATGAGATACAGGGACACACTTTTAGGAAGTCGAGCATATTGACCATCGTCTGTCTGTCCTAATTTGTTCATTTCTTGGTCTTGTTTTGTTTTATACTTCTAGCGGACTGGACTTATGACTGGACACCTGTGCGGGTCGGATCCCGGCTCACACCCGTGCGAGTCAGAGCTCAGGTTGGAGGCCGGGTCGTACCTGCGTCTGGTAGCCTTCTCAGAGCAGCACACAACTGGCTTTGCACTGCAGGGATCTTAATTGGGAGGGACTGCCGGCTTCGGATTATAGGATTATAGCGCCGTTCCTCGCTTAAGAGCCTCCTGTTGGGCAGCCGGGGAGGTCGTCAGTAAAATTCTGAGCTTGAGCATGTTCAGGTTCTCTCTGTCCTCCTTCAGGGGCAGGTTTCCCACAAGCATAAAATAGTGAGCAGCTAACTAGTTCAACCATATACAGTCAATGATTTCAACTGAATAAATTTGCAACTACGCTTTTGGGAAATGCACCCCAGAGCTCACTTGTTCGCTGGCCCATGCCTGGGGCAGTTTGTGCTGGTGCGCTTGCGGTCGCTGTTGGCATTCAGCTGCTTCCCGACCGTCGCCGGTTTCTTCCTTATTTTCAATCTCTTCTATCTCTCAATCATCATCATCATCATCATCACCACTGCCGCCAGTTGTTGAACTCGCACTTGATTCATCTTCGATGTCCAAGTCAAGCAAAAATTCTTACTTGCAATGTAAAATACATATATGATACTGTGTGTCGCAATTGATTCCACGAGTGACGTCACAGCTCTTGGCCCAATTCACAGAGCTGTTCAAGAGGGATAATGGGGGTTGCTAAAAGCCCCTTTTACAAACATACATGATTACACTATTCCACAATCATCTCCGGGTGAAAAGCGCTGATAGTTTGAGAGAGTACTGCATGCCTTTTCTGATGATACCAAATACAAGGGATGCAAAAATGTGTGTGTGAGTGAGTGAGTGTGTGTGTGTGTGTGTGTGTCTGCGTGTGTGCGTCTGTGTGTGCGTGCGTGCGTCTGCGTGTGCGTGCGTGCCTGCATGTGTGTGTGTGTGTGTGTCTGCGTGTGTGTGTGCCTGCATGTGCATGTGATTGTGTGTGTGAACATGTTTTCTAAGAGTAAAAACATTCTTCCGTGTTCATTCACACGTGTGTACATTTCATCCACTTAATCAAAAGGAAACACAAGGCAGCCACTGCTTTGCCTCACAAACAGGCTTCGACCTTCACTCATCTGAGTGACTGCAGCTCCCTGCCTGTTCTGAGGAAGATCAATCGCAGCTCCTTAATTTCACTTCAAAATATAAATAAGCACTTATTTTTAATGTTTACTCATTTTTATGTAAATGACAGTTAAATGGAAGCCCCCCCCCCAGGTCCGACTCCTCCTAGGTGACGCCCACTGACCCATAAGTGGCCAAAGCTGAGATCCAGCGGGGACTGAGGGTTTCCTCGACATCACTACATATCATACAAACGAGCTGAGCCAGAGAGCCCAGCGTGTGGCACCATTACAGCCCCGTGCAGCCAGGATGAAATCAGCACAGCTGATGGGAAGGTCATGACCCCACACTGCGGCGGGGGGCTTCATCCCCCATCAATCTGCTGCTTTGAACAGCAGCATGAGCTAAACTAGAGGGTGCACAGAGAGCGCAGACCTCCGCCGGCCGATTCTGATCCACTAGCACCTATAATCAGCTGCAGAATCCTGATCTCTATGTGGATCGGCCTGGAAACAGAATCACCTCTTTCCATTCGTACAGCCCAACTTCCCATAACATTTTATGGTAATCCATCGAATAGTTTTTGAGTAATCCAGCCATAAAACAAACAAACAAACTCACACACACACACACACACACACACACACACACACACACACACGAGATCACAATACCTCCTGGTACAGGTAATGACTAGTGTAACTGCAGGTGTAATATTCTCAGTAAAGGAGGTCTCGCTCAGGCACAGAGATTATGTAATATTCCTCACCTCTGCAGTAGTTCTGATCGTCCAGCACAAAGCCTGCTGAGCACTGTATGGAGGCCTGGTTATGGACGACCCGCCGGTCCGGGGGGGGTCGGGGGGCGGGCACAGGCGTGGGGGAGGGGCCGTCCTCATCTCCGCTACTGATGTAGATCCTGGCGTTGTGGGGGAGGCACAGGTAGCCGCCGAAATGATTAATGCACTTCATGCCACCTTTGCAGGCGTCCGGCATGATCGCGCACTCGTCAACGTCTGTCACCCACAGGAACAGGAAAAGCATGAGGGCAGAACCTGACTGACGGACAGCCTTACATGTAAGAAGCACCATTTTACAAATGGATACTGCCACTTTGGCGGTCATGTGATCAGTGTAACTTATCTAGTCACTATGCAAATAACAAATAAGTTCCTTGAATTCAACAATTATATTCATTGCAGAATCCAAGTGAAAGGAAAATGTAAATATTTATGAGCACCTCTGGAAGAATATTTTGCGCTGGTGTTGACAGTGTGTCTATAGAAAAGAAAATAATGCCCTGCCCCTTCTAAGCAAATCACATGATTGTGAAAGTAGCACCCAAACTGGGCGAATAATGTCCAAGGTGATTTGATCGAACAGAAATGGCCAAAGTGTTCTGAGTGAGCCGCTTCCATAATGACACACTGTGTTTGGCATCACTACAACATTCCACGCAAAATCAGCTGATCCATTTCCAGAATCCTCCTTCCCAAAGTTTTCACTCCAGGATGGAGAAGGATTTACTCCAAAATGACTTTTCATAAAAGGCACGCGCAGTGCGGCAATAAACATTGTCATTACCAACTAAAGCCAATAAAGTGAAAGTAACAACATGCCATCACTGCATTATTCACACGGTGGAGAACAAAAGACAATAACGCACAGCTCGTTAAATTTAATGATCTCTTTAGAAATCTGCTTGAAGCTGAGTTCTTACCTTTGCATATTTGTAAGACTGGATCAAATGTGTAGCCATCTGTGCACTGCCAAGTACAGAAATGTACAACAATACTGCATGACATTCATATTACAGCCATAAACATGAGTTAAAACAGCCTGACTTTTAAATATTTTATCCTCTGCAGTGGCTCTCCTTTCCCCTCACACACTCAGCTCGTTTGTCCCAATTGGAATCATCGTTGATGCAATTTGCACAAATCAGCAATTTTTCATCCATGATTAACACTGGTGACTTACACTGCAGTGCGAGCAAATCTGTATTGTCCAGAAGGCTGTGTAAAAGCCACAGCTGCTTGTCTGGGGGAATGCAGTTCTGTTCTCGTGAATTTTCAGTCCCTATACAGCTAAATTTATTAAATGCTGTTCTCCTTTTTTCTGAAGCCTTCAGGAGGTTCTCATGATCAGTTGTACCATAGAGAACATCAATCATCATACAGAACATCAGCTCCAGTTCCTGGTTTCACATTTTTTTCTCTGAATTCAAGTGTATCTTTTCTGAACTTTGTGCCCAGAAGTTCCACAAGGGTCTGTATTAGGACCGGTTCCACAGCCTGCAATGACAGCTGGCATCAAAACATCAAATTTGATATGAGCAGAATGCAGCAGCCATTTGAGTGAGATGTGAGCATTTTAGTAAAGTTTCAATGATCTAAATCAGTAAATTACCGCTAAATCAACTATACACACCCTGAAATTAAGGTTAAACAATATCATCTGGAAAAATTCCCCAGCATATTCTTGTTCATTATACTTCATGCAGTTTTTCCCTCAGTTTTTTAATTATACAATTTCACTGCTTGAAAACTGGAACTAAATCTTATGGTTTAGCAAACCTCTCTACCTCAGGATTTCCAGTTATTAATTTCATTTGTGATATTTAGGTAAAATTGTCAATCAGTTGATATTTATTCTCATGCACTGAGCAGTGCCACTCACCGTGTAGGAGATCGGTTCTTCCGCCTCTTGCGAAGCAATACAATTGATGGCCACAAATAAAAATAAACAGATCCTAAACATAGTGAAGAGTCTACAACAGAGGAGTGAGAACTTCATTAGCTGACTTTGCTCATTCTTTCGAGGCAGCATGCATTCTATTAAAGTACTTTATTACATCAGAAGTGGAATTGTTGAGCAAGTGCAAACTTATCCGTGTGTTTACGCTCTGTTTCCTTTGGCCAGAAGCCAGCACAAACTTGTGAAGAGTGCTGAGCATTTCTGTTATCCGCATGTCACCGTCGCCCAAGCGATGGTGCACCGGGAAATTTAATTAATCACACCGCTTTGTAAAGCATTAGCAAGCCCATGAATCCAATTCTTCACACTCGGACATTCCATCATCATCGAATAAATAATGTCAATTCTCCATCCCTCAGATTATATATTATATATATATATATATATGAGAGAGAGAGAGAGAGATAGATAGATAGATACTCTTAAGTCTATCTATCTATTTGCACACAATTTCTTGTTAATATTAAATAAGAAATTACAAAATTAAACACAATTTAGAGCGTTATTGCAGCTCATTAAACACAGAATCTTAATTTTTGAACTAATTTGCCAGTGAAGAGTCATTACACTGAATGCTACTCGAAAACCCAAGAGATCGGCCGCTCACCTGAAGCAACCTTGAGTAAACGCGTCCTTATGTCAGTGCGCTGAACCTGCATGCGCACATAAACGATACCAATAAAATATGCTTCTCTGCACGAACCAGGTTGACATATAAGGAGTGAGTCCCACCAATTACCCCGCGCGTGGAACGATGGACCGCAGCTTCTCGATCCGCCGGACGATGGAGTAACTTCTGGCTGAATGGGACGATTTAATATCAGCAGTAATCGCCGTGAATTTGAAGTCCGTGAGGAATGTCGGGGCGGTGCTCCGCTCCGTGCAGGTTGCTCACACCACCGCGGTATCACAGAGCGTCTCTTTATCCGATGCCAACTTCTGACATCGCGGGGGAATCGAGGGAGGATGTGGCTCCCTCTACGGGCCGCAATTAAATCTTATCGCTAAGTACAGAACCACATGTCATACGTCCGCAAGGATTGCAACCCATGGTTCGGCTAAATCTCGTGGGTACGCGCTCAGAGTATTTAATTTAATACGTTACTTCGCATAATAGAAACAGCTCAGGTGCACAGAAAAGGGTAAGGAAACGGTTTGCGGTTTTGAACGATGTCATGCATCCAGGCTACAATTATTATACACAACGGAAGACAAATTGTGCGCTTCAAAGCAAACTGCTTCCCGCAACATAAACTTAGTGATGAGTTTTGAGCAGAGGATGGAGGAGAAGGAAACTTCTAATCGATCTGCCTTTTATCGGTGTTAGGCAAATTTTTGTATGCTGAAAGTAATTTTCATATTTGGACTTTATTCACCCCGCAGCGGCTACAACAAACCTGCTTTCCAGTCAGTTTGGAGAAAAAGTCGGACTAGTAAAAACAGGCTCACGATAAAGTAGCTGCCTCTACACGAGGTACAGCCATTAACCAATGTAAGTAACTGAAGGGAGTATTGTTTAGAAGTAACAGTCAGTACCCACTGGCATAGGTATCACTTGTCAGGACGATATTCCCTGCTTCACCAGCATTTAACCATGCAGGCAATTATTCCACATTAAATTAGATGACGCTTAATGAGTTTTCGTCGGAACAGGAGATGACAGCAGTACCGCTAACTAGAGCATAAATCCCAGAATTTGATGAATATGGCGACAGCAAAATGCAAACAAGTAGCAACAAGCAATTAACTGGACCTACTCGTCTCCCTTGAGAGATTTATCAATTCTGCCAAGGTACAACGAATCAGGCGGTAATTAATTGCTGGACATTGGGAAAATTGATGCCCTGCGTGTGCAAGACTGAAAGTGGACACCTCACGGGGGTAAAAAAAAAAAAAGAAAAGTTTGGGGGGGGGGGCGCGGCTGGGACAACCTGCTCTGGCTCCCGCCCACAATCCCACGGCCTCCGTCCGTACGGAGCAACTTGGAATTTGCGATGAAAGAAAAAAAAAAAAACCGCTGGCGGGTGTATGTTGAATGATTACGTAAGACTGCAGCACATGTGGGGCGTGTTGTGCTTCGTACCCGCATTCCCATGGGAATGTATTTGAAAAGCCGAATAGCCAACAATAGCCTACAATTCAATGTAGGCATTTATGTATGAGCATTAGGCCTATGTTTGTACATACACACCCAAAATAAATATCTACTACACTGCATTGTTGGCTACATGTATGTAGACCATTCTTCTTTGGGCTCTCTCTCTCTCTCACACACACACACACACACACACACACACACAACACACACACACACACAATCCTGTGCTGCAGTATATTGTGTCATACTAGTGTTGTTGTGCAGAATTTGCAAGATGTCAGTTTAAGCATCATGCAAGACCCTAAATATCAAAAACATCATGTATTCAAAGAATGCAGGGGCAAATCTACACTCTGAATTAATACTAAACGATAGTTTGCAATGTTCTAGATCGCAAGCTCTTGATAATGCCAAGGAAATGTGCTCTAACACCCGGAGTAGCGTGTGATGGGACCAGCCAATAGATGGCGCCCAATGCCCGTGTACTGCGAGTAAAGACCAATGTAGTGACTTCGCTAATTCATCAATCTTATTCGTGCAAAGCCACAAAGAGCAGTAGAAACAGCGTCATTTCGCAGCCAGCAGTTTTTCGTTTGCAGTGGTAACTATGAAAGATACTGCTACTCGTGTATTCGGGCATGATGGATGACGACAGCCGTCTGTAAACAGCCAAATTACCGTCTCTCATGGGACAGTATTACTCAATGTACAGTACAGCTGGCAGTACACAAGTCACACTGATTTCTTTTTTTTGGCGATGGGTGTGAGCAATGTGAGCCTATTAAAAGGCTCCACGCCGCCTACGGGACACAGGAGAGTCTGAGCACATCTTCGGAGTACAGAACTCACAGTTGTACTCAGAGCCATCAGTCAGACGCGCTGTATGAGGCGACAGTGCCCTTCCATGGCGCTCGTTTTTCGATAATAAAAATCACGGGAGTACAGTGGCAGAAATAAATTAGCCACAGCATCACTCAAGCATTGATGAACCACATGTACGAGGCAATTCGGTTGTCAAGAAACTTTCCATTTAAATTTATTTGAAAATTAATTAGGCAAATAAATCTAAATATTTATTTTCTATTTTTCCCCCAAGTTGGTCGCCTGAAAACATGAACTAAGGGTTCAGCAGCCAGTTGGGTTTGAAGTGCTGGAGAAGAGAGGACTCACCCCCTGTGCTTAGCATCCCAAATATGTTAAGATCTTAGTAATTTAATACGGCTGCGTTTGCCCCTCAGTGATGCTGTGAAAAGGAGGGGCGAGTCAAGCAAGAAGCCAGTTTTTTAAGTTGTCAAGTGTCAAAAGAGTAAAAATCTCAGCGTGTTATAACAAAGGACAAAACATCATTAAACAGGAACTGCATGACAACTGGGAATTTACTCCCGGCACAAACCCGGGGACATTTTGCATTCAGGTACATTTACCAAAGAGAAAAAGAGTGAACGATCAGGGGATATTGATTTAAATTAAACAACTGAACATCCCCCCCTAGGTGGAGACCTCGATATGCAGGTACTGGGCCCTCCTGCCCTCTTCTCTGACATGACCTTGATCAGTACGGCACGCAGCGGTACTGCTTTCGTACCCTTGACAATCGGTACTGGAAAGATACTGTCCATTCAGCCTGTTAATATTATTATTCCTAATTGCAGAAATGTGCAATGCACACAATTCCAGGGACATCTGAAATGAAAAACATATTCATACAAGTAGGTACATATGATCTCAGCCACAGTGAAACAGTTATGACAGAATCGCAAAAAAATTCTCATAAAAGCACTTGCACTGATCTGCGTTGTTTCTTTCGGTGCTGTAGGCAATGCATCCAGAACTGATGGCGCTTGAATATCATCCAATCAGTTCCTGATGCAGTACCACCAGCGTCAGAAAGCTCTGGGCACCGAGACTAAAAGCCCCGTGTCAGTATTGCACAGGAGGCCCGATAAGGCAGAGGAAGTAAATCAACAACCACTAAACACAATTAATGTAAGGAATCATGTCCTGGGGAAGCCGAGTTGGTCAAATTTTAGTAAGAGATATAGCTTTAAACGCCCGTTTTTAAACACCGTTTTGATCCCATTCTCTGGCGTTCAAACGAAGATAATCTTCAGTTTTTACATCTCATTCATGTACTAAAGCAGAAATAACAGGATGAGGTTTTGTTCATGGGAGGAAGAGTAGAAGGGCTGTCAGTGTTTGCTCTGTATGGACGACCACCTCCTGCTTTGCTCTGATTGGTGGCCTTGAGGCATTGCTGATTGGTTGAATTCTAGGGAATTCAAACCTTCCTCTTCTGGGTTGTACAAGAACTCACAGTCTGCCTTTTTTAAAATAGCAATTTAAAAGAGGATTTCTATGGTATTCCCGAGAGGAATTTGACAGAAATGATAGATTCACCAAAGACGCTGCCGCCTCCCCAAATCCCTCACGTTACAGCAACAACAAACAGTTTTTATGGGAATCACATGAGACAACTTCTGTTCTTTCCCACTGCATAAAGGACAAACCTATTGATTTGTGAGACCAAATAACTTTCCTGCAGCGCTATCACCAGGTCAAACTGTACATCTCCAAATGCAGTCACTAAAACAGTTGTGATGAGAATCATGTGATACGTTTTGCAATAATTTCGAGACCAGGGAGAAGGACTGTAATTGATCCTGGTCATCATGTGACCTTCGCTGAAGTACCAACAGGCCAAACTTATTTTTAAAAATTGCAGCAACTCAAACGGCTTCAATGGGAATAAAATCAAATCTGCTTTCAAAATTCCTGCAGCATAGGGAGCGATTGATTTCGAAGGCTCTATTACTTTACTGTAGCACCACCACATGATGAAACTACATCTTCAAATGCAACAAGTCAAACTGTTCAACTGGGAATCAGATTAACTTTGCCATGAACATCTTGGTGCATAAAAGCAATATTATTGTTCTGGTGTCACCAGGGCCATTCCTGTAGCACTGCCTTTAGGTCCAATTTAACTTTTTCAAGATTGCAATAAGTCACACAGTTCTTGTGGGAATCTGGTACAATTTGCTACAAACATTTTTGGAGGAGATTCCCAGCAGATTCTCTGAACCCCAAACCCATTCCTGCAGAGCCACCAGACCATGAATTCTCTCCATTGGGCGAATGCTATTGTTTCATACAATGGACTTATTCATTATACATAACCATAAAATAATATTTTCACGGGCAAAAGCAGTTCAAGTGAAGTGAATTGGCTCAAATATCATCATCACACCATAAAAAAAGAAATTGGTCTTTGAGTGTCAATCAATCAACCAATCAACAATCAATCAACCTTTTATTTAACCAGATAAACCAAATGAGACCAGAGAGTGCAAGTAACTGTCACATCTTTCAAGGGCCATTCGTCAAACTGACAGCAAACTCTGCAGGACAATCGCTGAGGACCGAAGGAAGTGCACAGTCGAGTTTAAAGTTGTTTGTCAGAGGGGTTCCAGGGAAAACAAGAATTATCCACAGTTGCCAAAGCAGCAGTTAAACTGGAGATGAACTAGTGCTGATGGTTCCATTGACTGCAAATGATAACTTGAACGCTTATTATGTTATTCCTGTATTCTGGCCAAAATACCTGAAATCTGGTAAAAAAAAATTAAGGCAATACAATGAAAACAATGATCAGAAACTAAGTGACCAAAAAAAATATCAGTTTTTCTGGAGATGTAAATCCACACTCAGCATAACCCCATTGGCAGCTGTGAAGGTCACACATTCACTCACAGTTGCCAGTTGAGATTTGGCTCGATCGTGGCTGAGAACAGAAAAATTCAGAGTAAAACAAGAACCACTAAGTCATGGCAATTAAACAACCATCACATTTCAATGTTGCCCAAAGGTACATCACAGTGTCGACTGTGGCCCACACTGCACTCAAATCTCATTCCCCGTTACTGCATCCCTGACAATGTGGCCGACCAGTGTCCCTGGCCAAGGCTCTGTCTTTAGAAAGACATGCTCTATAGGAACACTCCTACCAGTGTCCCTGACCAAGGCTGTGGCTTTAGAAAGACATGCTCTATAGTAACACTCCTACCAGTGTCCCTGACCAAGGCTCTGGCTTTAGAAAGACATGCTCTATAGTAACACTCCTACCAGTGTCCCTGACCAAGGCTGTGGCTTTAGAAAGATATGCTCTATAGTAACACTCCTACCAGTGTCCCTGACCAAGGCTGTGGCTTTAGAAAGACATGCTCTATAGTAACACTCCTACCAGTGTCCCTGACTAAGGCTGTGGCTTTAGAAAGACATGCCCTATAGGAACACTCCTACCAGTGTCCCTGACCAAGGCTGTGGCTTTAGAAAGACATGCTCTATAGGAACACTCCTACCAGTGTCCCTGACCAAGGCTGTGGCTTTAGAAAGACATGCTCTATAGGAACACACCTACCAGTGTCCCTGACCAAGGCTCTGGCTTTAGAAAGACATGCTCTATAGTAACACTCCTACCAGTGTCCCTGACCAAGGCTGTGGCTTTAGAAAGACATGCTCTATAGGAACACTCCTACCAGTGTCCCTGACCAAGGCTCTGGCTTTAGAAAGACATGCTCTATAGTAACACTCCTACCAGTGTCCCTGACCAAGGCTGTGGCTTTAGAAAGACATGCTCTATAGTAACACTCCTACCAGTGTCCCTGACCAAGGCTCTGGCTTTAGAAAGACATGCTCTATAGGAACACTCCTACCAGTGTCCCTGACCAAGGCTCTGGCTTTAGAAAGACATGCTCTATAGGAACACTCCTACCAGTGTCCCTGACCAAGGCTGTGGCTTTAGAAAGACATGCTCTATAGTAACACTCCTACCAGTGTCCCTGACCAAGGCTGTGGCTTTAGAAAGACATGCTCTATAGGAACACTCCTACCAGTGTCCCTGACTAAGGCTGTGGCTTTAGAAAGACATGCTCTATAGGAACACTTCTACCAGTGTCCCTGACTAAGGCTCTGGCTTTAGAAAGACATGCTCTATAGGAACACTCCTACCAGTGTCCCTGACCAAGGCTCTGGCTTTAGAAAGACATGCTCTATAGGAACACTCCTACCAGTGTCCCTGACCAAGGCTCTGGCTTTACAGTGCTGAACTGTGGCTGCTCATTGCTCCTTAGTAACTACAGTGCTGGTCAAAACTTTGGACACACTTCACTAATGTCACAGCACTCAGTTCTTAGAGACATTTTAACCAGCTGAACTTCTCTATATAATCTCAAACGTAATTTGTGAAGAGGTAAACAGTCAGAAGAGAATAATTTACTTGTTTGAATACTGTCCAAAATTTTAGAATTCTCAAAGAAGCCATATTGTGCAAAGTAAGGAGACAAACTATAGCACTCGGCAACCGAGCACATGTATCCCCCAAAGGCCCCCCCGAGTTGGGCCCAGATGGTCCCAGAGTACCCAAAATCAATAGGTGTCGTGAACTTATCATAATACATGTCCCTGCAAAATTTGAAAAGAATCGGTGCACTTATGTGGGCTGTAGAGCGTTCACAAGAAAATCTCAGCAGACGCGGCGGACGCGTGACGAGGCCAAATCCATAGTCTCCTCGACCTTCGTTCAGGGGATACCACAAGCTCTTTCCATTTTCCAACAGCCAAATTTAAGACAAGCGGTTTTGGAATTTATTGGGCAAAAAAGTTGATGAAAAGTGAACCACAAGTGCAGCACATCTTTGGGATCTTAAACGGCTCCTCAGCGGCAAACTCATTACAACCTTATAACTGCTCTATGCTCTGCAAATATGACAGCACATGCTGATTAGTTTGATGGATTTAAGAATTAGATCTTTTTTTGTTGAAATAAACGGTGCCTATTTCTTTATTTAACATGTCTTGTAAGAAAAAAATGTGCTTGTGTGTCCAAACTTTTGACTGGCACTGTATAATGAGTCAAATGCAGAGGACGAATTACCCTATAGGGTTCAATAAAGCATATTGTTAATGTTATATGGAGCGATTCAGAATGACATAATGAGGGCTGCATCAGTTTCTGGTTTTCATGCACAAGTCAGACTTCGATGATTCACTTGGCCCCAATTCTCACATTTAAGCTCTATTTCCTGATAAGCCCACAAAAAAGAGCCAGTTTTCTCATTTCTTGATGAAAACCCTAAACTAATGGAGAGAACCAGTATTGGTCTGAATAAACTGCTTTAATCCTGGGTAAAAACATCACCAGTCCATCAAGACTGGAATCACCAACCACCATAGGATGTGCCCAGATATCCCCGTGTCGACACACTCATGAGCAGCATTACATGGAACTTAAGAAAAATAATTATTTTAGCTCCAATGATAGGGAGAGAAGACTTTTGATATTAATACATAACAAAATAACATCATTGAGGTACGTTAGTTCTGTGTTGGCAGATGGACAAATCAAAATCTTTCAGGTCTTGGAGAGTATTCAATAAAGCAACCCTCCCACTAAAGAAACCGAAAGTCAAATAAAAGCCATAATTGTCCCACTGAAATAGTCCAGTTTCAAGGCCACAACATTACACAACATTACACAATATTCCACAACATTACACAACATTACACAGCAGACTCATGCTGTACTGACAGTCACTCAGATGATTTTGGGGGCCCTTTTTATAGCATTACTACAAGGCCCCAAAATAAATGTACAGTAAAAATGTATGACGGCGTGGTTTTTGGTCAGGGTGCATGAGATGGATGAGACATGGGTGGGCAGGTGATTTTCTGACGGACGGCGCAGTGCAGAAGGGCTGCAGAATCTCTGCTGGTTATTGTGAGAATCTGCCTCACATCACAGCTGCCTGCAGAGATTATCCAGGCCGTGTCAGGCCTCCCCGCGCCATAAAGACATTACAGTCAGGAAGATGGTGCTGATAACCAGAGCCACCAACAGCTGATTTGATCAGAACCCCCGAATCCCACCCTCCAGAGTGGTCTGGGTCAGTGGGCTTTTATATCACCGTTGATTATTAGTCTTCTGACTGCATGTGTAAACAGTAATGAATAGATGAGCATGAAGGGTGTGAACAATAAAAAATTCCCGTCTCTATTGCAAGTATCTTGGTACAGCCTCGTTAGTGAGAAAACATCCAGCTTTCAGCAGACAGTAACACTGTGATTCCAGAACATGATCTAGACTCGTCTCTGCACCATACAGCCTCACCCTTGTTTTAACCAGAGCAGTTCGACACATGACCTTAACACCTCGTTATCACCAGTGTTGTCGTACCATCAGGCCACAGACAGCGAGATCCACCCTGCAGAGTATTTAATGATTTAGTGTATTTACTAATATTATTCCTGTTTGCCTATTTCTACTCCTCTCGTCCAAAAACATTGTGGCCACAGTATCTGAGGTTTCTCTTGGTCATTCTCTATAGGTCAGGTCCTGTGTTGCAGATTAAATGTTTTAGTTGAAATAATGGAGCCGTCAATACTGCCATCAGTGTGTCCCTGACCTGAGACACACGTCATGCATCTCTCTGATGCACCACATTTTTCCTGCATCAGAGGACGATCACCCCCTCAGGCATCTGCGCCAGTCTCCTGGACTTCGAATCAAAGGTTCTCACTCGCCCGTAGTTCTGCGGGGGCTGTGTGCGCTGGCTTTCATTACAGGCGACTCCTCCATTGATTGACACAGCTCAGAAGGGGCCGAGCCTGCTCTACCATAATCTCAGAGTTTCACCATTCTATTTCAGCTTGGGTGTACAAAAGCACATCTCCGCTGAACAGCAGTCCCCACGCTGTATACTTCAGCTCTGTTCAAAGCGCCGCTGAATACTCGTTTCCCTGACAGGTGATGCAGCAGGTGCATATACTGGTGGAAGATGACTGCAAAGAGCCGACCACCACTGTCATCTGACAGGGCAGCACTGAGCAACACATCAAACCTCCAATCAGAGGCACACTCCTCATGCGCCGTCCCGTACATGCATCATATTTTAATGTCTAGCAGGAATCTCACGTCGACATGACCAAGGAGATAATGATGCATAAAAGAGCACTTTTAGAAAGTAAGCGCATCGAGTTGCCCGATCCACCCTGCATGCGCTCAGTTCTCTCTCCTCAACTGCAGCGCACAACCTGCGCGTCCGAGGCCTGCCTATAAAATACGTCCCATTTACTGACGATACAATACTGTAGGACTCACCTCCTGCATCAGCTAAGACGGGCTCTGGCGCCCTCTACTGCTCAAGCGGAATTATGACTCGGTGTTGTATGTCCATCAAAATCCCAACGGCAGCTGGTCCACGTTCTGAATCGTTCCCGCCCCCCTCCCTCCCTCCCTGCCTCTGTACTGGAGGGAGTCGATATCGGACAGGCTAGGCCTGGTGGTCACCATGGTAACGTCGCGTGAGCAATTGCCCTGCTTTATGGTACTATTTCTCCAGGGGCAGTTAAAACTCCTGAGGGGTTTAAGAGGGCAGGGGGGGCAGTAACTCCACCCCGGGGTCCTGATCTCACACCTCGTCTGAATCCTAAAACTAACTGAGGGGAGGAGAGTAAAGGTACAGGGGGGAACTGCCCCTCCCCTCACCCCACCCTCACCCTCAACTGCCCCTCACCCTCACCCTCACCCTCCCCCTCAACTGCCCCTCCCCTCCCCCTCCCCCTCAACTGCCCCTCCCCCTCACCCTCACCCTCCCCCTCAACTGCCCCTCCCCTCCCCCTCCCCCTCAACTGCCCCTCCCCCTCACCCTCCCCCTCACCCTCAACTGCCCCTCCCCCTCCCCCTCACCCTCAACTGCCCCTCCCCTCCCCTCCCCCTCCCCCTCCCCCTCAACTGCCCCTCCCCTCCCCCTCCCCCTCACCCTCAACTGCCCCTCCCCCTCACCCTCCCCCTCAACTGCCCCTCCCCTCACCCTCAACTGCCCCTCCCCCTCACCCTCCCCCTCAACTGCCCCTCCCCTCCCCCTCACCCTCAACTGCCCCTCCCCCTCCCCCTCAACTGCCCCTCCCCTCACCCTCCCCCTCAACTGCCCCTCCCCTCACCCTCAACTGCCCCTCCCCTCCCCCTCACCCTCAACTGCCCCACCCCTCCCCCTTACACTGTTACCCCCATGCATTCTTAATTTTACTGACTGACTGACTGCTTAATGACAGAATAAGCTCAGGGCAGAAGGTGACAGGCTCCCTCCAACCCTTGGAGCTCTGAAGCAGCACATATTTCCACAAAAACTAGATCATCCTTATTCTTCTTAAATTTTTTTGCTTGTTCTTCAAACACACCAAGCAGATTTCCCATCCTTTTTGACACTGTCCAAAAACAGCGTTTCCCCAAACCTCCCCAGAGATCCTGCGAATTTCTGATGTCTCTCTGCTCCAGGACAGGTGACCCGAATGGTGCATCATGATCACAATCGCTGTCATTTTAAAGCAGCTTCAGGGGTTAATAAGGAACTGACCTCGGTCACCTGTCATGGGTCAGGTGGAGTTGTGGAACCTGCAGGACAGCGATACTCCAGGAGAGGCCCAGGAAACCAAATTATCTCCAAAACATTTTTGGATGTTGGAGCTTTCGGATTTAATTACAAAATGGAAATCTCAATAAATTGCCTCTATTGCAGTCTTTTTAATCATAACAGGCAAAAAAAATTCATGGAAAAATTAACACAAGCAGTCTGAGGTGGGTGCCGAGTCTCCACAGGCTCCAGGTCAGCTTATGGAGGAATGCAGTGTCTTTCTTACAAGAGATATTCGGTATTTGGAGTTTTCTTTGAGGCGAGAGAACGTTCTCTCACACTTCGTCCAAAAATCTCTGAGTTTCGGGTGGTTTGAGATCTGGTGACAGTGAAGGCGGTGGCGTAAACTTAAGATCATTTTCATTAAACCCATTCAGTGAGCCCTTGTGCCCCGTGGGGTTTGGGCCAGTGTCACACAGGAAGTGACCCGTCCCATCAGGGTACGAATCCTCCATGGAGGGATAAACAGGTGACTCATACAGAATAACTCTACAGTGACCCTTCTGCGTGAACCCAAACCATGCCGAGCTAAAGAAAAAGAAACAAAAAATACATTTGCTGTGTTTGACTGGGCATTTCTTGAGGTTTTTCTTTGATACATGTTAAGTCCCCTGAGGGACACCTTCACACATCACTGTGGCTCCTTTCCCTGACAGTGAGGTCCATCCAAAGTCTCCTTTTACTTATGAAATAGAAGTGAATAAAAATATTGCAACCTTGCATTGATAAATCAGAAGAACTTCGCAAATCCACTCACAGAGGATGCAAACAATTTATAGACACAAGGAAATTAGCTGGCGGACTATAGGCCTATAGCCTAGGGAGGTTTCCAATGGCATGTTGAGGGGAGAATGTAAAGTAATTCTTCGGAGCGCGAAAATGAAACCGACGTGAATAAATTAGACGTTAGCCAGCTTTGGTCCACTCCAAAGCAAATTTTCAAAGGCAATGCAAAGAGAGAATCAAAACATGAGAACAGGCAGCAAAATACAAAAGCTCAGACTTCTAAAGTTAATTTGAGCAGTTCTTCATTCATTTTAAGACATAAAAAATATTCAGTGTAAAATATTTAATTTGAAACTGAATGGCAAAAGTCTATTCAAAAACAAAACTCACATTGCTTTTACCCGTCTCGCTTTTGATCCATGTTAAAGCTACTGATTGTGGCAAACTGGCAACCACTATTCTGAAATCCGGCTTTAGTTCTGAGAGACACCACCTAGACAAATGTCTGACAGTCCGCATGCTGTTGTTCCCTAAAAGGCCAGTTATTTTGACAGCTCTAACCTCCGCCGCTCCGGGAGCGCAGCACGGCATGAAACGCTGCATGCCATCTATTGGACCACCAGTTCGGGACTCATCTATACAGCCAATATCCCTAAAACCGAAAACGCTCTTAATAAAGACTAACTTACAACCAATACAAAAAAAAAAAAAATCGAAGCAAGAACAGAACCCCTCGTTCCCTCAGAGGAATTCATCAAACAGAGTGAGGGCGATGTAATGAATGAACTTTTCCCATCAAAAACTGCTCAAATCATGTAATCAACAAAACATGACAGGAAATGGGTCTGGATGATATGCACTGCCGCGCATGGGCTGTACCCAGTGTCATTCGCTGCAGAATCAGTCCCGCTCCACTAAGTACGATAACATTTACACAACCCAACTTCCACCTGTTTTTGGTGTAAATGGTCAACTGTTCAGTTATTTACAAGCACTCTCAAACATTTTGCGCAGTCTAATCAATTCAGACAGGCCGCGAGTATGGCGGTTGAGTCCCTGCCGCGTGCAGATGTTCCTCAGCCCCCTACCCAACTGTCCTTGCGGTTCAGCGTCCCACCAAACGACTGCAATTAACACACACAAGCGGACATTAGAATTCAAGTTGGTTAAATTCCTGAGCGATTACTACAGCCTTTTCTCATTTCAGACGCGCCCTGTTGCTCCCCTCACGTACTTTGCCCAAACCCTCTTCCCTCCAACTGTCACCTCGCCCCATGACAACAAGATGCAAGTTGTCAGCTGGAGGCGATTTTCAAAGACCACTCCAACAATAGACCTGCCATCCAAATTATGAAGTAGTTTTGGGCAGAAAGACGCCCCAGAGAGTTATTGTGCTGATGAAGGAGGCCCTGGTGGGTGAGGAATTACACTGTTTGGGTGTAGGGTTGGGTCAGAGCTGTCGTCCCCTGAAACTCTCAGCAAGGCCCTTCTGCATCAGGTGTCCATGGGAGGCCGCAGATCGCCGGAAAACAGCTGCAAAAGTGACGTTTGTATTTGTTACAATCCTGCGGGGGGGGGGGGGCTTATGCTGTAAGCTGGAAAAAATAAAAAACAGGCCTTCAGCACCAGGTCTTTCAACATGTAAAAACCAGACAAACAAAAAGCCACCGATATAAAAAACGTGGCGTGATCCACATCACTGTCCAAACTTCTGCCATAAAAATCTCCCAGGTCAACTGCACCCTGTCAAGGGCCAGAGCAAAACATCGAACCCACAGGCTCCGCAGTCACACTCACACGGGCACACAGCTCGTCACCGAAGGGCTCCATCAATCCCGCTCACTGTACAAACAGGCTCACGACGGATTCTCATATATTACAGCCCATTCGCTACACCTCACCGCATCAGAGCGCAAGATCGACCGAGCCGTAACAGTCCCTCAGGAAGAGGGTCAAATTTCTCTTTCATTTAAAGCCGTTTCTATGTGAAGTTTTTTCTTTTGTGACGTCTCATGTAGTCCATTCTGTTTGACTTCATGTGTCACAACAATTTTTTGAAGTCAAGTTTAAGGCCCGGTTCCACTGGCCGATGAACACAAAACGTATGCAAAAAGGACACAGCGGACGAGCGAAATTTCCGGTGTGGCTCCATCCGTTTTCGTCCGCTCCAGAAATGGACAAAATTGGCGAAAATTTGCGAAAACAAAACGGACGTGGGTAGTATGCAGCGGGGATGTTAAACGCATGTTCATAGGAAGCCTAGCGGATGAAAGCGGATGGAAGTGGATGACGGCTCCGAAGGGGTTACCGGGGATAACTGCGAAGCGGACGCATAGCGGATGAAGCGCTTTGTATGTTTTGAATACTTTATATGCAAGATGCATACACTTACATCCTTTCTATTTCCGTGCTACTAACGATGTACAGACGTTCCATGCACCTCATCTTTACATCGTACACGGCGGAAAGTTCATCCGTTCTAAAAGTTTTGTGCAGCTCAAAACTTTTTGCACGGATAAAATCACGGTGGACGGATGCTCGATGGATAGAGCGTATGAAACATGTATGCAATGAGTACACAACGGATGCACAGCGTTTTCCAATAGATGGCAAGATTTTTTTAAGTTTTACATCCTCTTTGCATGCGTAAGCGCAGTGGGACCGAGCCACTATTTATAAAGCAAATTCAAAACAACAGAAGTTGAACCAAAGTGCTGTACAATGACAATTGGCAAAGAATAAAATGGGAAAACTAAAACATTTATAAAAATCAATAAAACTGTTAAACAAAAACACCATCAATATAAGAATGACATATAAAGCAAAGAGAAGTAGATAAGATAATAAATAACGATAAAAATGCACGCAATTAATAGCAACAGTTAAAAGACAAGCATAAAAGCAAAACAGGAAAACGGCACAATAAAGACTTGACATGACAAAAACAGATGAACAAGCAGATTAAAAAGTAAGAGTAGAAACAGGTTTTCAAACGTGATTTAAAAATGGCAAGAGAAGGTGATGGCCTGATTTCCAGAGGTAGTTTACTCCAGAGTTGAGGAGCCGCAGTTGAAAAGGCGCGGTCACCTTTGGTTTTTAGGTTCGACCGAGGAACTGACAAGAGAAATTTATTGGATGGTCTTAGGGACCGTGCAGCGGAGGAGGGCGAGACAAGATCTGATCTGTACCCTGGAGCCAAACCATGGAGAGCTTTAAAAACAAATCATAAAACTTTAAAATAAACTGGAAATTTAACTGGCAGCCAGTGCCGGGCTGCCAACGCAGGGGCGATATGGTCCCTCTCTCTCGACCCAGTCGAGCCCAGTTGAACGGGTGACGGTCAGTTGTGTACATTTGTGTTCAGACCCCGAGAAGATGAGCCCTCACTCTGGTGTGCTGCTAATGGGCATAATAAATAAATAAATGTCATTAAAAGTAGTTTTTGTTCATCGAGATCAAATTTTAGGCATCAAACAGCCACAGCACACTCTCAGAAAAAAGGTGCAAATAAGAGCCAAGAAAAGGTACAACGATGGGGGTGCAGAATGAGAAATTTTAATTTGTGGGTTTATTTAATATGCTTAAAGGTAGGTTGGACCATAAAACACTGCTGTTCCTTTCAGGTGACGACGGGGGAATTTGTTCAACAAAAATATACTGCTATTGTAGCGCATGATTTCTGAGATCATGGCCAGAATAGGATCTGAGCCACCATTCCTGAGCGCATGGAAGCTGATGGCCATTTTTAACACAAATAATGTATTACAAAGCAAGGATAGGAAGTACTACTCCATGAATGGCATATTGACTTGTTTTTGTAAAATCAGTTATTTAATCTGAATTAATGACTTTAAATAACCATGTAATCAGTATGCCTCAGAATTTGTGAGATAACGTTCCAATGAAATTGCCCTTTAGAAAATAATCTGTTTAAGAGTGTATTTACATTCATGTAAAGCTATTATTTTCAAGCATTCAATACCAAGGCCCCATGTGGAAATTAAGAAATTTTGTGATAACAGTCATGGGGAAAGTTCATTGCCAATATGTAGCTCTTCTTCATAACTGGCCAGAATACTTGCCTTCCCTGAACGGCTCGATTTAAATGACGATATTTAGGAAGGCAAAAACGGTTCATCTGTCCGCAGCGCTGATCTCCGTTATTTCTACGGCAAATGAAACGGCCGATGGAAGCGGACAGCATCTCCGCATCACGGAAGCAATTTGGACCCGTTTAAAACGGTATTTATGCGACATGCAAATATGGAGGAGGCTATTTGAATTCTGCGGGAACCCTGACCTTTGTGACGGGTCTTCTGTTCAGAATACCCTGACGATCGATACCAATCACCTCATTTCAGCAGTTTTAACCACATAATTCAGTAGGGCTATGGTTATTAAAATGAATCTCGCGTCCACACAACGTAGGCGACCCCCTCCTTAAAAAATCTTGAGTTTTACTTTCATCTAATTCTCAGCGATAAACAGTGATTTTGGGCCCCACGGCTGCTCCTGGAATGTTATTACAGGCGCTGATGAGAGACTTCACCTGCTTCAGGGATGCCGCGTGAGTGAGAGTATTGGGCTAAAATAGACATATAACACAGTTAAATATATATTTTTTTTAAATCTCAACATTGCACGGGCAATAATGCACATTTTTTCGATTATTTTTTTAAAATCATGATTAATATTATGTTTTTGAACAGGCATGATCTTTCTGGGCAGGTGAAATGGCTGTCTTTCACAAAATAATGTCAGACTAAGAATTTTGATTAAAAAAATATAAAAACACTGAGCTCTACGTGAAACAGTAAAATCTCTTCCCCTAATCGATGCATGCATAGCCATCCAGTTTATAGCTAATCAATATGTATTTTACTGTTTGCAATTTGATTAATTTGTTTATCATGTTTACAGAGGTATTAAATGCACTGCAAATGCTGTGTCTTCGCAGCAGTACCTGCAGTATAATTTTCTTTGCATGGGTTAGATGTTTGACAAACCATATTTTTAAGACTCAGCCTCTCACACGGAGACCCTTCTCCGGCCGTACATCCTACTGCTCGTGGTCAAAGAATCAAACCAGAGATTAAATAAAAATTCAGCCATCAAACTCACTTTAAGGAGTCAGACCAGCCTAAGCAAGCACTGCAAATGGCACACCTCAGTGCTTGCACAATCAACTGATCTTAGTTCAGTTTAAAAGCCCTCATCCTATTGAAGTTTATGACTGGAAAGCAGTATCAGAACCAGAATCAGTGAAAAAATAAAAGTTCGTCCCAGATCAAAAACGGGGCTTCAACTGTTCCTACTGAGCGACTGACCACGACTCATCCCATCACGACTTCCTCTCCAGATACCGTTTCTCTCCACCTCGGGTTCTTTTCACGAGTGACTTCAGTCTAACATTGTGAACTTCAACATTCACAGATTTTACGAGTGTCCCAGCACTGGGGTGCTAAATATTAGACAGAGACAAGGTTCAGATTTTTTGGAAGGCCTAATCTGGCTACAGTCTAAAAGCATACTGTGCTGTGAAAAAGTATTTGCCCCCTTCCCAATTTCTATTATTTGTGCATATTTGTCGAAATTAAATGTTTCAGATCAAACCAATTTTAATATTAGACAAAGATAAGAGTCAATACAAAATGCAGCTTTTAAATTATTTCATTTATTGAAGAGCAATGCTACCCATCCCTACCAGGCCCCATACGGAAAAAGTAATTGCCCCCTTAGTTACTAAATCAAGCAATTAAACAAATTAATGACAGGATTCAATTTCATGAGACACTCCCAGCCCTGATAAAACTAAACATTACGTACACTGAACCTGTCAGACAATCTGAAGTAGGTAAATACCAGCACATGGTGCCACGATAAGAAATTCTAGAACAGATGAAAAATAAAGTCGTTGACATCTATCAGTCTGGAAAGGGTATCAATGCCACTTCTAAGGCTCTGTGACTCCAGCAAACCACAGCGAGAGCCGTTATCAATATATAAAGAAAACTTTATAAAAGCAGCGATGAACCTTCCCAATCATCAGCAGCCCAACGACTTGTCCAAGAGGTGACAAAAGAACCCAGGCTAATATCGGAAGAACAGCAGCCTCACTCGTCTCAAAGTCACTGCGCAGAATTTCACAATAAGAAACATACTGAGCAAAAATTGCAGCCAAGGGAGAGTTTAAAGGTGAAAACCACTGCTGACCAAAAAGAACACAAAGGCTGGTCTCATATTTGCCTAAAAACATTGTGATAATCCCTATGACTTTTAGAATAATGAATAATGATGAGTCAAAAGTGGAACTTTCTGACGACATGAGTCCTGTTACGACTGGTATAAAGCAAATGCAGCAAGACAACAAGAACATCGTACAAACAGTCAAACATGATGGAAACAGGATAGTGCGATGGTCTGGGGATGTTTACTGCTTCAGGGACTGGGTGACTTGCCATGATTGAACCACAATCCTGTTCCATACCAGAAAATCCTGAGGGAAAATATCCAGTCTACAGTTTGTGATCTAAAGCTCAGTTGCAATTGGATTATGCAGCAGGACAATGATCCAAAGCGCACAAGCCGACCCACCTCTGAGTGGCTCAAAAGAAGCAGGATGAAGGTTTTAGTGGCCTAGTCAATGTCCTGATATGAATCCGATTGAGATGCAGTGGCCTGACCTTAAACAGGTAGTTCATGCTCAAAAACCTCCCAATGTGGCTGAATTAAATCAAATTTGCAATGAGAAGTAAGCTAAAACTCCTCCACAATAATGTATAAGTCATCGTTCATTATCGCAAGAGTTTGACTGCAGTTGCTGCCTCCAAGGGTAGCACGACCGGTAATTAGGTTTAGAGGGGCAATCTTTTATTCACATGGATGAAATAGGTTGTGAATAACTCTTCCGCTTCAATAATGAAATGACCATTTAAAAACTGCATTTTGTGCATACTTGTTTGCGTCACAAATTAAGATATGAGGCATCCAAAATGTAGAAATACGCCCACATGGCAGCCTTGTCAAAGTTTTATCATCAGTAAAATCAATAAGGATCCTCTTTATTTCACCTACGACCAAGAAAACTAATATGAAAAGAATCGAACAAAAATTGTAGTGTGGAGAGTGAGCACAATAAATTGCGGAAAGATCGACGGACGTTTGGACGACAGACAGACGTATGGACGACAGACAGACAGGGGCGACTCCGATATACGCCAATCTGGAGGAGTGGGGTTATACCAATTAAGTGGTCGATCTGAAACACGTAAATACAACAAGCAACGATAGAAGAAAGTTGGAAGGGGAAACTCTCTCAGCTCTGTGAACAGTTCACAGCCATGACAAGAGACGACCAGCTTTTTATGACAGAATATTACAGTACTGTACATCGAGAAAGTGCTCGCTAGTATCTAAAATGTGAAACACAACAAATAAATCATGCATTAGGCACACGAGCCCATCCAGGTCCCGTGATTAGATTTTTATGTCAATCTAGACAGCCAGTTTCAGAAATAAAAATCTACAGGAGGACACAATGAGCCTTGTGCCCATTACGGTACAGACGCTATTTAATCCCACAGTATAGTCATTTGTGCCCAAACTGAACAGATTACAAATTCCCATTAAGTCTGCAGATCCCTGCAAACAAGATTGCTGCCAAAGATCTTCAATACTGGCCAGTACAGGATAGAGTTGATGTAGAGAATTTGCTTTAAAACACCGTCAGTGTTAGCTGTTGCGGTATTAGCACCCTTAGCTAACGTACCAGGTAGTTTTGACACAGTTCTTGACAAAGGCATAAACTCTTAGGGTAATGAAATAAATTTTCAAATAATTATACAATAAATGATCTTGTGCTGGTGAACCCCCATCATGTGGTGACTTGTTTAAAAGAGTTCCTCTGCTGTCGCCACATGATAGGATTTCAACAGCTTTGAATTTGATATCTTGCATCATTGAGCAACACTATTTGTACTTAGCGCACAACGGGTTAAAGCTTGAGAGGTCTGAATCCATCCCTTATCTAACAGACTTATTTTTCGAAAGGGGTGCTCTCCGCTACGCTACAGTCCCACCTCCTCCCAATATGTTTTTGATTGGTAAAACTGATAGAGTTAAAGTAAACAGGTGTAACACAGTCCACAGGCAGGCGGCGCAAAGCCCTGCTTGCAGTCGATCCAGAGACGTAACTGACTGCCAATCAACCAGGACTGGCTCACAGGGTCGCAGGTTAGTGCTCGCAGCAGGAGAACAGCACTCCAGTCATTTCAATCACAAGTAATTAGCAGGTTTTGGAAGAGCAAGAGAACTATCCTGACTGTGGAGAAGGAGGTCCCCGTCATTTAACAGCCCAATGGATTCTGACAGCAGGAAGAGCAGCAGTAATGCACTGGGAGGTCTGTAAGTAACTGTACGGTCTGTACAGTCTGAGCGAGCGTGTGGGCAGTAAACAGGGCTGTCGCTCACAGAAGACTCCAAATGAACATACTGCATACCCTCAGATCACCAGTCCTTCAGTCCTCTGATTTAATACAGGGGTCTCTGCACAGTATCTACATCAATGGGGCCATGGTGTTGGGGTCTGCACCTGGACTTGTGACTTTAGGTCTGCAGGTTCAAGTCCCCAAAGGGGTTTGGGATTCTGACCTGATCAGGAGAGATGAGGTTGGGAAGAACTGTGCTGTTGGGCCCTTGAGCAAGGCCCTTAACTCCAAACCTACTCCAGGGGCCTCACCCCTGTTCCTGACTGTCCATCCTCACTAAAAACCGCTCTATCAGGCATTTCTCATTGTCCATGAAGTGTCCATGTTCTCAATGGAAACTCTCTGGTTAAATAATGGTTCTTAAAGAGACAAAAACCACAGAATCACAAGCCCTTTATACAGCGTTACCGTATGAGAGCGAACAGCACCATCTCACAGCAGCCAGCCGTTTTGCTGGCCGGGTCCCAGGGGCCAGGCCCTCATGCGTGAGGGGTTCTGTGGATCGCCCTGACGCAGGTGAAGACGAGAGCGATCGGGTTCGGCTGCCCAGCCCTCAGAACCCAGGGGTGGGACGGTCCTGTCAGGAGGGGTCCGTTTCCTGATCGATGGACCAGCATCGCCGAATCAGCTGAGTGAGCAAATATGCATCTCCTCTGCCAGACACTCCCCATCTTCATCTCCCTCTCTCCTCATCTCTCCATCATTCCCCCTCTCTTTCACTCCCTCACTCATTCTTTACCCTACTCTTCCTCTCAATCCTTCTCTCTCTCCCTACCCCCTTCCCCTCTCATCCTCTCCATCACTCGCTTTCTCTTGTTTCAACTTTCACTCTCTTCCCCTTACAGTCCCTCCCTCCATCTCTCTCTCTCTCTCTCTCCCCCTCATCCACAGTCTCAATCCCTCCACCCTGCTCCCTCTCTGAAGCTCCTCCTTCCTTCAGCATTATTAGCCGGGTTAGCGAGCTGTGGGCACAGAGATCATGGGATGGCAGCCCTCTCTAGCTCCAGAGCCAGTGAGCAGCTGCAAAGCTGACTCCACTCAACACTGTACACACTGCACTGCACACTGGAGGTACTACACTCAACACTGCCCACTGGATGTACTACACTCAACACTGCACACACTGCACTGCACACTGGAGATACTGCACTCAACACTGCACACTGGAGACACTACTTTCAACACTGCACACTGGAGACACTACTTTCAACACTGCACACTGGAGACACTACACTCAACACTGCACACTGGAGACACTACACTCAACACTGCACACTGGAGATACTACACTCAACTCTGCCACTACTCTCACAGGTGAGCAGGAGTCCACTGGAAAAATGAGAACATCCCAGAAACATTCCCATTTAAACTTGCCTACGGAAAACACTCTGTACACCATCATTCCCGAAACATCACTCACACATTCCAACATTCCCAGGACACAATTCACTCTCACGAACACTCAAAAAATTCAGTAAAACCAACAAACATCCCAAAAACATCATTAACCGTCCATCGCGTTACTTTTCAGTTTTACTTGCAGTATTACAGTCCTCACTTACTCACTTCAGTCAGCCGTCAGTGACGACACCATGTTCCACTAAAACTGCAGGTTCACCATCGTTAGACCCATTATAGCTCCAGTTCAGCGGACATTTTAGTCATTTTTCCTCATGTTTCCAGCAGACAGAATTCCATGGCGTACAGCCACTGCAGCGTCACCTCAGCACCTCTGACTTACAGAATGAATAAATGAGACGAACTGTAGCCCCGGCCCAGACAGGAACAAGGACAAACCGCCCGCTACAGCAGGAGATGCAGATCTCCAGAGCCCCAATCACAGCTCAGCTCTGGGGAAGCTTCTCTGAGCCAAAGCTATAGGACACAATCCCACAAAACAAAACCAGCTCTAATTCGCCAGCATCACAATGCTAAAGAGGACTCTGGTCATCTGAACCAAGGTCAACAGCAAACATCATGTCTGCAGAAATGCAAAAAATTAAAAGCATGATCAGGGTGTTTTTAGAGACACCTGCGGGGGGCTTTGTTATGTTATAGGTAGTCAAATCCCCCAATACCCCCCAGAATTGAAACCCTGTTGCTCCCCAACTGAAGCTCCGAAATCTTTGCTTAGGCACTGGATGGTTGAACAAACGTCGTCCAAAACATTTGAACCCAACTTTTGAACACCCCCTGAGACACAGGGGATGGGAGTCTCAAAATGAACACTTGGCCCATTGAGGGGAAGAGGGTGGGAAAGAGCCAGACTGACTCTGCCTGCTCACTGCTTTCGACCTTTTGGACAATTTCTGTGCACCTCGTTCTGGAGCAGAGAACATGTGCAAACCGCCCTCAAAATCTATCCAACATGTCCATGATGCACACCTGAGCAACACAGCAAACACACCACAACAGCTACTGTATCAATGATGAGTAATGCAGCAGCCTCAGGTATTTTCTAGCGTAAATGAGAGAAAAAATTTAAAATCAATTATTCATAGTGAAAACCAATTTCTAAATCATTGAACTAAAACTTTCTGAGCAAAATAACATCCTAAAGAATCCATCACAATAAGCATCTTTCATTTGATGGATCAAACGCAGGTGCTCAGACGACGGCTCAAATCAAATGCCTCCTTGTTCCAACAAATTTCCTTAAATTTTCAGGATTTATTAGTATTTCAGAAGGATGTGCAGCCTAAAAATCCAGACAACCACATTAAAGTGAGAGAAAACTAATATTCAAGAAAACACATCCTGTCGAAAACAGCAAAGCGGATATAACAGAAGGACGAGTGCAGAGCAGTTCAGACACTGCGGCTCGACTTCGGATTACAGCTGCAGCGGGGCTGTGGAATATGCTTCTTTACAAACACATTATGACGCCATACTTTTACATGCACTTAATAATCTGACATTATAGACACACACTTATTCAGTATTCATCCTATATTTTTGTGCAATCTGAAACTATCAAACTGTTCAATAATTTGACTGCATAGCAAAAAGTGTTTTGGTAAAAAAAAATGTAAATATTATGACAAAGGAAAGAAAACGTGTGTAATGGTATAACAATGCCACGCAAGACAACGCAGCATTGTCAAGATCTTCTGATCACATGACCCGTAAAATGGGCGCAGCACGTGCCATTTGTAAGCAAAAGAATCACCAGGAGATTTAGCGCGATTGATCTGTGGAACCCAATTCCAACAACAGGCGGGACGATCTTGCCCTTTGTGGGGTTAAACTAATTACCCTCTGCTCCCCGCGACCCCTGGCAAGAGGAACATTAAATTGAGCGATGGCCAAAATCAAGCCCTTCTGTTACGGCATCACCAGGGCCCTCAGCACCGACCCGCTCAGTTCCACACGACAATAAGCCAAAGGCCGCCACACGCTGTGGGGATAATGACATGACCAAAATCAATACCCAACATGGCGGAGGGGAGGAGAGGCACACAGCCTGTACCCCAAAAGCTGGGAGTGACAGCCGTTAACCCTCCATCTGAGCAGATGTCCCATGTGTGGCGCCTTTGTGTTTCTCGTTGAGGGCGTAAGCCGCAAGCGAACCTCTACTACTACAAATAAACGAATGTCGTATATTGGCCTTCAGAAACGTAAACAGCGCTTAACAAATGAATTAGATCACCACCCAGTGGAAGGTTTATGCCACAGCTGCCCCAGATTAACAGTGTTAGTAACTAAAAAAATAATTTTTATTTTTCTGTAATGGATATGCCACCAGTATGCACAAGCTCTTTAACTGAAATAATATTTCTAACGCTAAAATATGATAATTGTTGTTTTCAAATTCACCATTCTACAAAAAAGCTGAAAGAAAATAAAAAAATAATCATGTGCCAAACTATTAAGATTTCAAATAAGTTATTTTCTTGCATTCCTGAACATAATAATTAGTTTTAGTGGTTGAATGCAAGAATGCAGCAGTTATCAAGGCCAAAGGAGGCCCTACAAAATAGTTTGGTTTTTGTGTGAATAAAGACTCTTAAATTGTTTGAGTTTGTTATTTGCCAAAGAGATAACAAAATAATGTTTAGTTTTAAACAAGTTCTTGACAAATTTCTAAAATATTTGTGTTTTCTTATTTATGACTGGTGGTCTAATAAATTTGTTAAGCTCTGTACATCACTTAAGACTAAAAATGGGCAAAACATTTTAAAATGGGTTGTGTTGTGTATATTGGTGAATCGATGAAAATAAGAGTCTACATGATCAATCACCTGAAAAATTAAAATGGCTTTAAAAACTGCCAAAGTAATTTTAATCAAACCAAGGTCAGCATGTGCAGAGAGAGAAAAGCAATAGCATGGGCAAAAAATGACAAAGATAATACATTAGTGGTAAAAAGAAAATAAATATAAATGTATATAAATATAAAATAAAAATACCCCCTGAATGATCAAGCGAATAGCATCTGCATCCAAACTGAACCACAATCCTGCTTCGTCAACGTAAATCCAACCAGCACTGACACACATCACACCACACACACCAAATACTGACGCACTTCACTGCATCTGCCCAGTACTGACACATCACACCACACACCTAATACTGCCGCACTTCACTGCATCTGCCCGGTACTGTCACATCACACCACATGCCTAACACTGACATACTCTATAGCATCTGCCCAGTACTGACACATCACACCACACGCCTAATATTGATGCACTTCACTGCATCTGCCCAGTACTGACACATCACACCACACACCTATTACTGACGCATTTCACTGCATCTGCCCAGTACTGACACATCACACCACACACCAAATACTGACACACTTCACTACATCTGCCCAGTACTGACACATCACACCACACACCTATTACTGCCGCACTTCACTGCATCTGCCCGGTACTGTCACATCACACCACACGCCTAATACTGACATGCTCTATAGCATCTGCCCAGTACTGACACAACACACCACACACCTAATATTGATGCACTTCACTGCATCTGCCCAGTACTGACACATCACACCACACACCTATTACTGACGCATTTCACTGCATCTGCCCAGTACTGACACATCACACCACACACCAAATACTGACACACTTCACTACATCTGCCCAGTACTGACACATCACACCACATACCTATTACTGCCGCACTTCACTGCATCTGCCCGGTACTGTCACATCACACCACACGCCTAATACTGACATACTCTATAGCATCTGCCCAGTACTGACACAACACACCACACACCTATTACTGACGCTTTTCACTGCATCTGCCCAGTACTGACACATTACACCACACACCAAATACTGATGCATTTCACTGCATCTGCCCAGTACTGACACATCACACCACACGCCTAATATTGATGCACTTCACTGCATCTGCCCAGTACTGACACATCACACCACACACCTAATACTGCCGCACTTCACTGCATCTGCTCGGTACTGTCACATCACACCACACGCCTAATACTGACATACTCTATAGCATCTGCCCAGTACTGACACATCACACCACATACCTATTACTGACGCACTTCACTGCATCTGCCCGGTACTGTCACATCACACCACACGCCTAATACTGACATACTCTATAGCATCTGCCCAGTACTGACACAACACACCACACACCTATTACTGACGCTTTTCACTGCATCTGCCCAGTACTGACACATTACACCACACACCAAATACTGATGCATTTCACTGCATCTGCCCAGTACTGATACATCACACCACACACCTAATACTGCCGCACTTCACTGCATCTGCCCGGTACTGTCACATCACACCACACGCCTAATACTGACATACTCTATAGCATCTGCCCAGTACTGACACATCACACCACACACCTAATACTGCCGCACTTCACTGCATCTGCCCGGTACTGTCACATCACACCACACGCCTAATACTGACATACTCTATAGCATCTGCCCAGTACTGACACATCACACCACATACCTATTACTGACGCACTTCACTGCATCTGCCCGGTACTGTCACATCACACCACACGCCTAATACTGACATACTCTATAGCATCTGCCCAGTACTGACACAACACACCACACACCTATTACTGACGCTTTTCACTGCATCTGCCCAGTACTGACACATTACACCACACACCAAATACTGATGCATTTCACTGCATCTGCCCAGTACTGATACATCACACCACACACCTAATACTGCCGCACTTCACTGCATCTGCCCGGTACTGTCACATCACACCACACGCCTAATACTGACATACTCTATAGCATCTGCCCAGTACTGACACATCACACCACACACCTAATATTGATGCACTTCACTGCATCTGCCCAGTACTGACACATCACACCACACACCTAATACTGACGCACTTCACTGCATCTGCCCAGTACTGACACATCACACCACACACCTAATACTGACGCACTTCACTGCATCTGCCTGGTACTGTCACATCACACCACACGCCTAATACTGACATACTCTATAGCATCTGTCCAGTACTGACACATCACACCACACACCTAATATTGATGCACTTCACTGCATCTGCCCAGTACTGACACATCACACCACACACCTAATACTGACGCACTTCACTGCATCTGCCCAGTACTGACACATCACACCACACACCTAATACTGACGCACTTCACTGCATTTGCCCAGTACTGACATATCACACCACACACCTAATACTGACGCACTTCACTGCATCTGCCCGGTACTGACACATCACACCACACACCTAATACTGACGCACTTCACTGCATCTGCCCGGTACTGACACATCACACCACACACCTAATACTGACATACTCTATAGCATCTGCCCAGTACTGACACATCACACCACACACCTAATACTGATGCACTTCACTGCATCTGCCCGGTACTGACACATCACACCACACACCTAATACTGACGCACTTCACTGCATTTGCCCAGTACTGACATATCACACCACACACCCAATACTGACGCACTTCACTGCATCTGCCCAGTACTGACACATCACACCACACACCTAATACTGACGCACTTCACTGCATCTGCCCGGTACGGACACATCACACCACACACCTAATACTGACATACTCTATAGCATCTGCCCAGTACTGACACATCACACCACACACCTATTACTGATGCACTTCACTGCATCTGCCCGGTACTGACACATCACACCACACACCTAATACTGACGCACTTCACTGCATCTGCCCGGTACTGACACATCACACCACACACCTAATACTGACACACTTCACTGCATCTGCCTGGTACTGACACATCACACCACACACCTAATACTGACACACTTCACTGCATCTGCCCAGTACTGACACATCACACCACACACCTAATACTGACGCACTTCACTGCATCTGCCCGGTACTGTCACATCACACCACACGCCTAATACTGACATACTCTATAGCATCTGTCCAGTACTGACACATCACACCACACACCTAATATTGATGCACTTCACTGCATCTGCCCAGTACTGACACATCACACCACACACCTAATACTGACGCACTTCACTGCATCTGCCCAGTACTGACACATCACACCACACACCTAATACTGACGCACTTCACTGCATTTACCCAGTACTGACATATCACACCACACACCTAATACTGACGCACTTCACTGCATCTGCCTGGTACTGACACATCACACCACACACCTAATACTGACGCACTTCACTGCATCTGCCCGGTACTGACACATCACACCACACACCTAATACTGACATACTCTATAGCATCTGCCCAGTACTGACACATCACACCACACACCTAATACTGATGCACTTCACTGCATCTGCCCGGTACTGACACATCACACCACACACCTAATACTGACACACTTCACTGCATCTGACCGGTACTGACACATCACACCACACACCTAATACTGACACACTTCACTGCATCTGCCCGGTACTGACACATCACACCACACACCTAATACTGACACACTTCACTGAATTTGCCCGGTACTGACACATCACACCACACTCCTAATACTGACGCACTTCACTGCATCTGCCCAGTACTGACACATCACACCACACACCTAATACTGACATACTCTATAGCATCTGCCCAGTACTGACACATCACACCACACACCTAATACTGATGCACTTCACTGCATCTGCCCAGTACTGACACATCACACCACACACCTAATACTGACGCACTTCACTGCATCTGCCCAGTACTGACACATCACACCACACTCCTAATACTGACGCACTTCACTGCATCTGCCCAGTACTGACACATCACACCACACACCTAATACTGACATACTCTATAGCATCTGCCCAGTACTGACACATCACACCACACACCTAATACTGATGCACTTCACTGCATCTGCCCAGTACTGACACATCACACCACACACCTAATACTGACGCACTTCACTCGATCTGCACAGTACTGACACATCACACCACACACCTAATGTTGACGCACTTCACTGCATCTGCCCAGTACTGACACATCACACCACACACCTAATACTGACTCACTTCACTGCATCTGCCCGGTACTGACACATCACACCACACACCAAATACTGACACACTTCACTGCATCTGCCCAGTACTGACACATCATACCACACACCAAATACTGACGCACTTCACTGCATCTCCCCAGTACTGACACATCACACCACACACCTAATACTGACGCAGTTCACTGAATTTACCCAGTACCGACACATCACACCACACACCTAATACTGACGCACTTCACTGCATCTGCCCAGTACTGACACGTCACACCACACACCTAATACTGACGCACTTCACTGCATTTACCCAGTACTGACACATCACACCACACACCTAATACTGACACACTCCATAGTATCTGCCCAACACAGTCATTCATGCACTAAAACAGCATCCATACATGGCTCACCCAAGCACCATGCGTCCACATTTCAAAAGCAAAATGAAGCATCACCGCAGTGTTTGTAATTACACTAAATAATGATTCCTATCCTCTACAAAATATAATTTATTCAAGTTCGTTGAAGAATAAATAAAAGCCACAGGAAAACAAATACTTTATGCAAACATACTTGCAATGTATAACACAAAATCAACAAGAAACTACTTACTTTTGTGGGGGTCCATGTTGTTTTCCCAAAGACAGCCCAATATTAGACCCCTTTCAGTTACAAACTCTTACTCAACTCGAGTGAAACTCTCACCGCAAACCAGTGGTGTCCCTCTGCATCACACCCTCGCATCAGAGCCCGGATCAGTGTTACCCCAGCACTGAGGCTGGTATCAGGGCCGCATCGGTCTGTCCTGCCTGAGTGCGCAGCGCTGGGCCCAGCGTCATGTACAGCGCATTCACTCTTAATCAAACCTCAGGGCCATCGGGGCGGCCCAGCACCATAGCTCCGGACCCACTTACAGCACAGACCGACCACAGACGCTCTAAAAACACAGGAATAACTAATGTCACTTCTACAGGCCTGACTCACTGCAACTTCTCCAAGAAGAATGTATTTGATGAACAACACTTTCTCAGATTATTTAAAACCGAATAAGAGTGTAGTTATGTTATTTTTATAGATGATGCAAAAGGACGCGACATCAGCTACCGAGACTTGACGTACAGCATGTTGTGATATCGGCTTCAGTAATGCAGGATTAAGATTGAACTGCGAACGTGTGGAAGCATCATAGTAATAAAAAATGATTTCACAATTTGTCAATGAAAATTCTCATCCATTATCTCAGCCCATGAAAACCATGTTCCGCTGTTCGCCAAAGTCATCAAACCTGCTCATCAACCTCATTCAGAGCATTTGCCACTTACACATACAGGAGAAACCTAATCAATGCTCAATTAAACCAGAAAACCAGCACCAGAAAAACACACCTGACCGCAGCGCAACAGAACACACACACACACACACACATCAGGAAAGTTGTGAAGAGTTGTGTGTGTGTGTGTGTGTGTGTGTGTGTGTGTGTGTGTGTGTGTGTGTGTGTGTGTGCGTGCGCGCGTTCGTGTGAGTGTTTCGGACAGATGCACGCCTGGCCTGCATGCTGGTACCTCTGGGTATATGAGGCTGTCTCAGATACGAGGTCTCAGGGCAGCAGGCAGGGAGATCTGGACTCCTGGGAGGGGTGTGGCCGTCCGTCCACGATCCACCGCGACGAGACAGGAGGTCCAGATACATCCAGCTCCTACTGTCCCCTGTCTGAGAGAGAGAGAGAGAGAGAGAGAGAGGGGGAGGGAGGAGACGGGAGATGGAGAGAGACACAGGGATCTGCTCTTCTCCTGCTCTCTGATTGGTCAGCACAGGACTGAGGGGGCGGAGTGACCGCAGCACATCGATCACAGTCCCGCCCACTTTTCCTCTCTCTCTCTCTCTCTCTCTCTCTCTCCCCTTCTTCTCAATCCCTCTATCAGACCCCTGTACCCCTCCAAAATAGAACACCTCCCTCCCTCCTGCACTCCGAGTCACAAATAAATATCCTCCAGTTAATCAGCAGTGGACAAACATGCAACAATATCCAGTTTCACACCGCAACCTGCTCAGCCCCTCATGTCGCTGTGTGTGTGTGTGCGCACACGTGTGCCTGAAT
This sequence comes from Gymnothorax reevesii, assembly GCA_029721435.1. Taxonomy (NCBI): domain Eukaryota; kingdom Metazoa; phylum Chordata; class Actinopteri; order Anguilliformes; family Muraenidae; genus Gymnothorax; species Gymnothorax reevesii. The sequence goes on from CM056591.1 coordinate 475,780, forward strand.
CCATCAGTTCCCATCTCATAACCAGTAAAACAGGAGAAAAGGAGGAAGGAGAGAGAGAGAGAGAGAGAGAGAGAGAGAGAGAGAGAGCACAGAAGAGCTAAATCCGCTCGTTGGGGATAATTGCTGCAGCTCGGCTCTCTCACCCTGGGCTCTGACACAGCAGTACAGACCCGTCCCCCTCACTCTCTATCCACACCCACATAAATCATTCTCTTATTTCATTGGTTGCGGCTATCGCAAGTATCGATTTTTCCCCTTCTCGTTTCACTCATCGCCAGGGAAACCCTGAACCTAACCGTGAGGAAGTCTCTCACACACACACACACACACACACACACACACGAACATGAACATGAACGCACACGAACACACACGCACACACGAACACGCACACGAACACGAACACGAACACGAACACACACACACACACACACACACACACACACACCAGGTGAAACGGGAAGAGGAAACAAGATACTCCGTCGGAGCAGGATGTTAAACCAGCATCCTGCTGATCCCATTCATAACTGCTGACCATCGAGTAATAAGTGGAATGTGGAAAATCTAAAAAGCGATCAGTATCTCTCACACACACACACACACGCACACACACACACACACACACACACACACACGCACGCACGCACGCACCTCCTGGAGTGCAGAGTCCAGCAGGACTTCCGATGGAGAAGGTGCCATGAGAAAAGACAGTGAGATTTAAAACACATTTCTGTGAAACATAGTTTAAAAAAAAAAAAAAAAAAACACATAACAAAACAACAAAACAAACTGAAGACCCAAACTGACAGCGAGAGACGCAAAGATGGAGAGAATGAGAGAGAAAATGAATGAGAGAAAACGAGGGCAAAGGTCAGGGAGCAGCGGTGGCACGTGTCAGGGGTCAAAAGTGAAGGACCTTTCCCAAAAATTGGACCCCCACGTTCTAGCGGTCAGAGGTGCTAACAGGCAACCAATGAGAGTGACTGTCACTAACTTCAGCCCCACCCCCTTCTGGAGCTTGACACTAACCCCCAGCAAACCCCCCTGACCCCAGAGAGGCCACAAAATCTGGCCCCCAGGGACCCATAAGCACATTTGGGGAGAGATGTTAACCTCAGCTGTTACATAACACGCTGATCCAGCTTTAAAACCCTCCATGAGCTCAGACGTGTTTTCCTCTGTGTATTAAAAATAAGAAGGGAAATCTATATAATAACTGATGTTGGGAGAAAGAACCAATAATCAAGTATAATTCATCATCATTTGTGCAAAAATAAATAAATAAAAATACAATAAACAAAAATTAGCAAATCACATGCAATAATATTCTGGCCGGTGCGTTTGTTTATCTGAAACACTATTTACAGTCAAAGAGCACATGAGCAGATCTCTGATCCCCAGAGAAACCCGACTCATGCAGACCTGCAGCATCACAGCATTTTCCGCCACAGCCAGTAATAACAGGCCATCTCAACAAGCACTCTAATCCTGCATTTCATTCATATATTATCTGCCATTATTACCTTTTTTGTTGAAAAAAACAAAACTACCACAAACAAGAAGAGAAACAAAGTCCATATGTTTCCAAGTTCAGTCAAAAATTGTGTTGTACTGAACAAAAATTAATATTTTGTAATTGAGAGAAGACTTCATCACATTCCAGGCTCATGACAGGACAATAAGGGCGTTTTGCAGCGCTGCAGGTCAGCGGGACATGGTGACTGCAGTCAGCTGACCTCTCTGGGACAGTAAACTCAGCAGCAGCTGTAGTTCGGCATCATTTCTTTAGGATAATGTCAAACTGCAGAGGTCCTACCAGGGGCCCGATAGTCCAGCCGACCCAACGCCCCCAGCACAGAAAACACTCCCCAGCTCCACGGCGGGAGTGGGGGGCGGGGGGGGGGGGGGGGGATTTTTCCTGTCACGGCACTAGAGCACAAAGGACAGAAACACAAGCCCCTCCGGCTGCTGTAGACCAGAGCGAGGCTGAAGTCCCATGACATCCCCAGCCCAACCCACCCCGCACCGAGACCCCATAACAGGAGGCTTGATCTCAGTGAGAGACGAGACGCACTGAATATTACAGGAGACACAAACATCAATCCTTGTACAGGAAATTCTCTTTACTCTGGCTTTCCATGTGACGCACCGTTAATAATTCACAAGAGAAAGTTATTTATTTTTCTTAAGTTTCTCAAAGTTTTGTGTCAGAGTTGTTACAATCACACCGGAGCTGTACCACAGCATTGGATTGGTCTCAACCGAAAATTCGAAATGCATTAGAGAGCTTCTAGATTTCAAGATTTAAGGAAGCAAAACTCTCCGTTGTCACTGAGAGAACATTTCGCTTCAGCTTACTCACTCAGTACCTGCACCCCGTCAGCCACCTCAGTAACTGCAGTGTAAAATGAGACTCATTAGAACGGCAATATTTATCAAAATCAGCCTAACGAGCGAAAGAGCACCAATACAGCCTATGCAGGGCAGAGACCAACGACGCTGTTAAGCAAAGCAGGTCGCTGTTTGGATTCAAATAAGCAAATACTGAAGAGCCTGTGACTGACTCATCACTGCAGCGATGAATATGTTTCCACAGGCAACCATTCCTTGAACCCCGGCTGATGCAGTGTGGAGCGTCTCATTTCTAATAGGATCATGTGGGGAGCCGGATCCCATCGTCCTGGAAAAGATGTTAATGTTTCAGGAGGGGAAAATTGTTTGCCTGAATAAAGCTGCTTTCACACCGGACGCGAAACAAATTTTTCGCACGACAGATTACATTCAAAGTCAGCGCGAAACGCGTGTATTTGCGTCTTTCCATTGACTGTGAATGTAGGGGAGAGCTGCCACAATTGTAATGTTTTTCACTTTTCACTCCATTACGAAGAGATGGTTTTCCCCACGTGTAATATTTTCAGGCAGAGAGCCAAAACGTCTGCTATCATAAACCACTTACATTTTTTTAATTGATAGAACAGGTCTTGATTAATATAACTGAAAGCGGATTCTGTCCGATATTACAGCTGAAGCGCGTTTGAGTCTTAATTGTAACCGCAGGAGTTACAATTGTAACACTGCTAAAAAGTAGCATTAAACTCATCGTTTTCAGGTCAAATCAATTATATTTTTATTCAGGCAACTGTTTAACATTTCTTTAACACCAGTAATGTGATAAGAATGTCTACCAAAAATATAGTATATTATTAAAACTTACCAGATGTACCAGTTGGAGCGTTTGTGCGAGTACTTTGATAGGAAAATGCATTGATTGTGCCTACAAAGTTAGCGACTTTGACTGGTGATGTTATAAAAATGTTATACACCCTAAATTTGATTTAGAATATAATTGAATGATAGCTGACTGAACACAGAATATTGGCAAATAAGACACTAGTTCTGTAAAAGTCCCATTCATACCTGCACTGGTACCCCTGCAGGGTCAAACATGTATCCCAAATCACTTCTTTTTTCACAATCTTTGCTAAAGAAAAACAGTTTACTTGTATTTTAAAGTTTAATTGCAAAAATCCAAAATGGGCTGCAGTAACATTTGCCAACAGACAGAACCATTAAATTTCAAGGTAGTACTAAGCCTACATCTCACTGCGAAGAACATTATAATATGTGCCGTTCAGAATCTAGTACATTTTTTAAAATGTGCATTTTTGTGGGGACATTCTGTGAAACAAACAAAAAAGCAAACAAAGAGCAAAATTATTTGAGCTGTTCTTGCAAACGTCTGACGTCTGAAATGTAATGTTACATTTGTTATTTGTTTACAATGTTACACCTGTAGCACTCTGTGCACCGTTCATTTGGCTTTATCTACAGAACGGATCTAACAATCATAATGTGTTAAAATTATGCAAACTAGTAACAAACATATACATACAGACATCCAAGAGGATTTTAGGTCTGTAAAGTTAAAGAAAAAAATCTGTAGTCAAAAAATTCTGTGGGAGTGAATATTTATTTACTTTGTGGAAAACCAAATTCTCTGGCGATATCTCCCTGCAGCATGGATGAAATGACATGCAACTTCCGGGCACGTGCATTACGGTACTCGTCACATGCTGACGCGATGACATCATGAGCGCATTGACCAATCAAGAGAAAACATGCATGTTACAATTGTGACGGGTCACAATCAAGGCGGCTCTCCCCTACTGGTAATCTGTCGTGCTAAAAATTTGTTTTGCGTCCACAATGTGAAAGTTGCTTAAAGCAAAGACAACAATCAAGCAGATCGCTGAATCACTGCAATTGGTTTAGGAACCATCCAATGCATAATTACAGCCTGGATAGAGCTGAATCATGACCTTTGCAGAAGAAATGAGTGAGAAAAATAATCATGCATGTGATCAGAGACCATGTGATCAGAGGCCTCCTCAAAACTCATGAAATAATGCCAGCAGAACATGACTGTTTTTCATTGTGAAATTCAGAGCATTTCCGCAGCGTGGCAAGAATTTGCAGGATTGGGACAAAACAACTGCATGACAAGAAAGCTACCGGTTAGTGAGGCTAATCAGCTTTAGTGTGCTACAGAACATAATGATTGGACTGTGGAGCAATGTAGAATGGTCATGTGGGCTGATGAGTCTAGGTTTACCCCATTCCTGAATGACGGGCATGTCAGGGTAAGAAAGGACGCCCATGAAGCCATGTACCCGTCACGCATAGTGCCCAGCGTTATGGAGGCAGTGTTATGATCTGAGGCTGCTTCAACTGGTCAGGGCTCAGCACCGTTCTGCAACTATAAAATGAATTCAGCAGAGCACCCAATGACCCATCAGTGGACTCCTGGATCCCAGACGGCACCGGCACATTCCAGGATGACGATGCAAAGATTTACCAGGCTTGAATTATGAAAGAGTGATTCATCAAGCATGAGGAATCATTTTCACATATGAATTGGCCAACAGAGTCCAGACCAAACTGAAAGTCTTTGGGATATAATGGAGAAGACCTAACGGTGTGATTTGACTCACCCGTGGTCAATACGATACAGTTGCAATCAAAATTATTTAATCCCCATTGCACATTAGGTTTACTGGCAAAATTTACAAACTTTCAGCTGTTTGCAATGAACAAATCAAACAAGAACAATTTACATAGCTCAGCACAACAAATATTACAAATGGCTTCTCCAGATTCAACACAAAATGCCACTTTTAATGACTTCGGCAGGCTCAAAATTATTCAACCCCTTCATGATAAGTGTCTTTAATACTTAGTAGAGCACCCTTTTGCCACCATGACCTGCTGGAGATGTGATGCATAGGCAGACAACAGCTTCTGGCAGCATTCCCAAGAAATCTTAGCTCAGTCCTCATGGACAATGGCCTCCAGTTCACTAATATTCTAGGGTTTGCATCCTGCAACTGCCTTCTTCAAATCCCAGCAGAGATTTTCTATGGGGTCCAATTCAGGTGACTATGATGGCCACTCTAGAATGTTCCAGGACTTTCTCTGAAACCAAGCCTTGGTGGATGTTGAGGTATGCTTAGAATCATGGTCCTGTTGGAAGGTCCAATGATGCCCAAGCATCAGCTTCCCTACAGACGGCATGACATTTTCTCCTTGGACATCCTGGTACTTGACTGAATCCATCTTGCTCTTCACACACTGCAGGTCTCTAGTCACAGGAAGCAAGGCAGCTGCAGAGCATCAACAAGCCCCAAAAATGCTTCTCTGTCGGCAGGGTCAGCTTCTCTCTTCCTCCACCAGACATACCGCTGTTCCTGCACCCCGAAAACTTCCAGTTTTGTTTCTTTGCTCCAGAGAACAGTGTCCTAAAACTTCAGTGGCTTATTTACATGGTTATGAGGATATTGGAGCTTGCGCTTTTGGGCCAGTTGTGGTGTGTGTCTTGGAGACCTTCAACATTTAGTTTGCGCCCTACAGTACAAACTGAAACCTCAGTGCCTCCTGCCTCCAGGTCCTGCTGCCGGTCTATCACAGTCACCGAGGGTTTTTGACCACCTGCCACCTCAGAAAATTGGTTGCAGTCATTGCCAGCTTCCTCTTTCTGCCAGGTCCTGGTAGTGCAACCACTTGTAATATTAGTTGTGTCAAGTTATTGAAAATGTTCTTGTTTAATGTGCTTATTGTAAACTGCTTAAAGTTTGTCAATTTTGCCAGCAAACCCAATTAGCAATGGGGATTGAATCATTTTGATTGCAACTGTAGGTCAGCAAAAAAATACATCCGACTCAGGTGATATAACCTCCCCTTGAATCGCCACCTTATCGTGGTGGAGGGGTTTGAGTACCTAGATGATCCTAGGAGCTATGTTGTCTGGGGCTTATTGCCCTTGGTAGGGTCTCCCAGGGCAAACAGGTCCTTGGTGACATGTCAGACTAAGAGCGATTCCCAAGCCCCTGATGGCTACGAATATAGCAAGGACGTTTACGTCGCCCGGATTGGCGTTGCCGGAACCCCACTCTGGAGCCAGGCCTGGGGTCGGGGTTGGTAGGCGAGCGCCTGGTGGTCGAGTCTCCGCCCACGGGACCCGGCCGGGCGCTGCCCGAACGAGCGACGTGGGTCCGTCTTCCTGTAGGCCCATCCCCCGCGGGAGGGTTCAGAAGGGGCCGATGCATTGTGCTTTGGGTGGCGGTCGTGGGCGGGGGCCCCGACGACCCAATCCCTGGACATGGAATCTGGTTCTTGGGACATGGAATGTCACCTCGTTGGGGGGGGGGGGGGGGGGAAGGAGCCTGAGCTTGTGCTGGAGCTTGAGCGGTACTGGCTTAAGATAGTCAGGCTCACCTCTACGCACAGTTTGGGCTCTGGAACCCAACTCGTTGAGAGAGGCTGGACTCTCTTCTACTCTGGAGTTGCCTGCGGTGAGAGGCGGCGGTTTACTTATAGCCCCCCAGCTTAGCCGTCATGTGTTGGAGTTTTCCCCGGTGAACGAGAGGGTCGCTGCCCTGCACCTTCGGGTCGGGAACAGTTGCCTCACCCGACATCTCGGCTTATTAGCCAAATGGCAGTGCAGAGTACCCGACCTTCTTGAAGTCCGTAGGAAGGGTACTGGAAAGTGCTCCGACTGGGGACTCTATCGTTCTGCTGGGGGACTTCAACGCCCACGTGAGCAGCGACAGTGTTACCTGGAGGGGTGTGATTGGGAGGAACGACCTCCCCGATCTGAACCTGAGTGGTGCTCTGTTATTGGACTTCTGTGCTAATCACGGTTTGTCCATAACGAACACCATGTTCAAGCATAAGGGCGTCCATCAGTGCACGTGGCACGAGAACGCCCGAGGTCGGAGGTCAATGATCGACTTTGTGGTCGTGTCATCTGACCTTCGGCCGTATGTCTAGGACACTCGGGTGGAGAGGGGGGCTGAGTTGTCCACTGATCACCACCTGGTGGTGAGTTGGATCCGCTGGCGGAGGAGGAAGCTGGACAGACTTAGCAGGCCCAAACGTGTTGTGAGGGTCTGTTGCGAACGTCTGGCAGAACCCTCTGTCAGAGGGGTTTTCAACTCTCACCTTCGGGAGAGCTTTGACCGGATCCCAAGGGAGGCTGGAGACATTGAGTCTGAATGGACCATGTTCTCCACCTCCATTGTTGATGTGGCTGTTTGGGGCTGTGGCCGTAAGGTTTCCGGTGCCTGTCATAACGGCAATCCCCGAACCCGGTGGTGGACACCAGAAGTAAGGGATGTCGTCAAGCTGAAGAAGGAATCCTACCGAGTTTGGTTGGCTCGTGGGACTCCTGAGGCAGCTGACCGGTACCGGCAGGCTAAGCGTGCTGCAGCCCAGGCGGTGGCAGAAGCAAAAACTTGGGTATGGGAAAAGTTTGGGGAGGCCATGGAGGAGGACTATCAGTCAGCCCCGAAGAGATTCTGGCAAACCGTTCAGCACCTCAGGAAGGGTAAGCAGTACCCTGCCAACACTTTTTACAGTGGAGGTGGGGAGCTGTTGACTTTGACTGGGGATATTGTCGGCCAGTGGAAGGAATACTTCGAGGATCTCCTCAATCCCACTAATACGCCTTCCATAGAGGAAGCAGAGGTTGGGGACTCAGAGGCTGACTCGTCCATCACTCGAGCTGAAGTCACTGAGGTAGTCCAGAAGCTCCTCGGTGGCAAGGCATCGGGGGTGGACGAGATCCACCCTGAGTACCTCAAGTCCCTGGATGTTGTAGGGCTGTCTTGGTTGACACGCCTCTGCAGCATCGCGTGGCAGTAGGAGACAGTGCCTCTGGATTGGCAGACCGGGGTGGTAGTCCCACTATTTAAGAAGGGGGACCGGAGGGTGTGCTCCAACTGTAGGGGGATCACACTTCTCAGCCTCCCGGGTAAGGTCTATTCCAGGGTGCTGGAGAGGAGAATTCGGCCGATAGTCGAACCTCTGATCCAGGAGGAACAATGCGGTTTTTGCCCTGGTCGTGGAACACTGGACCAGCTCTATACCCTCCACAGGGTGCTTGAGGGTGCATGACAGTTTGCCCAACCAGTCCACATGTGTTTTGTGGACTTGGAGAAGGCATTCGACCGTGTCCCTCATGGCATTCTGTGGGAGGTGCTTCGGGAGTACGGAGTCCAGGGCCCTCTACTAAGGGCCGTGCGGTCTCTGTATGACCGGAGCAGGAGCTTGGTTTGCATTGCCGGCAGTAAGTCAGACCTGTTTCCGGTGCATGTTGGACTCCAGCAGGGCTGCCCTCTGTCACTAGTTCTGTTCATTATCTTTGTGGACAGAATTTCTAGGCGCAGCCAGGGGCCGGAGGGAGTGAGGTTTGGGGACCACAGGATCTCATCTCTGCTTTTTGCGAATGATGTTGTCCTGTTGGCCCCTTCGATCCAGGACCTTCAGCACCCACTGAGCCGGTTTGCAGCCGAGTGCGAAGCGGCTGGGATGATAATCAGCACCTCCAAGTCCGAGGCTATGGTTCTCGACCAGAAAAAGGTGGCTTGCCCCCTCTGGGTTAGAGGAGAGCTCTTGCCTCAAGTGGAGGAGTTTAAGTATCTTGGGGTCTTGTTCACGAGTGAGGGAAGGACGGAGCGTGAGATTGACAGACGGATCGGTGCAGCGGCAGCAGTAATGCGGTCATTGTACCGATCTGTTGTGGTGAAGAAGGAGCTGAGTCGAAAGGCAAAGCTCTCGATTTACCAGTCAATCTACATTCCTACCCTCACCTATGGTCAGGAACTTTGGGTCATGACCGAAAGAACGAGATCTCGGGTACAAGTGGCTGAAATGGGTTTCCTCCGCAGGGTGGCGGGCCGCTCCCTTAGAGATAGGGTGAGGAGCTCTGTCACCTGGGAGGAGCTCAGAGTAGAGCCGGGGCTCCTCCACATCGAGAGGAGCCAGCTGTGGTGGCTCGGGTATCTCTATCGGATGTCCCCTGGACGCCTTCCTGGGAAGGTGTTCCGGACATGCCCCACCGGGAGGAGGCCCCGGGGAAGACCCAGGACATGCTGAAGGGACTACGTCTCTCGGCTGGCCTGGGAACGCCTCGGGATACCCCTGGAAGAACTGGAGGAAGTGTCCGAGGAGAGGAAAGTCTGGGCATCCCTGCTAAGACTGCTGCCCCCGCGACCCGGCCCCGGATAAGCGGATGAAGATGGACGGATGGATGGAGGTGAGATAAATCTTGTAACCACAGACTGTATAAAGAAATGGACAAAGCAACAGTGACGTCACCCATTACTTTCAGCAGACCATTTGGCAAGCCTCGATTTTGGCGATTTGATTAGCGCCATTTTGAAACCAGATGGGATTCCTATTGGACTAGAGCAGGGATACTCATTCTTTTCCAGAATGAGCCACAGTGGGTGCAGGCTTTCGCTCTATCCAACCTGTCCCACACCTGATTCTACTAATGAACCCTTGAAGCTTTTGCCATAGACCCTTGATAAGTAGAATCAGGTGTGTAACTGCATGTTAGAATGAAAGCCTGCACCCACTGCCGCTCATTCTGGAAATGAGTGAGTATCCCTGGACTAGAGTGTAAATTGAATATCAAGGGAGGAGCGAGGGGTGGATCTACAGGTAAATCTGACCGTATCTGACGAGAACCAGAGGATAACCATGCCCATAAAGCGTATTCTGGCTTTATCCTTTATTCTAGTCTATTTGGGACCATAATTTACAAAAATGAACGTAATGATGTATCAAAGGAGACTTAAACTTGCGATTGATACCATAAAAAAATGTGGCAAATCATTATTGAAATGATAAATCAGGTCGGAAAATGGGGTCATTTTCTCAGACTTCTATAGGATTGAACTTCTTTCTGCAACCACCAACGTCGCCATCTGCTGGCCATTAAATAGACTGCAAATTTTAGAGATTTCCGCATTGGCCTCAGTTTACGGACCCCGGTGCCGCGTCCATCTTTTAATACAGTCTAAGGTTGTAATCAGGGGCCAAAATAATATTTGATTTGGCTAAAGCAATTCTTAAGATTGTTGAAACAATGCCACAATGAATGCAAACCGTCATTCAAGCTAAAGGCGGTCCAACAAAATAAAATAGTGCAGCTCTATTTAGACAGGGAATGTAAGTAAGTTTGTTAACTGCAACAGCACCGCAAACTAAGACGATCATTAGAACTTAGTACCGACCAAATCTGTGAAATGAGCAGCTTGCTGGGCAGGGCCCTTGCATCATCACGGTGACACTGTATAAAAATTGCTGCACTTCCTGGTTCACATAATACGGACTGTAACAGTCTAGACCATCCTTGTATTCAATATTTATATTGCAGAAAAACATGTCCCTCTCCAAATAGCTACTCAACAGTGGATTGGCCGTCTACAGCTTTAAACCGTACTCTGCAGATAACCAATTGAACTGACTTAAAGAGATTAAATTGAGTTAGTAGTATCCGGAACCAATACTTTTCGGAGGAAGTTGCACTTACCATCTCAAAGCACATCACTTTAACAGCAGTAATACTGAGGCATAAACAATATTTTGCCCATAATCTGCATCTTTGCTCCTTCGCTTGAAAAAAAAAATCTTTTTTCCAAAGGAAAATTACATGCAGGACGGAGATTGATGAGCCAATTAAAACCGAGCACAAAAGAACCAAGAACAGAGAAAATCAAGCTATGGAGTCAAACCTCATGCGCATTTTACAACAATGTCACAGCCACATTCAGCGTTGTCTGGAACCTTATTTTATGCTTTATATTAGCGTCATCTAGCGGCCATAACCCCACTACATTCACGCAGGAGGAACCGCACTGAGCAGCATGGATCTCTGCTGCCCAGAGTACCGAAATCAGCAGCATGGTGGCCGGGAAATCTACAATACTGCCGATTTCTTTCCTACATAGGCAACAATTTCTTGATGTTAATTACCCGGCGATTGTGCTGGGCTGGAGATCGCAGTCTGTATAAATCCTCGATCCTGAGAATAAACGGCATCATCTTAAATCGGGAACTTTAAAAGCATTTAAGTATCTCAGTTGTAGCTGGTTGGGGGGTATTAACATTTACAGGAATTGGTTCGGCCCTACAGCACATTAGAACGGCATTTCTTCGGAACAGTAGGCTACATTGACTAAACCGTCGGAAGTCGAACTCCGTGCTCCCGAATGAGCGACCATTAATTGTGATGAAGAGAAGTCGAAAACGAATTCATTCTTCAGTCTTAGAACAGATTTAGAGCCCAATCACCTTTCCTTGCTTGGAAAGCAGCCTTTAATTTCACACTCATAGCGTACTGTGCCTCCGTTTTCACAACATTGACGGCGATACTACAGTGTAAATTTATAAAAATTGCACTGCCAAGGACCCAAAAACAGAGGCAATCCAACGTGTCAGAGATGCTAAAGGCGGGTGTGTATTTCGGTCCACCACTGAGAGCTGGTCGGCAGTGCATCTTCTCTCCGTCAGCTGTACCACATGCCTCCAGGGAATGTCCAACACCACAAAGTGACAGAGCAGCTTCTGGAACAGAGAACAGCATCTCTTTAACCATCGGCGAAGGAGGGGCTCCCAAGAGCATAGAGGCCGCGGTCGGAATACATCAGCTGCGTTTTACACACAGTTTGTAATTATGACACGTCGTTGGGAATCTCCAAGGATTTTTAATAATTAATCTTAATTTTAAACTCCGATAACTCTGACGCCCTGAGGCCACTTAACCAATTTCCATATTAACCAAAAAATATATTATTTATTTAGGCTATATATCATTTTATTTTTATTATTTTTTAAGGACAGCTTTTTGACCCCCGGTGCCATTTGATGTCAGACAATTAAGTGCAAGTAGTTTCAGAGAAAAACTAAAATGTTTTCCGTTTACTGGCTCATTGCCAAAAGGCTACATGATAAAGCCAAAGGGCAATATAATTTCAATCATCGGCTCAAGTACAGCTATCGTTTCACAGTTTCTATTATTTCTCTTATTTTAGTCTACTTTGATATCACGGTTATGAATAATAGGGGAATAGACTGACATCGCACATCGTAGGCCTAACGCACAGCTTAAAATTTTCATGTCAGCAGCACATTGACGGCAAAAGTACGTCAAATAATTCATGAAATGCCCATTAAAGACGTGACTACTGTATATGAAAATTTATTCACTCCAGAGGGACTTTCGGCCCTAACAAACTCAGGGGAAAAAATTCCCCTTTTCGTGCAATAACATGATGCGAGGTACACATGTCAGAGTTATTAATTCTGAGTGCTTTTTTATCTGTTTTTTTTTTTTCGTCTAAAAAATCACTAATAAAATAAATGTAGGTGTCCCTTTCACTTATTTATTTTTTCCCCACAACGTTTCACGTTATAAAAGTTGCTATACGCCTGAGGTGATCCTTTTACTTTTTATAACGATTTGAGAATCCAATTTTATGCTAAAGAATTGTCCATAACCGTTGATTTATGAATGATTTGGTCACTTCGGAGTGTTTCTGAACATCAGAGCGAATCCAGAGAAACAGAATGTCCCCTCGTGTCTTTATCCTATGCTCATATCATCAGGGAAGACCAAATGAAACGGGAGTTAGGTAGGCCTACCCACTACCCACCGATAGCAACTACCAGTATGGCCAAATAATCTGATCCTTTCGCCTGGCTTTAAAACAATTTTACCTCCATTTGCAAATGATGCGTTCACTACTTCAGATTGGGACTGAAACCTCTGTGCAACAAATAGTTTAAAGCCAGGAATAACTTGCACCTTTCCGTTTGTTTGCAAAGGACAGTTCTCAACATCGGATGATTCAAAGATCTTGCACCGAGTTAGGCCCAGGTACACGTCAAGGATGAAGTTAAGCCCAGCAACCACCTGCAAAAATAAACCGGCGTTTGAAAGGAAATACAATGCAAAATGTGAATTTAAAAATGACTTCGGGATATAGGTCCACTGTACGGGTATGGTGGACAATACAGTTTTGCAGGAACTAAGCCGAATGCCCCGAGCAAACATTTTAAGTCATACCTGGACTTTGGAAGAGGCGATTGACGTGGTTTTGTATGCATAACCCTCATCGGGAAACTCTCGGTTATATTCGTACACAGCAAACCGAACTGCTCTCAGCACATCCGTCCTGTTGGAGGGAACATCTATCGGTGCTCCAGTCATCACTGGTTCTGAAACTGTGATTTGAGCGACATGGAGAAACGCCGCCAACACTGCAGGCCAAACAACCGCCGCCATTTTTCAAGGGGAGTGACGGTGTAGAGGGAACAGCGGAGGCGACACGAAGCAGTAATTCCGCGTTGCCTTTGTTGATCTAGAAGAGCATCAACTTGCTTCTCGAGACCGAGATATCGAAATTCCACCAAAATCAAATTGAAGTCAGACCTAAATTAGCTGTGACTTTCTTCTAAATACGGGGCGGGGTACACAAGACCGTCTGTGCTGTCACAGCGATTTTAAACACGGACTGTCTGTGGTCGGAATGACCAGCCAGGTGATTAAATGAAAGGTTTGTCAGACCAGTCGTAGGATAATGCTATGGCAACCTGGTCATTCGTAGAGGTGACGTTCAGTTATGATTTAAGTTATAACAAGCTGTACGGTGCTGCTCACACACCGACGATTTAAAATCTGGAGATAATAATCATCTCCGCCAGGCGATGATGTGATCGGCATTGAGTGCGGGCGTATGCCAGCAGGATTACTCAAAAACTGGCCTATTGGATTACCACGGCCTTTTCTGGGATATTAGACAGAATAAGTGAGAGAGGATTACATTTCCAGACCAACCCAGGCGCAGATCCGGATTCTGCTGCCGATTACAAGCGGTATTGTGGATCAAAACCTGCTGGCAGAGGTTTGTGCTCCGAGTGCCTTCAGGTTAAAGTAATAGAATGTTGTAACAAAGTGTTTTTTTTGCGCAATGTGTGAGCAAACCCACTCCAGGAGTTTGTAATTTTGCTTTTTCGTTTCCAAGTGATTTTATGTATCGCCATAAGTGCCCGAGACGGGGTAGCTATATTAATACAAACCAACTACATGCGCGTAAAATATTTCCCCATCTGACGGTTGTAAAAGTTGTGCAGCAACACGGCAGTGGTTCAAAATGTAGAAGCTATAAAGCCTTTCGACATGAGGTCTTGTATTTTGGTGAAGGTAAAAACGACGTGTTTTAAAGAGTTTAACTTTTGGGCACATACACTGCGCCCTGCACCTTTTCCACTTCATTTCAGTATGAGGTAAAGAGCGAGTTCCCCATCTGTCCCTGGCTTTCACTCCGTCTTGCCTACAAAAACATAATTAGCCAAATTATAGTCTATATAAAATCTAACATTTCAGCTGCTTTTCTTCAAATGCTCACAAATGACCCCTAAAATGAAATATTCTACCGTAATCTAACAGAAGAGTTCAGGCGAAGTTTGAGCAGCCTCATGATGTCAGGATCATGGTGGAAGCAAAACCTCACAGGCTGCGCATCAGGCTTCCGGAGCCAGAATAAACCAGCCCTGCTGTTGCTGCAGGGTGTGAACATTTGTGCTTCAACTTCTTACCTCTCAATATTTCAGTCTGCGTCACTTTAAAGGAGCGCTGGGTAATTCCAGTCCTAGAGGGCCGGTGTGTATGTAGACCTTTATTTATCAATTACCCCAATTAATTTAGCTGATTGTAATCACAAACACAAATTTGCACTTTGGTCTAACCGAAGTAAAATGTTACATTTAGGGGAGACAAGAGCAGTCTTTAAATTGTCATGAATGACAGCCAAAGAAATGTGGCAGAAATATCTGATTTCACAAGTGGTTTGGCTAATTAAGATAATTAACTTATAAAAGGCCAGAAGTTGGTGTGAAACCCAGGGACCGATACAACTCTGCCCACCTCTGCATTAAATCATTAAGTCTGCAAGGAAGTGAAAACAGAATGCTGCAGTGACAGTATATCCAACTGTACTCGAAGATTAAACTTGGAACATTTACATTGTGGGTGGGGAACCTTATCCAGAAAGGGCCGGCGTGGGTGCAGGTCTACATCACAACCAGGCACTCGGCAAACCTCAGCCGATTCGTTCTTCATCAAACCTTGGATGTGTGACTGTGGAAGCCATTGGCCAAAACTTTTTTTCTGGATAAATATGGCAGCATCCAGTGGCAGCAGCACTGGGCTCAATGTCAAATTGGCGAAAACCTTGTGTTGCCTCGTGTTAAGATACGAAAAGCAGCATCGCCCCACACAGATTTTGCAAAGGTCAGTTTTGCCTCCATTTTTAGGTGGAGATGTAATGTGCAGATTTAGAGAACAGTGTAAATCTGGCTTTGAGCAAAGAAATGTCAGACTTTCAACATATCAACTTTGTCAACATCTGAGGCTTGATGAAGGGTAGCGGAATCTGCCGGGAGGTTCTGAGGGCCCAACCAGGAAGGAACACAGTTGACTCCACCCATCAACCTTCGTGTTTCGGCGGAGGGCCTTGATTAGATTCAGGTGTGTATGCACCGTGCTGCTCCCGCACGGGGACAATCTGTGTCCACATCTGGGGAACTGGATAACATGTACCAAAGTTCAAACACCTAAAAAAGCATCAAAATTATGAAAAATTCAGAGACAATGTATAAGATGCACTCTTTGGGTCCCAACAAAGCAGATGAGAAAGTTCAGTGAATTCTGTAGCGCAGTTCTGCAGAAGCGAATAAACCGCCCCCAACACACTCAGGGACACACGAGGAACCTGACGTGCCCCCAGCCGTAAAGACGTGGACATAATAAATCAAGTCAGATGGGAAACACTGAAAGCAGTGCACGACCAGCAGGGCGTACAGCACCTTAAAATAAATCATTTTATAAATAATAACCCTCTGATAAAACACCATACCCCATTCTTTGGATGCTCACGTCTACCATTTATTAAAAACGGTAAATATATAAAAATCATTTCTTCGGGAACAACTCATGTACACAGAGGATTCGTAGTGTTGCATTGGCAAACTAAAAAAGACAACAGATGAGTCAGCGCAGGGCCAGCGGAGGAATGTGGAGCCTGTAGTGTTCGGCCTTCAGCTTAATCCCGTCTTCCTGAATTCTTCACGTCTCTCCCATCTTCAACCGCACGTCAGTATGCAGGAGTATCATCTCGGCGCTTATATTTGTTTGCAGCAGTCATTTAAAAAAGAAAGATATTTTTACATCTGCCTGTCGTCTGACATCCAGGCTGTCATCTGAGCTCACACTGTTCGGTGAGACGCCAGACCCCTGCTTAACCCCCGAACCTCATGTGTCCCAGTATTTCAGTTTTTGGTAGCTATACTGAAAGGGGGACTGGCGTACCGATATTCTACCTTTAAAGAGTGAAAAAGGTCGTTACTGCGGTAACAGGTGTGGGGTTTCCGTGGGGAGAAGGAACCGGGGATTTCATAGTAGAGTCACAGCGCCCCCTATGGGCCGATGTCATGGTTAGATGCCGTCCTGGGATGGGTTAAAGAGAGAGGTTAAGGCGGTGTCCTCGGAGCTCTCCAGAACATCCCTTTCTGGTTTTACTTTCTTAAAGAGGGAAGGAAGGTTCCGGATATGCACTTCCTTCTTGAACTGCTGTCCCAGTGGTTTCTGTCAGGTAGAAGAAAAATCAGGTTATAATGACATTTCTTTACACTGCTTTCCTCTCATGCAGACATCGCTGCAGTGACAGTACGGCACTCAAAACAATTCATTCTGTGATGCTTCTGGGGAGATTTTCCGTCACTATAACCAAAAGACATTCCCCTAACAGGTAATAAACTCACTGATCACATCAGTATGTAGGATTTTCTGATATGTACAATGACCATTTTCTGAAGTTTATAACGGTGCCGTAAACGCAGGTAACAGCAGACATAGCGTCACCGAAGCGGCAGGAAACAGCCGGGGCCTGGATGGGAGTGGTCTGGTGTCTGCGTAAGCTTTGCAAACCTGTATTTTACCATTCACTTCATGATTGCCTAAATGTAAAATTACAGACTCCTGTGCCGTCACTTACCCTGTTTATATACGGTAATAGCAGCCGATGCCATAACAGGAGAATTAAAACTCACTGATCGCTATCCAGCGCACTTAGACTGGCCAAGGCATTTCCAATCAGCTTCTGAAGTATTGCAGCACACAAACGCGGCCAACCACCCCCTAGTGTTACAAATAGGAATTGCAATGCCGATGTGAGGAGGATGAGACAGTCAGTCAGAACGGGACAGATGCTCTCAAAGGCTGGACCCCTTGGGTCCGCCATCAGGGCGCTGAGTTAAGCCATGACTGAAACACAAAGCAGGATTTTCATCTTAAGACCCCTCTACTTATCATCTCAGACTTAAATAACCTCTATGGCCCGTATTCAGAAACGACACTCACTGTCACCCTCCACTCACTATATAGTGAGTACGACTGAAATGTAACTAGAGTGTGAGAGAGAGAGAGAGACCTACCACTGACCGAAGGAACGGTCCCACTCCTCGCCAATTGATATTCACAAACGCCACTCGAGCATAACTGACAGTAGTGGGCACTGGGTACCACAGGCGGTGCGTCGGCTGCTGCAAAGGGACGCTCAATCCTCACCCTTCAGTGATGAATGACCTAAACCTGTCGCAGTTTACTTTTCCTGATTAGAAAGTTTCTCAGAATAATTGGTAAAATGACAATGCAGTTTATTTTTAATAGCGTTGTCATACATTGCTTCACAAAATTGAGGTGTTTCTTTCGCACATAAATGACGATGTAAATATCAACATGTCTTCATAAATTCTGTGGTCGAGTGGCTCGCGAAAGGCGCAGGACAGCCCGCGAGGCTCACTAAGCAACAAGCTGTGAAACGTGCCGGACATTTCCTTCTACATTCAGCGGTTAAGAATGTAGAGAAGAATGGATTCTCCTGACTTACAGCTACATGAGCCTCGCAGACCAATCCACACTCGCCCCACGAGCCGCTGAGCGCAGAATTTTCCGTCCCATGAGTAAACAAAAGCGTGAGAAATCCGAATGCGTGACAGTTGACAGATATGCAAAATAAATTAGAACTGGCCACACCTGATAATGTTGAGAGTTTTCAGAGTTTCTGCAATGGTCATTTAATGAAATAAAAACAGGGCAATTATTATCAGTGCTCATTCTAACTTAACGAGTAGAATTGGCGAAACATGATAATCCTTTGGATTTTTGGAGTACAAGTAAATAAAATTTTATTAAATGATTGGATATGACCTTTTTTCAATCATTATTTTTAAGGGATGGTTTTGAGCTTCCGCTATTGCCAGTTCACCAGTAGGTACTGGTGGGAACACAAATGCTAACCTCGAGTTCACCACAGTGCAGTTCGTAACCACTGAAACCAGGTGGTCAGTTAGTAAGTTACAGGCATCGTTATTATCATTATAGTTACAATTTGTATAGTTGCGATTGCGTCGAACAGGTGGCTGTAACTGATCCAGAATTTCTAATGTTTGTAACCACCTGAAAGCCATGACAACGAAATACCGGCGCAAGTTAGTGCGGCTCAAGGGAGGTGTTCCCTGCACTCAACCTTCACTCAGAAAGAGACGCTATTTTCAGTGTGAGTGAGGTCTCTGAAAGCAAATGAGTGTTGGGTCAACCTCTGACTCATTTAGTATAACCTGACACGAAGTTTTAGTACTCACTCGCACTCAATTAGTGCAAGTGTCGTTTCTGAATACGGGCCTATGCTGCCAACCCTTTATCTCACAAAGGACTTCATCTGCTTCCGAGTCGTGTACAACAAACCTTTTTTACCCAGACTGTAGCAACACCAGGCTTTTCCGCCGCCTCCTGCTCAGCGCAGTGGCCAAACAGAAGGCAATAAGTGGGCGTAAACAAGAGCATAGACTGTGACGCAGGTCCTCTCCTCTCAGTGGCGCCAGCAAGCTGCTCACCCCAACGATGCCAGCCAGGAGCCTCTTGAACAAATCCTTCTTCTTCTTCTCCCCCAGTTTCTGAGGCGGTGGATTGAGGAGTTTCTGGTCGTACTGGTTTAGCGCCTCCACCTGGATGTTTGGGATCTGCTCCATGATGACCCGCAGCTCAGCGTACCGCGGCCTCTGTGTGGGAGAAGTCAGGTGCGATTACCCAATCACATCTCACAGAGCACAGATAGCGGGACACCAAAGGCTACTGGTCCCAGTTTTCCAGTTGTTATGTTGGCTTGCCAGCTAGCCATTTCAACAGTGAGCTAAACAATACACTTCCACGAGTGAAAAGCCTAAATGTAATAAAAAAACGCATTATGACTAAGATGTTGCGATAGAGTGATTTTACACAAGCAGTGCTAAAACCCCCCTAAATGAAGCACATGATGTTGCATCCTGGGGAATCTGCTGCAAACCGAAACAGAATTATTCATTCCTGCCGTTAATACTGCTATCGAAATATTATTAGGCAAAGTCAATTATCAGAAGGCAGAATTTGAAGTTACTACTGCACCCGCCCCCTCTGCATTCCCTAGTTAAACTAGGTCAATTTTCAGCAAATGTTAATGGTGGAGGCATTTTATGTTTACGACTGCCAAAAAACTTTTTTAGACGTATTTTTACGTCCCAATTAGATCTAAAGGGTTTGACAAGCCGTATTTTCAGCGGTTAAACCATAAACTTTTGTCATATTTTTGATATTTTCAATTCCAATCATGGTTAAAACGCATATGAAACATATTTATGCATGTTCTCTGGTACAAGGCATTCCTTGAGACCATTATGTAACCATCATTTTGAATGGTTAACCCATAAACGTAAAAAAAAATCCAAAATGGCCGCCACCAAAACTTGAAATATAAATTTTTTCGGTTCCAACCATGATTAAAACATACATGAAACATGTTTCTGTATATTTTCTGGTACAAGGCATCCTTTGAGACCATTATGTAACACTAATTTTGAATTGTTAATCCATAAGCATAAAAAAAATCCAAAATGGCAGCCACCGAAATATAACCACCTTATTAAGGAAAATTTTACTTTATTGTCGAACATTCCGACATTCATCGCTATGTTTATGACGCTTGCATGCTTCAATACATGGCAGACTCATTTTTCTGCAGGTCCAGAGCTTACTCAGGCACCCCTTTGTACATCCACATGACATGATCTCTGAGCATGCTTTTGGAATGGGCGGTAGAGAGAGAAGTCGCGGGACTAACTGTCCATCCTTACGATCCCAGCCCATATCTGTTACCGTTGGAAGAACCGGAGAAGGCACGTGGGCATGTATCCAGACACTGGCTTTGTAATGGCTTCGCATGATATGAAATCGAGCCATATCTGATGATGGAGGTAGAGCTTCTTGTGTTCGTCCTGTACAGAACAGCTTTACTCGAGCCTCGTCACGTGTCTGCTTCGGGTACTCCATATAGCTGACAGATGAACTTCTCTGCCGATTTTGAAATGTCTTCCGTGAACCGACCCTTCCCCAGATGAGACAAGGTGCTATGATGATGCTGGAAGACACGCCATGCCGTCTTCTTGCTGTGACCACTAAGTTGAGAAACGCTGTCACATCCCGTGATTGCGTGAAAAGCCAGTATTGATGATTCTTGATTGATGGGTACTTGACGATGAATATCCTGTATTGGGGTACATTTTGGATGTTTCGCTGTACCAGCTTTCATCCGCAGAGTTGTACATCCCATTTTGTCAAAGTGAGCGAGCAGCAAAACAAGGACATCTGAATTGCGTGCCGACACAACCATTGACTCCATATGAGCATGAATGCAATGCAAGATTAGACGAGTATCAGCTTCTTCATGATCGGCCTCAAGAATCGACAAATCTAGTGTTGGGTCTGATGACTTGACGATCATAGATTCAGCGAATCCTCCAGCAACAACTACTGTTGGGCCTCTAGGGTTGAGGTCGATCAGATAATTAGACAGTAACAAGCCAAAATCTGCCTTGTTATCTTCGAGTGCCAAGAAATTGGACCAGTCAGAGGGCAGTGGTACTGACTCACTGTCGATTCGACAACGTACTGGCCGTTTTCCTTTCTTGCTCTTGGTCCTTGTTCCGGCTTTTATAGACTCTGGTCTGTAGCGGTCGAACACAACGTCAATCCTCTGAAAGGTGGCTCCCATTTTGTACACAGTGTCTGCAAATGCCTTTGCATATTTGCCAAATGTGTTTATGTTTGGAGGTTTTCCAAGAGTCATCACCAGGCCTTGACCATCAATCAACAAACAACTTGGTCCATCAAGTGCAATAGTTGGTGTTGTTGGTACGTCCTTGGTCAATATGTCGGCTAGCAGAGACTTGTTCGGTGAATGCAGGGTACCGCTGGTTGTGGCAAGAGATAGGAGCACAGACATTAGCTCATGCTGGAGGATTTTGCCCAAGTTGACCTCACAGCCTGCCCTATAAGCTGTTATAAGCCTTTGCAAGATGTTCCTGTCAATCTTTATCGTGCTTTGTTTCCCTTTGACTTCTTGCACGACAGTGTAAAGTGAAGCAAATGTCGGCGCATTATTCTTGTGAATGGGAGCTTTGAGATTGACATGCTGGTCATTATCTGGAGCCATGCAGATACGCTTCTCAACAAACTCATCAAGCTGTTTTTTTGCCAAGGCATTCTGCCCCAAGCAACGACTCCTGGATAGGAACAGTGGCCAAATCATTGTTGATCATGTTCTGCAATGTCTCGACTTTGTTATGGAACACCCCATGCTGCCTCAGAGATGTTGCAAGTCTTGTTTCATCTCGATCATCTTTCGTCCTCCTTCCTTTAGTACATTCGTTGTGGGTGTAAACGTCATCATCTTCATCCATGGTTATGTAAAACATTTGTTTAGTGTGTGATGCTATCAGCGTCCTGAGGTTATAAGACAGAGTCCATTGATTAAGTGAAGAGGTTACCTTGGTGATGCCGACTAAGCCCCCACTCTTTTTCCCAGTGGCATTCAACCATTCTGTGCTCTGGTCTGGAGAAACTTGGTTGAACCGTCGGTTTGCATGTTTGACCACAAAATTTCCCCGCTGGAATTCACGCAAGATGTCTGGAGGAAGTTTGGCCATCTCTGTCAGGTAGACCGTACCCCATCGCGCATAGTTCACATGGTCATATCTGAAGAATAGAAGCATACGCCCGAATGCATACAAATGGAGTTCCCATGATCCATCACGCTGTGCCCTGGTAAAGTCGAGTAAGATTCTGACCATTATCATATAATCCCACCAGAATTCGGCGTTTGGGTCTTCATCTTTCAGCTGTTTGACGAAATCAAGGATGGGCTGGTGGAATCTCTCTGATTTTAGGGTGTCTATCATCTGTAAAATAGCTTCAGTCTGATGACCTCCCGAGGGAATCCAGTTCTGCCCGAAGCTCAACATCAACAGAGTCCAGGTGTGCATTCAGTTTTGGGAGAAGTAATTGCCACAGAGCTTGATATGCAAGTTTGTGTGTTCGCATCCATTGAGCTTTGCTTTTGCCGGACATCACGTTCTGAGCTGCATTGGTACCCAAAACATCACATTCTACCCACAATTCACACAGACCAGATTCTTCCATATGGCGACCCATGAAGTTAATTCCTATATGCACTCCTCCGAGCTAGGGTATCAGGATATCCTTGTATTCATCAACAGACCACTTCAGTTCCATCAACTTGGGATACAGGCCTTCATCTACTGTTAGAACTACATGTTCCTGTTCCATTGATCAAGCTACATGCAACACTCGGCTGACGACAATGTTCAACGTATCAAGGTCGTGTGCAGGTGCCTGTATTATGGGTAGGTACCCCACTGATGTTTGCTCTGGGTTGACCGTGTTTATATTTTGGTTGAAGGAAGTCCAAGAAGGCATTGGTTCCTGAGAAGACCGGGTCATTATGAATGCCATGTCAGTCGCATGGGCCTTCATCGTGTATGAAAACACCCAAAAAGATATGTTACTTACGTTCAACCATGGTTGGAACCAAAAATATGACAAAAAATTGATTTTTCAAGTTTCGGTGGCGGCCATTTTTGATTTTTTTTTAACGTTTATGGGTTAACCATTCAAAATGATTGTTACATAATGATCTCAAGGGATGCCTTTTACCAGAAGACATGCATAAACATGTTTCATATGTGTTTTAACCATGATTGGAATTGAAAATATGACAAAAATGGATTTTTCAAGTTTCGATGGCGGCCATATTGGATTTTTTAGGTTTATGGCTTAACCGCTGAAAATACAGCTTGCCAAACCTTCTAGATCGATTTAGGACGTAAAAATACGTCTAAAAAAAGTTGTTTGGCAGCCGTAAACATAAAATGCCTCCACCACTTTTTTTATGGACATTTTCCGATATTCTGCCTGGTCCAAGTTGTTCAGGTCTGCTCTTGAACACATATCTACGACACCTCCCGATATGAACTCCGCACGCTTGGCATTAAGCGGTCGAAATGGGCTGCGTCTCCAGTCATTAAAATTGCATCCTAGGACCCCGAGGTTGCATGGAGGAAACAGGAGAAAAAACCAATGAGACAAAGTCAATGTTTTAAGCGACATGAGACGTCCTTTCCTCAGTGCGAAGCTCTTTTCTGATGACGGCCTCGGCTGGATGTGTTGCAGTACGATCCGCGGGAATTGGCACATGCAATCCGTGAATTATTCGAATGCAAATTTTAATAATCAAAATATGAAATGCAGTTCAGCTGCCGCATGCAATATACCACTAAAAACAGCATAGGGGAGCCTAAATTTGAACTGTGGTAGCTTTTAAAATAGTGATTAAAATGTTTTCATGAAATATTTAAGTTCTCCAGTTATTGACTCCCTCTAAAATTTTGTTGCGTTGTTCGCGACCCTATTGATAATATATGACGAAGAAAAATTAATAACCAATTTTAAACTCTGGAATTCCTGATATCTGTACCCTCATCAGGAAAAAAAAAAAAAAAAAAAAAAGAAATCGCACTCCGCTGATATAAAATCCATTTATTTCCGTGGGCTGCGCACACAGGAATCTGTTTCTTTTCCACTGTAAGCAGTAAAAGAGAACTTGACGCCGTTTTTCTGATCGCAATGGGAAAAAAAGAAAATAAAACCTCTGCTGCTGCCTAAAGAGCACGAGATGGGAAGGGTCTGGGGAAACTGCACCGTCATGTGCTGAATGTCTGCTGAGGGACACGCAGGCTATGATCACAAATTGACAAATAAGGGGTTACGTTAATATGCGATTTTGGCCCACATGGTTTACATTATGGATAGGAAAAATTAATTATGTATAAAAACCCAAATTCCTGTCAAGAAACCCAAACTGTTAACACTGCCATAAGATTTCGCGCGACAGTTTCCTTATTTTGCCATGACTTGCGCTGAAAGTGATGAACATAGACACTTATTCACCTATAAATACACCTATTCAAATAAAAGTCGATACAGTAAGAACCACAAAATAAAATATAGGCCTGATCTCTCTTAAGTGTCTTTGTGTTGTAGTGAATTTGTATAATACTATGTTGTTGAAGTAAAAAGTCGTCGCTGGCTACTTGAAGGACCATGAAATAAAATATAATCTTTCTAAAATAAATTTGTGTTGTAGTGAATTTGTAAACTATAATGTTACAGTTTTAAAAAGTCTCTGACTGCCGTCAAGTAAAATGTAAATTCATGTGTGGTACAAATCGGGCAGGAATTCTATCCACTTCGCAGTACTGGTATTGCGCATGCACAGAACCGATTGGGCAGGAGGTACGGATAGGGCACGGACAAAGACTGTGTTTTGCTGACCCAACAGATCATAAACAGGGGTCCTGCAGGGGGTCGACCCCATACTGGTTTCTATCATTTTGCCTCAATCTGCAGTAGAGATGGGATTTATGGCTCTTTGAAGGGAGCCGGATCTTGAGGAGCCGTTCCTTTCAAAGAGCCGCTCAAAAGACTGACTTCTTGTTATATTTATTTATTTTCGAGAAGTCAACCAGGGGTAACTCGTTTTTATCAAGGAAACAATCGCCGGTAGCAGTTATAAGTTAGGATTTAGATCAGAATAATATAAACTTACACATCCCACCAATATATACTCTATTGGTGGGAATTTTTCTGAAATATTGTTAAAAACTTCATTTGGCTTGTGTTTTCATTGTAAATATTCCATAAGGTGGTGCCATATCCCCATGCTTTGACAGTGACATCACTATTTAGAATTTTCCCTCAACTAAAAAACTTTGTGGCTCAATAAAAACTATGCAGGTTACAGATAACGGCCACGCAAAACAACTTTACTGTAAAATTTTCCCACACAAGGACATTTTAACAAAACAGAGAAAAATATGAAAATTATATATATATATATATATATATATATATATATATATATATATATATATATAATTGCGTGTGTGTTTATAAAAAATATAAATAAAACTACAAAACCCAAAACCAGTGAAGTTGGCACGTTGTGTAAATCGTAAATAAAAACAGAATACAATGATATGCAAATCCTTTTCAACCTATATTCAATTGAATACACTGCAAAGACAAGTTACTTAATGTTCGAACAGGTAAACTTTGTAATTTTTTGCAAATATTAGCTGATTTGGAATTTGATGCCTGCAACATGTTTCAATAAGAGTTGTCAGAAAGACAACAAAGCTCGCCGGGGGGCAAGGTTAAAGTTTTTCTGCACACGGACGCCGGGGGTACGAAAATAGCTCTCCGGACATTCGTCCCAGTGAGCTAAAAAAAGCTGGCACAAGTGGCAAAAAAAGACAGAGAGTTGAGGAATGCTCATCAAACACTTATTTGGAACATCCCACAGGTGAACGGGTAATTGGGAACAGGGGGGTGCCATGATTGGGTATAAAAGTAGCGTCCCTGAAATGCTCAGTCATTCACAAACAAGGATGGGGCGAGGGTCACCACTTAGTGAACAAATGCGTGAGCTGATTGTCGAACAGTTTAAAAACAAAATTCCTAAACGAGCTATTGCAAGAAATTTAGGGATTTCATCATCTACGGTCCGTAATATCGTCAAAAGGTTCAGAGAATCTGGATCACTGCACGAAAGTGACAAGGCCGGAAACCAACATTGAATGCCCGTGACCTTCGATCCCTCAGGCGGTACAGCATCAAAAACCGACATCTCTGTGTAAAGGACATCACCACATGGGCTCAGGAACACTTCAGAAAACCACTGTCAGTACAAACAGTTCGTCGCTACATTTGCAAGTGCAAGTTAAAACTCTTCAATGCAAAGCGAAAGCCATTTATCAACAGCACCCAGAAACGTCGCCGGCTTCGCTGGGCCCAAGCTCATCTAAGATGGACTGATGCAAAGTGGAAAAGTGTTCTGTGGTCTGACGAGTCCACATTTCAAATTGTTTTTGGAAACTGTGGACATCGTGTCCTCCGGACGAAAGAGGAAAAGAACCATCCGGACTGTTATAGGCGCAAAGTTCAAAAGCCAGCATCTGTGATGGTATGGGGGTGTATTAGTGCCCAAGGCATGGGCTACTTACTCATATGTGAAGGCACCATTACTGCTGAAAGGTTCATACAGGTTTTGGAGCAACATATGTTGCCATCCAAGCAACGTCTTTTTCATGGACGCCCCTGCTTATTTCAGCAAGACAATGCCAAGCCACATTCTGCACGTGTTACAACAGCATGGCTCCGTAGTAAGAGTGCGGGTACTAGACTGGCCTGCCTGTAGTCCAGACCTGTCTACCACTGAAAATGTGTGGCACATTATGAAGTGTAAATTGGCTTCAAAAATTGGTCTCCTCAATTACCAAACGTTTACTGAGTGTCGTTAAAAGGAAAGGCGATTCCATCAACTATTGACCTCAACCCGCAGAGTCAGGTGTGTTACTGCAGGGCTGGAACGAAAGCTTCACCAACAACGGCCCTGCCAGATGCGGCTGTGAACCCCTGCGAGAGACCATCAGGGGTGTGAAGCGATATCCCGCCCCCCGGGAACATGTGCCGGTGTGAGGCGGTTCCTCACCAGAGTCTCGTATATGGAGAAGGCCAGCTGCATCAGCGCCGCACAACAGCCCTCGTGCTGTCCGTGCATCTGCAAGCCCTTCAGGACACTGGAGTAAACCCACGTCACCACCTCCGTCAGCAGGTTACCCCCCACCACCTGCGCGCACACACACACACACGCACACACGCACACACGCACACACGCACACACGCACACACGCACACACATGCACACATGCACACACACACACACGCACACAGGAGAGGAAACAGGAGAGCTCGAAGTACACCGCAGTTGCAGTAGATGTTGCATCACTGAATCTTTTCTCCTGCATCAAGGCCTGAAGCTGTGAGAGCGTTTGAGCTCCTGGCCTATAGGGGGCGGCAGAGTACCTGACGCAGCAGGGTCCAGCACACTAAAGATGCCATGCGGTGACAGTTTCCCGTGTCCCTCCAGGAGAGCGAGTTGAAGGAGAGGGTCAGGAGAGTCATGTAGATCTCCTATGGGCATCAAAGACAGACACACACACACGCACGCACGCACAGACAAACACGCACACATGCACACAAACACACACACACACACACAAATGCATACACACACACGCACAAAAACACACGCACAGGTAAATCAGCTTCCTTGAATTATACATTAATCACAGTTAAATCTTACATGATTGGATGAGAACCAAAGGCTGCCATCTAAATCATGAATAATGAACATCAGTTACAAATTCTTTTAACCAGTAACACTGGCAGATGTTTGCCATGTTGTTAAGCATCATTGACTGCAGAGGCTGCAGGTTTGATTCCCAGGTGACGCAGAGTCTGTTTACAGAGCTGCAGCTCCTGCCAACTGAGGTAGCGAGACAGACAGACATGGACAGAGAGCGATGGACGGACAGACAGACACCTCGTGCTGCAGCAGACACTTCCCCAGTTCTGTCAGCTCGTCGGTTGGGTACATCGGAGTCCCCGGGGCCGTCTGGGACGAGTCCGTCGCCATCATCTCTTCCTCTGAAGTGAAATGATCAGAATCACTGTGTAAATAACCAACCAGAACCGCAGTCAGAAAGACAAACTCAGAACCAACACAGTATCCAGCAGTGGGAAGTGTACAGGCACCAGCCCCCCCCGAAAACCCTATCAGTGAAGATTTCAAACTTATAACCGCCATTAGAGTAAGGTGTCCAACACCACTGAAGAAGACTCATTCAGAATGACTACCGATGCAGCTAAAATTGAACAAGTAGATGAGAAGGATCTAATAGCTGCCACCTCGCCTAGCATCCGTCACGTGGCCTAGTGTCCCTGACTGGTGGTTTCTTGTACAAGTGTGATGTTGAAATTGGCAAATGACCTTGAAAATCAATAGGGGACCCTTCCTCTGTACCAAGAAGCTTGTTCTAAGATGTAATAGCCATCCATCAAGTTAAAGTGGAGTGACGGTGCAAAAACTGAAATCGCGGCCAAATCAACACTTTTTTGAATAGTGTGACCTTGGGATTCGACAGATGACCTTGAAAATCAATAGGGAACCCCTCCTCAATGTTGTAATATTTCATAGCCATTCATTGAATTAAACTTGAGTTACGGTGCGAAAACCGTCAAATCGGGCAAAATTGACACTTTTTTTACCTTTGTGACCTTGGGATTTGACGGATGACCTTGAAAAACAATAGGGAACACCTCCTGTATGCCTAGAAGCCATTTCCAAAATTTCATAGCGATCCATGAATTCTAACTGGAGTTACAGCGCGAAAACCTGCAAACAAGGTCGTGACCTCTGAACTTGACCCTTGACCTCGACCTTGTGCATGGACATCGCTTTGGTGAAGGTCAATAACTCCTGAAAATTTCATGAAGATATGACGACAGGAACATGGTGGAAAAAGG
>CM056591.1:510000-785000 GCA_029721435.1 Gymnothorax reevesii
AGGCTGACGAATCAAAGCTGTGAGGGAACTACAGACGGGGGAGAAACAGGAGGAGCGAGGAGACCACAGACAGCAGGAGCGACGCTTTCATCTCGCCCCCTGACCCCACCCGTACACTCCCATTGGCTCACCAATGATAGGTGGTACAAGCCTCCACGGTAACGGCGGCATCAGCTCCCGCAAGCCCCCGCCCTCTCATTGGTAGGAATGAGAAGGGGTGGGGCAGGGAGCTGGAATAAAAGGCAGTGACCCCTGGGTGACCTCCGGTGCTGTTCCCCACTGTGCCCAGCAGAGGTCAGCGCCGGGGCCCGATGGCGCATCGCGCCTCCACCCACCTGACGAGCGCCAGCAGGCTGGGCAGCAGGGCGAGGATACGGGCGGCGCAGGGGTTACGGTGGACGGGGGCTCCAGAGGGGGTCTGTCCCACCTCGAATCCTCCAGCCCGGGCTTCCTCCGCGTCAGCAGGCCAGCGAGCGCGTTTCACCACACCCAGTATGGTGTATACACAGAAGCTAATCTGCAGGGGAGGGAGGGAGGGAGGGAGGGGGGGGGGGCGTGATGGATGGGGGGAGGGGCGTGGGATTCAAATGAAAATAAATAAACGGAGGGATACGGAGAGAAAGGAGAGCAGGTTTACAGGAGACGATTTGGGCGAAGCGGCACACGCACGTGCGTACGGACACCAAGGGGAGGTGGTCATGTGATCACAGCTGCAGTCTGACACGCTTCCAGAGTCTAACTTTGATACAGAAGCGCAAACACACTGTGCAGCTGTGGCGCCGTAACGGCAGGGAAATGGGCTCGATTCCACACCCTCCAACATTCCTGATACAGGTCTGGAGCCGGAAGCTCGGAGACCGAACTCAACACTTAGTTTCCCTTAATCCTCCACGACATTCAATTTCAACGGATAATTTCCATACAAAAATCTGCTTAGTCAAGTATTGCGCTTCACCCGAGCCTGCGAAGCTGCCCACAGAGTCCCCCTCCGAGAGCGTGGGGGTCCCCAACGAACTGAGGGGAGCCCCTGGGTTAAACCTCCTGAGCCCCAACTGGCGGGATATCCGATGCGACGGCGCACAGACTGGGCTGCTCACCCTTGACCTGTTGATCCCGCTGTGGTCCTCAGCAATGGGGTCAATGCTGGTCTGGTCAGCTCCGACATAGGCCAAGAATTGTGCGGGGTCCCAAAGCACCCTGGGAAATAAAGTTAGCGAGCTGAGGTCAGTGGACTGTGGAACGACACAGGACTACAACACACATGGAAGAAAAAGGACGAGGCGAATATTCCATGCATCATCACCACCCAACCGAATGCGGGCTCGAGAAATGCAGCTTCTGTACTCAAACCTGTGGAACTTCAGGGCTGTTTTAAATTCTGTTGGATCCCAAACCTGTCCTGCTGAATCGCAGGGAAATGTGTTTAAAATCATGCACAATGCCTAGATATTTTCCATTTGAGGTAATGCTGTCGCTATAAAAACATGGCACCCTAGGTTTGAATATTTCTCTCAATATCAGCGCGACGCAGCTTTAGTGAAGCACAACAACCAGCAGATACTAAATACTGTACAACATTATCCTACAGCAACCAGCAGATACTAAATACTGCACAACATTATCCTACAGCAACCAGCAGATACTGAATACTGTACAACATTATCCTACAGCAACCAGCAGATACTGAATACTGTACAACATTATCCTACAGCAACCAGCAGATACTGAATACTGTACAACATTATCCTACAGCAACCAGCAGATACTGAATACTGTACAACATTATCCTACAGCAAACAGCAGATACTGAATACTGTACAACATTATCCTACAGCAACCAGCAGATACTGAATACTGTACAACATTATGCTACAGCAACCAGCAGATACTGAATACTGTACAACATTATCCTACAGCAATCAGCAGATACTGAATACTGTACAACATTATCCTACAGCACAACAACCAGCAGATATTGAATACTGTACAACATTATCCTACAGC
Organism: Gymnothorax reevesii; assembly: GCA_029721435.1. Taxonomy (NCBI): domain Eukaryota; kingdom Metazoa; phylum Chordata; class Actinopteri; order Anguilliformes; family Muraenidae; genus Gymnothorax; species Gymnothorax reevesii. The sequence continues at coordinate 512,005 of CM056591.1, forward strand.
ACAACAACCAGCAGATACTGAATACTGTACAACATTATCCTACAGCACAGCAACCAGCAGATACTGAATACTGTACAACATTATCCTACAGCAATCAGCAGATACTGAATACTGTACAACATTATCCTACAGCACAACAACCAGCAGATATTGAATACTGTACAACATTATCCTACAGCACAGCAACCAGCAGATACTGAATACTGTACAACATTATACTACAGCAATCAGCAGATACTGAATACTGTACAATATTATCCTACATCAATCAGCAGATACTGAATACTGTACAACATTATCCTACAGCAATCAGCAGATACTGAATACTGTACAACATTATCCTACAGCAATCAGCAGATACTGAATACTGTACAACATTATCCTACAGCACAAAAACCAGCAGATATTGAATACTGTACAACATTATCCTACAGCACAACCAGCAGATACTGAATACTGTACAACATTATCCTACAGCAGCAAAAACTGCATTTTCTGACTTTGAACCTACTTAAGTGAAAAGTTAAGAGTTTAAGGGGTTAATCCTAATAGCTCCGGGGTGGGGGCACAAGGCAGGGTGCAGCAGGGCGGGGCCTGCACTCGATGGGCCAGGCCGTACCGCGTGATCTCCTCGGACTGCCAGCGAGCTGACACTGGGGCCGTCAGCTCCTCCAGGAAGGCCTGCTGCTTGGCGAAATCCTTAAACTGGTTACTGATGAGCACCAGCGCCTCCATCAGGGCGCACTTCTCCATCTGCGTCAGCAGCAGCTCGTTGGCGAACAGGCTCTTCACGTGGGTGTAGAGCATGTCGAAGCAAGGCTGGGGACGGGACAAGCACACGGCCTGTTACACTCCCAAACCAGCGGAGCCTCGTCACTAACGCAAGAGCACCAACAGGCCACCGTAGATTAAACAACAACAACTGCACTTTTAAACTGAAATGAAATGATAAAAAAATAAAGCCAGTAAAAAATACAGGCAGTTGGGGCTCGTTTCTTTTTGTGAAGTAGGTTTTTGCTGATGTCTGTGCCAGGGTTATTATAGTTATTGAAAACTAAGGCTAAAACTAAAACTAGCTGTGAAAAAATAATTTAGTTAACTGAAATAAAAATAAAAATTTCAAATTTTTAAAAAACGAAAGCTAAATAAAAACTACAATGGACAATACAAAACTAACTAAAACTAAACTGAATTGCAGATAAAATTAGCTTCGTTTTCGTTGATAGTTTCGTTTTCTCCCTCGATTACTGTCCTGTTCAGTCAGAGTTAACCGGATGCTTCCAGAGGGGGGAAGCAAAGCGGCTATTAGCTGCCGTAGTTACTGCAGGCGTCAGCCGAAGATGATGCTTCACGTGCACAATTCAGCCAAAAGGGTCTAGCTGCAAATGCACAGAGGAGTGGAGCTCCACTACTTCTCTAATTCAGCGCCGTCATAAGGGCTCACAGTCCATTGGGGCCCACAAAACCCACAGTAGACGCCATGACAAAATTATTTTGCATAGATTTACCTAATATTAATACTACTAATCAGAGTTTAAACAAATCCATTAAGGCATGCAATATTGATGATATACATTTCAGTAACCCCCTTCTTTAAAAATGGTTCAATCCATGCTTCGTGCTCGTATTGGAAAATTGTTCGTGCGTTTTTGCTGACGAGGTCGCGAACTAAGGCAGCAAACAGGGATCACCGTCCTTGCGAATATGATGTCCAAGAGCAAACAAACAAACGCACACAAATCTGGATGCCAGAAAAGACTAGAGAGAGGACAGGAAGAGCAAAGCAGGGGTCCAGAACAGTACAGAATTCTTTTGGAAGAGAGGTGAGAGTATTAAACTAGCTCGCTATGTTAGCTGTTCAGGCTGGCTGTTCAGCTGCTAACGTTACGTTTAAGTAAATAATCGCCTGACAAGAATGACATCACTCAGTTATTAACGGTATCATCTACAGAAAAGATCGGTAAGGTTATCATTCGCCAGCCATCATAATATGCTGTCAAAAAATTTGGTAGCAGCAGCCTAGGACACGTTCCTCCGTTCTTATGAGTGGTTACTGCATACTCAGCTCTCTCTAGCTGTAATTGACTGTACACGCTAGGTTTGGCTAGCGAACTACATGTAGTCAGTGCTGTAACCTTAGGTGAAACTTAAATAATCGCTTGTCAAGGCTGACATTACTTTTACCTTAATTGTTTGCTAAAACTAAACTGCTACTTTAGCCTGTTGGCATAAGTCTTGCTCATGCGGGGGGTAATTTTACAGAGCTTGCCCTCCTCCTTACAAAAGCAAAATGAAGCTGCGTGCTTAGAGCTATGGTGCTGAGAGGCCCATTTAGATCCTGTTTATTCTGTAATGTGAATATAGGCCACTAGATGGCAGTATTTACCTTTTTTTTGTTAAGCTCAGACTGGAGTCGTGTTCAGACATGTCCTGGACATGTCTGGGGCAAGTCCCCGAAAAGTAAAAAAAAAAGAGGTCTAAATGTGGGTGGGGTCTGCAAAAGAGTATATAAGGAAAAGAATTGAGACAGTAGGGTAGTAGGAGAAATTGCATGAAGATGACCAGACCTGCCATTCTGTTCAAGACCTGTGACGTTTCTTTTGTGGATTTCTTTGCCAGTTTGAGCATTTTCATCATCCAGGACATCACCAAGCCACCCCACAAAAAGGGATTGTAAATATTTATGTTTTGTAATCAATCTTGGTCTTAGTTGTTAGTTGTTTAGTCATTATTGTCTTTGTTGTTAATTAAATGTGTTTTAGTTGTTAAAACTGTGTCTGTCATCCCTTGCTGTTGCTGTTGCGTTATAAATGTAATAACAAATTGGGGCCATAACAAATTGGGGGCTCGTCCGGGATAGACCATTGTGTGAGTAATTTATTGAAAATCTAACATTCCAAATTGTGAAATTGTTTTTGTGAATTTTCCTAGATATATATTGACAACAGCAATGGATGATTTCTTGGCATCACCAACCGTAGGGGTTTTGAAGTCTTTTAAAAAGACAGAACTGCTAGAAATTTGCAGACAGTTGGAGCTGACAGAGGTAAAACCAGCCATGCGAAAAGCAAGACTGGCTAGAGAGATAGTTGAATATTACATTGATGAAAATGTGTTTGCACCAGGAGATCTGGAACAGTTTCCAGTGGAAAATCCAAATATAGAAATGGAACTTAAATTAAAAATGCTAGAGATTGATAGGGAAGAAAAAGAAAAACAAAGGCAATTTGAGTTGGAAAAATTAGCAAGAGAAGAGAAGAAAGAAAGGGAAGAAAGAGAAAAAGAAAGGGAGGAAAAAGAAAAACAAAGAGAATTTGAGAGGGAAGAAAAAGAAAAACAAAGGCAGTTTGAGTTAGAAAAATTAGCAAGAGAGGAAAAACAAAGAGAATTTGAGAGAGAGAAAGAGGAAAGAGCAGAAAGAGAGAGACAGAGACAGAGAGATTTTGAATTAGAGAAATTCGATAGAGAAGAAAGACTCCAAATGGAGCAACTAAAAATAATAATAGCAACAGAAAATAAATTTCGGGCTAGCCAGGAGGTAAAACTGGTGCCTCCATTTTCAGAAAAGGATGTTGACAACTATTTCCAGTGTTTTGAAAAGGTAGCAAAGAGTTGCCAGTGGCTAAAGGAAAACTGGCCTCTGATGTTGCAAACTGTCCTAAAGGGCAAAGCTCAACAAGCCTATTCGGCTTTGTCTGCAGATGATTCCTCTGATTATGAGGTTGTCAAAAAGGTTATTTTGAGAGCTTATGAGTTGGTTCCAGAGGCTTACCGACAGAAATTCAGAGGTCTGAAGAAATCTGAAAATCAGACTTATGTTGAATTTGCTAATGAGAAGCAGGTTTGCTTTGAGCGCTGGTGTACTTCTATGGAGGTCAAGGATGATTTCAACTCACTAAAAGAGATGGTGTTAGTTGAAGAATTCAAGAACTGTGTTAAAGATGATGTTAAGACCTACCTTAATGAGAAGCAAGCACTGAACTTGCAATCAGCTGCCAAATTTGCAGATGAATACGTTCTCACTCATAAGTCCAAATTTCAGTCTAGCAGTAACAATAAATGGTCCCAATTTCAGAAAAAGGGTTACGGTGATACCCAAGATTCCTCACCCAAAGACAAAGACAAATCTGGTGATGGTGCTCAGAAATCCAGTAACAGGTCTGATCAAAGTGTGAAAGCTGACAGTGACAAAAGTGGTCTAGTTTGCAGTTATTGCAAGAAATCTGGTCATGTTACAACTAACTGTTGGTTCCTTAAAGCTAAGAAAGAAAAAGAAAAGGATACCAAACCAAATGCCTTTGTGAAAACAAGGTTAGAAACCCCTGTAGTGGATAACCAATCTGCTAAATTGCCTGCTTCTTGTGGGGCTAAAAAGCCTAATACAGCTGACTTTGTGAGGGAGGAATTTCTTCCATTTGTGTCAGAGGGATTTGTGGCTCTGAATGAGCATACTACTCCTGTCCCCATATATATCCTAAGGGATACCGGAGCTTCTCAGTCACTTTTGTTGATGGACTCCTTGGAGTTACGTGATGAGACCGCTTCAGGGGATTTCATACTTGTACAAGGTATTGAAGGGAGGACTGTATCTGTACCCTTGCGCTCTATATTCTTGAAGTCAGATTTAGTTACAGGACAGGTAAAGGTGGGACTTATGTCAAGTCTACCTATAAAGGGTGTTTCTCTGTTGCTAGGCAATGACCTGGCTGGGGGCAAAGTAGTTCCCCCTGTACATCTTACTTCACAGCCGAGCACTGAAAATGGGGATGAGGACCCATCTCTGTATCCTTCTTGCGCAGTGACTCGTGCTATGGCCAAGAAGGCTAAAGAAGATGATGTTGTGGTGCCGTCCAGTACATTGAATAGTCAGGACTCAGGTGGTTCGCCTCATGACTCTGATTGGCCTACTATGGTTTCTCCGTTTGAGGACTTATCAGATACTTTTATCAGTTCTCTATTCAGCCAGCCGGATGGGTCTGGTGATTCTGATGTGTCTGGAGACTTGTCTCTGTCCAGAAAGCGGTTGATTGAGGAGCAAACTAATGATCCTGAAATTGGTGTACTAAAGAGGAGAGCCCTTCCTGAAAAAGAAATAGATGCAGTTCCAGTTGCATCTATTATCTCAAGGATGGTGTGTTGATGCGGAAGTGGCGCCCTCCTGATATCCCTGCCAATGCAGATTGGGCAGTGGTCAGGCAAATTGTTGTTCCGAAGGTCTATAGGAATGAGATCTTAACAATGGCTCATAGTTTACCTTTAGGAGGTCATCTTGGTGTTAACAAGACTGTTGATAAGATCATGAAACACTTCTTTTGGCCTGGGCTTCGGAAAGACGTTTCCTACTTTTGCAAAACCTGTCACACTTGTCAGGTAGTTGGAAAACACCAGTTAGACCCACCTGTAGCTCCATTGCAGCCTATCCCAGCATTTGGGGAGCCATTCTCTAGGGTCATTGTTGATTGCGTTGGTCCATTACCCAAGACTAGATCTGGAAATCAGTACTTGTTGACAATCATGTGTGCATCTACCAGATTCCCCGAAGCCATACCTCTACGTAACATCAAGGCAACTGCAATCTCGAAGGCTTTGATAAAGTTCTTCACGTTGTTTGGCCTTCCCAGGGAAATTCAGTCAGACCAGGGTAGCAATTTCACTTCAGGATTGTTTCAGCAGGTTGTGTATGAACTAGGTGCAAAGCAGATTCTTTCTAGTGCCTATCATCCAGAAAGTCAGGGTGCCTTAGAGCGGTTTCATTCCACTCTCAAGACAATGATGAGGACTTATTGTTATGACCATGAGAAAAACTGGGATGAAGGGGTATATTTGCTGTTGTTTGCAGCTAGAGAAGCAGTGCAGGAGTCTACTGGATTCAGTCCATTTGAGCTAGTGTTTGGTCATGAAGTGAGAGGACCTTTGCTATTATTGAGTGAACAATGGCAAGAGAAAGAGCCGCATATCAGTCTGTTAGACTATGTTAGCAAGTTCAAGGAAAGATTGCGTGCAGCTTGTGACCTTGCCAAAGAGAACTTGAAATCAAGTCAGGGAAAAATGAAAACTTGGTATGATCATAAGGCTAGAAGCCGTGAGTTTAAACCAGGAGACAAGGTCCTTGTGTTGTTTCCCTTGCAGTCCAATCCATTGCAGGCTAGATTTCATGGTCCTTATGAAATTCTGACAAAACTCAATGATCTCAATTACATTGTGAAGACTCCAGATAGGAGAAAACCAAAACAATTGTGTCATATTAACATGCTAAAGCCTTATCATGACAGAAATGCTAGGGTTGCAGCTGTCACTTCAGATTATTCAATGGTCGAAACGTGTGAAGATGAGGGGGAGTTTCAAGATGATGAACCAAGAATTAAAGCTGAAGTTCTTTCATGTAAATTGTCAAACACTGAAGTGTTGCAAAATCTTGATGTAAAACTCCAGCACTTAGAACCCTCACAGAGAGATCAGTTTGAAAGGTTGATCAAGAAATATGAGGATTTGTTTCCTGATGTTCCAAAGAGAGTTACTATAGCCTCTCATGATGTAGATGTTGGTGATGCCAAACCAATAAAACAGCATCCATACCGGATGAATCCTGAAAAGAGAAAGATTGCTGAGAAAGAGGTTGAGTACATGTTAAAACATGATATTATCAGACCCTCCAACTCCGATTGGAGTTCACCCTGTGTGCTGGTTCCACAACCTGATGGAAGTACTAGATTCTGTACAGATTATCGCAAAGTCAATGCTGTAACTAGAACTGATGTGTTTCCAATACCTAGGATTGATGATTGTATTGATAGTGTAGGGCAAGCAAAGTTTCTGACCAAGATTGATTTATTGAAGGGTTATTGGTGTGTGCCTTTAACTGAGAGGGCCAAGAGCATCTCTGCTTTTGCCACACCATCTGGATTGTACCAGTATGAAGTCCTACCCTTTGGCATGAAAAATGCCCCAGCCACGTTCCAAAGGATGATACAGTCTACAATCGCCGGATTGCCACACACGGGTGCATACATCGATGACCTGATCACATGGAGTGACTCCTGGGAAGAACATCTAAAAGATGTAGAGACGTTGTTCCAGCGCCTGACCCAGGCTAACCTGACTGTTAACCTGAACAAGAGTGACTTTGGTTGTGCTACTGTCACCTATCTTGGCTACGTCATAGGCCAGGGTAAGGTGGCACCCATAAATGCTAAAGTCCAAGCCATCATGGACTTTCCAGTTCCTGACAACAAAAAAGCTTTGCGCCGCTTCCTTGGAATGATCGGGTACTACCGCAAGTTCTGCAAGAACTTTGCTGAGATTGCTCTCAGTCTAACTCACCAACTGAAGAAAGGCGTAAAGTTCACCTGGGATGATGCATGCCAGAGAGCCTTCGATCGCCTGAAGTCTCTGCTGTGTCACTTCCCCGTGCTCAAATCTCCTGACTTCAACAAACCGTTCTCCATCGCGGTCGATGCTAGCGACCAAGCTTGTGGATCTGTGCTCCTACAGAGAAGTGACTCTGATGACATTGAGCATCCCGTGGCATACTTCTCCAGGAAGTTCAATCGCCACCAAAGGAACTATTCCACAATAGAGAAGGAACTGTTGGCTCTGGTCCTTTCTTTACAACACTTTGAGGTTTATGTTTGTACAGGACAAAAGCCAATGATTGTGTACACTGACCACAATCCGTTAATGTTTTTGAGTAAGATGAAAAACAAGAATCGGAGATTGTTGAATTGGAGTTTGATTTTACAGGAGTTTGACTTGGAAATTAAGCATGTGAAGGGTACAGACAATGTAATTGCTGATTGCTTATCCCGTGTTTGAATGTGTATATATATATATATCATGTGTTTGAATATTGTATGATGTGTATATATAGACAACTGTTCACTTAACCATTTTGTATTGAAAAGAAAAATTTTGCCTTTATGAGTCAAAATTTTTCCCTTTTGGAATGGAGGTGTAATGTGAATATAGGCCACTAGATGGCAGTATTTACCTTTTTTTTGTTAAGCTCAGACTGGAGTCGTGTTCAGACATGTCCTGGACATGTCTGGGGCAAGTCCCCGAAAAGTAAAAAAAAAAGAGGTCTAAATGTGGGTGGGGTCTGCAAAAGAGTATATAAGGAAAAGAATTGAGACAGTAGGGTAGTAGGAGAAATTGCATGAAGATGACCAGACCTGCCATTCTGTTCAAGACCTGTGACGTTTCTTTTGTGGATTTCTTTGCCAGTTTGAGCATTTTCATCATCCAGGACATCACCAAGCCACCCCACAAAAAGGGATTGTAAATATTTATGTTTTGTAATCAATCTTGGTCTTAGTTGTTAGTTGTTTAGTCATTATTGTCTTTGTTGTTAATTAAATGTGTTTTAGTTGTTAAAACTGTGTCTGTCATCCCTTGCTGTTGCTGTTGCGTTATAAATGTAATAACAAATTGGGGCCATAACAATTCCAAGACTCGGTAGGTTAGTTCCATGGAACATAACCATGAATGTTTACGAAAGTAATATGAAATGGAACAATTAAACCTTTATGCACTGCTACTTCAGAATCAGCTGTAGTCACTTCATCTGAACCTGACCCAGCAATAGATCCTCACCACCAGCAGTCTGAATATGTTTTTGATGGTGAGTAAATTACTGAATAAGACAACTAATAATTCATAATCCACATGATGATACTCTCTTTGTTGTGGTTAATTTAAAAAAAAAGGAAAAATTGGGTGTATTGCATTAGGCACTGTCAAGAACACTGAGAAACAGAAAAATAATGAATAACATCATGATATATTGTCGTTAAAGAGTGGCAATGAAAAGTTGGGGGCGGGGGCCCACACAGATATTCTGTCAGGGGCCCCAGAATTCCAAGCAACTGCCCTGCGCACATTCAGTGAAGAAGATGGTTCGCTCTCAAACATGGCAAAAGCTGTGGAAATAACTGAGCATGATGACTGTTGGGGTGAGATGGATAGGATTTTTTCCACCAGTCATATTAGTATCATCAGTGTCACATGATAAAAAAGATGATGGTTAAAGAATACAGGATTAATAAAGGACTCGGTAAAAACATATTTGCTGTCATACATTCTTTTATCCTTGTCAGCTTCTACAAATTAAGGCCTTCCTCTTAACAGCTGAAAAACTAAAACTAAGACTAAAACTAAATAAAAACTAAACTAAAACTAGTGAATTCCTCAAAATAAAAACTAAACTAAAACTGCTTAATCACTTGTTCAGCTAACTAAAACTAAACTGAAATAAAAAAGCAAACTGTAAAACTAAATAAAAATAAAAACTAATGAAAATTTCAAAACTATATGAACCTTGGTCTGTGCTCGTCTTCACAAATAACCATCACAGGGTTTCCTCCAGGATTTTTGGAAACGGTGTCAGAGGCTTCAGCGTCGGGCCAAAATCCAGCATCATCAGGTGCGGCCAGTTTTCATTAATCCGCACGTAGGTGATGTAATAACTGAAGTCTATGTGCACAGAGGTTTATCAGTTTCACGTGCGTCACGGTGGATGTCACATATAATATGAAAACTGATTATGACTCCGGACTCCGGAATTGGAATTAAATAATCATGAAGATACAGTTGGGTCGAGCAGGTTGTGCTCACAGCAAACACAGAAGTTCACATCGTAGTTTATCGTTTTGCAAAGTGAACAAAACTTTGGTCACAATTTATTTGAAGTGTTGCTCATAAAGGCTTTATACAGCATTTATAATGCCTTCATAAATGAGACAATGTCTTCATAAATCTGCATAAGCAAATCTCATGCTTTGTAAAGGGTGGAATCACACAACCTTCAGCATGTGATGCCAGATGTGACAATGACAACGTCACTTAGCTGACAATGTCGCCCTTTATCGCATTTAGCCACTAGCTAATTAACACTGTCATTTATATCACAGCTGGCGTCACATGCTGAAGAAGGATGTGTTATTTCAACCTTTACAAAGTATGGTATTTGCTTATGTATGATGTATGAAGACATTACGTCTCATTTATGAAGGCATTATACATCCTGTATAAAGCCTTTATTTGAAATGTTGCCCATAAAGTGTGACCAAAATATTTTCTCTCTGCTTGTTGCACATATTGCATTAAGAAGAAAGCAGCGCGTTTTACTGCCGATGACTAATTTTAATTATTCATTGGAAAACGTGTTCATCAAGCAAAATGATTGACAGCAGGTCAAGAATTATGAGCGCTCATTTTAACTGAACAAGGAGAACTGGCGACACCTGATTGCCCTAAGAATTTTTGGAGTTTGTGTTAAGTGATTTTATATAGGCGTGGCGGCTTTTATTTTGCCGTGGCGGTGCGCCACGATCGATTACATGTAGCGGAAACCCTGCATCACCAGCGAACACCACGCAGACACTGGTATCCAGGAGTGAAGGTGCGAACAAGACTTTAAAACATTGGTCACTTGCTGAGTAATGCCAGTACTGCCCTTCGACAGGAATTTCCTACCTAAAGGCATAGAGTCAGTATGAAGAATTAAACCGCAGTCATGAGCAGTGGACAGACTGTGGGGAGAGGATCAACACTGAGGGTGTTGCGTTTGAAATGAATGTTATGTCAAGCAAACAGTTTGCAGCCTTCGGCATCATGATCTTCATGAAATCAGGACTGTGCAGCTAAAGAAGCCTGGCGTGACTGGTGCTTCAGAAGAGGGCACAACCCCCCCCAGGCCCGTTAAATAGCTAAAAGCTACATTTACGGAGGGGAAGTCCAAGAAACATCTAGAATCACCCCAGACCCTTCAACGCAGTTGCCCACACAGAAGCTCATGTTACCCACCAGAATGAACTGCGGATAGTCTCGGCACATCTTGATGATGGAAGAGCAGGCGTGTCTTCGAACATTCTTCACCGAGCGGGTCCTGGGGGCCTGCCAAACAGCCAATCACAGGACAGCTTAGAGGAGGGTCCCTCGAACAGGAGCCAATGAAAGGAGTGAAGAAGAGAGGAAACCCTCACCTTGCTCTCCTCTACGACCTCAAAGGTGATGGAGCCAAAGAGCTGAGAACAGAGGGGAGATGCACATTGAGGAAACCATCTTATCCACAAAGCCTCCTTCTTTAACAATTAGCACAGCGTAGCCATTAGCACCAACATGCCAATGACCACCCCAAATTTTTTAGCCCAACAAGAACCAAGTCCTTATTGAAAAGCCAGGTCTTCCTTCCTGAAGCCTCCATCTGGAACAGGGGCCTGAAATAGTGAGCCACTGAACTGTGAGAGATTCACCTCATTTACCATTCAAATCAACAGTAACTTTACTGTAAAAATACAAAGTCCCCCCCAAAAATATATCTGTTTTTCCTTGATCCAAAGCAGCCACAATCCCATTTTGTGAAGCCACGCGCGTTATGTCTCTGTTGATCAAATAATTTGTGGACAAATCAGAAGCGAGCTGGATCACTGCGTTTAGTCCTTGTTCTCAGACTCCGCCTCTAAAATGAACAAAATGGTGGCCCTGGGAACCTGGCCATCCCTGCGCCTGATTGCTTTTTATCCAAGCTGAGAGTGATGTCACAGTGATGTCACAGAGATGTGGTCCCTTCATTTCCGACCCTCTCAGCCTGAGCTGTCCCATCTAACCTTGTAGAGCACCTGCGGCAGGTACTGGGGCTGATGGGTGATGAAGGGGAACAGAGAGGAGACGTTGGTCAGCACGCAGGACAGGATGAGGGGGTCTGCAGTCTCGTAGCTCAGCACCGCCTGCAGGAGCTCGATCCCCTGATCGATAGGAAGTTTCTAAAGCCGCAAAAAGACGCGGATCACCATCCGCCCCACAGCTGCGCACTTTACACAGCGCAGATTAAAATACAACACACACACTCAGCAAAAAGTCAAAAACACCTGAACCAATAAAATGCAGAAGTACTCATCTGCCTCCCTGCCTGCCGTACTCATCTGCCTGCCTGCCTGCCGTACTCGTCTGCCTCCCGGCCTGCCGTACTCATCTGCCTCCCTGCCTGCTGTACTCATCTACCTGCCTGCCATACTCATCTGCCTCCCTGCCTGCCGGACTCATCTGCCTGCCTGCCTACCATACTCATCTGCCTGCCTACCATACTCATCTGTCTGCCTGCCTGCCAGACTCATCTGCCTGCCTGCCTGCCTACCATACTCATCTGCCTGCCTGCAAGCCATACTCATCACCCTGCCACACTCATCTGCCTGCCTGCTGTACTCACCAGCCTGCCTGCCTGCCGTACTCATCTGCCTACCTGCCTGCCGTACTCATCTGCCTGCCTACCTGCCTGCCGTACTCATCTGCCTGCCTACCTTCCTGCCGTACTCATCTGCCTGCCTGCAAGCCATACTCATCTGCCTGCCGTACTCATCTGCCTACCTGCCTGCCGTACTCATCTGCCTGCCTACCTGCCTGCCGTACTCATCTGCCTGCCTACCTTCCTGCCGTACTCATCTGCCTGCCTGCAAGCCATACTCATCTGCCTGCCGTACTCATCTGCCTACCTGCCTGCAGGAATCATCTGCCTGCCTACCTGCCTGCCGTACTCATCTGCCTGCCTACCTTCCTGCCGTACTCATCTGCCTGCCTGCAAGCCATACTCATCTGCCTGCCTGCCATACTCACCAGCCTGCCTGCCTGCCGGACTCATCCGCTTGCTCTGCTCCACCATCTCATAAACTGTACCTCTGACATGTGAAGCTCATTTTCATAGCTGGTCAAAGAAGCAAACTCAAGCCTATATTGATGGCTACTCCTTGTCATCAACAACTCACCTCCTTGTCCACGGTCTTGAAGAGCTGCCCCACCACACTCTCGGCGAAGAAGGTCATGGCATCCCACTGCACTGCGGAGGGCGAGAGAACTGAGCACAGTCCCTCGGCAGTCTTCGCTGCAGCACAGGTGCACAAGTACATCATTAGTGCATGCAGCAGGCATATATCACACGTGCTAATCATTACTGCATCCTGCCAGCACATATCACACGTCCATATCACTACACCATATAAAAAGCACATATCATTATCACATACTGCGAGAACACATCACAAGCAGATATCATGAGCAAGTACTCTCAGCACAAACTGCAACCGCACACCATTACGGCAAACTGTGAGCACATATCATGAGTACAGATAATTAGCACATCTTCCAAAGGTAGATCATAAGCTCATAGACTGGATGTAATTTTGTTGCAGCACACGGTATAATTTTTCTTTAACATTTGACCCATCCTAGTACCTCAGGAGCAGTGAGCAGCCGCAGCGTAGCACAGAGGGACTAACTCCAGTCCTACAGTCGGTTCACTGCTCAGGGGCATTGGCACGAGTGTCACTACAGAGCGTGTTTGGAACGAAAGTCATCGAATGCAAAATCAGGACCACAAATTTGGGTGGGGGGGATACCTCTGTGACCCAATCAAAGGCTCGCTGCCTCAGGCACTGCACAGAGCTTTACTGAACCCACAGGGACTCCCCTGCACCCCTCCTCACCCCCATGAAACCAACCACATCCGCACGATCACACATCCGTGAAGACGCCTATTGCTATGGTGAGCGCCTACTCTCATGTGGTTCTACCCCACCAATCAGAATTCCCCACTTTCAGAAATGAGTTGATAAATGAAACCCATCCTGTCCTGCTCTCTCTCACACGCCGAGCAGTGAACCCAAGACCAGGGGGACTGAACTCGGACTCATAAAGCTCCGAACAGTAAATCCCCCGTAATTAGAATCATGGGCTATTTTTACAGCTCATTTTCAGGTCTTTAGAAGACCCCACTTTCCAACCAAGTCAATGAAAACTTTATTCATTGTGATTTATGGTAATTTTGTCCCCCACAAAAAATATTTTTTTCCTTCAAAGGCAGCAGTGTTCCCAGGTGTGAGCAGCTGATTATTACACACAGATCACTGAAGGGACGGGTGTGTCTCCAACAGCTCCAGGGCAGGAAAACTGTGTGCCTTCAAAACCATCTGATTATTAGGCCACACTTTTCATTTCTTATTTTGCACTGAACCAATGACTCTGAAGGAACAGCTTTTCCCTGATTGGGAGAAATTAAGATTCCAATTTCATTTTTTTTCCTTTTCATCAGATCACTTCCTGTTCAGAGTCCCAGTGCACATGCTCAGGTGCCAAAAGGACCCCTCAAGCCAAACACTGCAGCCTCCACCAATGGGCTTCCAGCACCACAGCGCTTCTCCCACAGGACTCCGCAGAGCCGGTCAGACAATGGCGTCTCCCTGGGCCTGAGACTCACAGGAGGTGGTGCCCACATCGATGGGAGCGCTGATCTGGAACCGCAGCCCCTCCCCCGCGATCTCAAAGGCCTCGAGAGGGATGATTCTGCAGGCGCTGCGGACGACCTCGCCCTGCTGCGCTCGGAAACCTGGAGGGGAGGAAAGGCCATGCGACACACGGGTCAGGGCGTAGGCTGTGTGTGAGCGCAGGCCTGTACCACGATCAAACACTTCCGCAGAATCACACACCAGAGACTGCAGAGGCAGACCATGTTCCTGCAGGACTGGAACAAAGACCTGTGTCCACTCCAACACTTCCTGGGTCAGTTCGATAACCTTCTGCATGAGAGTACTGGGTTTGCAGAAGGTGGTACAAACAAACCCGCAACATGAAGTGCCAGTCCAATGCAAACTACTGCCTCACAGAACCAGTAACTGACACAGACACTAAGCACAGTAGTACTACATTGTTTCTTAGTACTTAAAATTTTCTTAAATACAATCTGTGCCAGTGTCATTAGCTTATACAGGTACTTGAGTGCATCAAATCAACAACCTTCAAAATATGATCAAGGTCAAACTAATCACTACAGAACAAGTTACAGCTGTGACACCGCAGATACCTGAAGTTCACATTCAGCTCAGCTGACAGTTTGGCCCATGATTCTTAGTGTAAAAACTGGCCCAGGTTGCAATGGATAGAAGTACCAGCCCAATGGTAGTCAGGTAGTGTGATGTTAAAGACGAAAATCGACATGAGCACTCACTGTTGAAGAAGGAGTTGAAGTCTTCGTTGTTGTCAAAGTCCATCCGTGAGTACTCACAGCTTGGGCTGTCATGTTTGGACGGGAACCCAGTCTGTGATGAAGATAAAAGGGTTGAGTCAGAAAGTGCAGCTTCATTTATTCAATCACAGACGTGCTCTGCACAGGAAACACAGGGACAGAAGTGCTCTGCACAGGAAACGCAAGGACAGAAATGCTCTGCACAGGAAACGCAAGGACAGAAGTGCTCTGCACAGGAAACGCAAGGACAGAAGTGCTCTGCACAGGAAACGCAAGGACAGAAGTGCTCTGCACAGGAAACGCAAGGACAGAAGTGCTCTGCACAGGAAACACATGGACAGAAGCGCTCTGCACAGGAAACACATGGACAGAAGCGCTCTGCACAGGAAACACAAGGACAGAAGCGCTCTGCACAGGAAACACAAGGACAGAAGCGCTCTGCACAGGAAACACAAGGACAGAAGCGCTCTGCACAGGAAACACAAGGACAGAAGCGCACTGCACAGGAAACACAAGGACAGAAGCGCACTGCACAGGAAACACAAGGACAGAAGTGCTCTGCACAGGAAACACAAGGACAGAAGTGCTCTGCACAGGAAACACAAGGACAGAAGTGCTCTGCACAGGAAACACAAGGACAGAAGTGCTCTGCACAGGAAACACAAGGACAGAAGTGCTCTGCACAGGAAACACAAGGACAGAAGTGCTCTGCACAGGAAACACAAGGACAGAAGCGCTCTGCACAGGAAACACAAGGACAGAAGCGCACTGCACAGGAAACACAGGGACAGAAATGCTCTGCACAGGAAACACAAGGACAGAAGCGCTCTGCACAGGAAACACAAGGACAGAAGCGCTCTGCACAGGAAACACAAGGACAGAAGCGCTCTGCACAGGAAACACAAGGACAGAAGCGCACTGCACAGGAAACACAAGGACAGAAGTGCTCTGCACAGGAAACACAGGGACAGAAGAGCTCTGCACAGGAAACACAGGGACAGAAGAGCTCTGCACAGGAAACACAGGGACAGAAGAGCTCTGCACAGGAAACACAAGGACAGAAGCGCTCTGCACAGGAAACACAAGGACAGAAGTGCTCTGCACAGGAAACGCATGGATACCTTCACCAGGTTACTCAGAGTGGCCTTCAGATACTGGACAGTCATCTTCACCACCACTGGGTCCTTGGACAGAATTTCATGTCTGAATACGGCAGCCCATGTGATCTGTGTGGATGACCTGAGAAACTGAGAGTCAAAGGGTCAAAGGTGAAGCATTTCAAGACACTGAAACAATGCATCTGAAAATAAAGTGGCACAAACGGCCCTGGAGCTCACCGACAGGACATGAAATTAGACGTATATACTGTGGGGTGTATATACTGTGGGCACCCCTGGTTTAAATGTCTGTTTCAATCACTTGGAGATTAGCTGTTAGTAAACCTGAACACTAAATGCTACAAAGTTAAACATGAAACTTTCCATCACCTTGTAAAAAATAAAAAATGATAATTATTGCTTTAAAGTTTCAAAATAATAAAACAAGGAAAAAGGCCTTGTGCCAAAGTTTGGGAACCCTGTCAGCTAGTACTTATAGCTGCCCGAGGAGGAGTTACTAACTGCTTGCAAACACTTCCTGTTGCCAGCTGAGAGTCTTTCAGTTCCTGTATTTGGAATTTTTTCCCATTATTCATGACAGAACACCTCTGGCTCAGAAATATTCTTCAGCCTCCTCGCATGCACGCATGTTTGAGGTCATTCCACAGATTTTCAATAATATTCAAGTCTGATTCAAGTAAAAAATTCATGATAACTGGTTTGAAAAACTGGAAATTTGGACACCATTACCATGATTTATGTACACCAGAGGTGCAGACAATCATGCACCAGGGACACCGTCCAAGTGAAGCTACAGACCTAATCAAAGGTGAATTTGGCCAGTAGTTTCAGGGACGATGACGTTTAAAGAATTTGATTACGGATGCAGATGAGGACAATGACAACGTGGGCCGCCACGCCATGACAACAGCTCAAGGCCTATTGGCTAGTGAGATTAAAAAAAAACCAGCAGCTGAACATTCCCATCAGAACACACGGGCACGAGGGCGGCCAGTGGAGGCGCTTGTGCAACAAGCCAAAGTCTAACGAACCCAAATCATCCCACATCGCAGACTGTTGGCCAGAGTCGAGCACTGACACGGTCGGATTCGACCAAAGGCCATGGGTACACTTGCACCGTAAGGCCCGCCTTTACCCAGAAACCCCGCCCAACAGAAATTAGTGTGATTTTATCACAATGTCAGGAGGAATAAATCTACTTTGGAATTCAATTTAATAAAATATCTTGTTTTCAGTCCAGGCCACTCATTTTCAATTGCACTCAGTCCAGAGTGTTTAAAACCTGCCTCTTTGGTTTCAGAAATTAGTCTTTCTGCGTTTGGCCAACACGAGATCTGGGCCGAGTTTAGAGTTTAGAGACATTACTTATCTTAAAATAATGAACATCAAGTTCGGTTACAACTCATTTCCAGTAACGCTCCTTTTTCTCCACGAAAGAAAATGTTTGACCCAAATCTGGCTCCACGCAAAAAATACACTAAATCGTGAATCCAAAAAGGTTTGGTTGAACACGCGGACACGCAAAGCGTGACAGTCACAGCAGTAAGTATTCTCATTCAAAAAGAGAATGTCGGCTCGGGAAATACGGTGTGTTACATTACAGAGCCAACATGGAGGATGAGAAGGTTTTAAAGCCCAGAGGATGGGTTTGCGGAACAGAAGAATCCAGGGTTGGAGGTGCCAGGGATAGATGACCGCAGGACGGGAGGGACGTACTTGGCTGGGGTGTGTGGTGAAGCCCAAGAGGGCTTCCAAGTACTTATGGAGGTTGGCTGGGACGTCCACATCCACACTGGACCCCTGTCACAGACACAATCACAAACCAGCAGCAAACAGCATGATGGTACAAATACTTCTTCAGTACGGTTCCTCAACAGGGTACAAAGTGGTTCAGACATTTCTCAGTATCGATAATACAGCAGCAATAAGATACGAGAATCAGTGCGCAGATTCTATCACCAGATTTTTTGGACCCTCACAAAAAACTGAACACGATTCCATAATTTGGGTTGAGCCAAAGCAATCAATTCCTTGATCCCCATGTAATTTACTAAATGATCGACACTCAGTTCCCTTAGCAGCACTGTAAGCAGAATCTCGATGAAAACACCAGCGGTTCCCATTCCTCTCCTCGGTGACCAGCAGCCTGATCCAGGCATTAGTTGAGCTCTCACTCCAGCACTCCTGATGTAACCTGAAGCCCTTGATTAGCTGAAGCAGGTGAGCATTAGGTGGAGCGCAGCAGATGCCTGGATGTGGTCGGTGGTCCCTGGAGAAGACTGGGCCGCTGGGCGGGTAATGACATTTACTCACCACCAGGGAGCAGAGCTGAGAGCCCAGAGCACACAGCACCTGACACAGCCGCTTCAGGAAGGTGTAGCCTCTTTCCTTCACCCCCACCCCCACCACCTCTCCTGTCCTGCGACACACAGGGAGCATCGACACACTCTTATCTGCCCAACTATCAATCTTATCAGCCCAACTTTCACAATCTCATCTGCTGTGCCCAACTGTTGCAATCTCATCTGCCCAACTCTCACACTCTCATCTGCCCAACTCTCGCACTCTCATCTGCCCAACTCTCGCAATCTCATCAGCCCAACTGTCGCAATCTCATCTGCCCAACTCTCGCAATCTCATCTGCCCAACTCTCGCAATCTCATCTGCCCAACTCTCGCAATCTCATCTGCCCAACTCTCGCAATCTCATCTGCCCAACTCTCGCAATCTCATCTGCCCAACTCTCGCAATCTCATCTGCCCAACTCTCGCAATCTCATCTGCCCAACAGTCGCAATCTCATCAGCCCAACTGTCGCACTCTCATCTGCCCAACTCTCACACTCTCATCTGCCCAACTCTCACACTCTCATCTGCCCAACAGTCGCAATCTCATCAGCCCAACTCTCGCAATCTCATCAGCCCAACTCTCGCAATCTCATCAGCCCAACTCTCGCAATCTCATCTGCCCAACTCTCACACTCTCATCTGCCCAACTCTCGCAATCTCATCAGCCCAACTCTCGCTATCTCATCTGCCCAACTCTCGCTATCTCATCTGCCCAACTCTCGCTATCTCATCTGCCCAACTCTCGCTATCTAATCAGCCCAACTGTCGCAATCTCATCAGCCCAACCGACACGTCCTGAGGATCAGTCTGTGCGACATTAACACTGACTGCCAGAGCAGGACAGGAGTAAATACAGGACACAGACTGACTGACTGGATGAGAACTACAGCACAAGCAGAAGTTACACTGAAGGGATGAGCAGGACTGCAACAGGCTGAACTGGGCCCTGATTGGAGGAGAGGTGTGATCTGCAGCAGAAGATACACAGACTGGAGGAGATAAGTTGGCGGATTCAGTCGGACCGATGCCAGACCAGAGTAAACGCTTCCACACTAAATACAGCTTAAAAACAGAACTGCAACCTTCATCACCAAATCACAGCGAAAGCGAAAGAATCAAACAGAAGGTGGTAACTGAAAGAGCGACACAGAAAGGGGTTTTGAGTCGGAAGGATCAGGCTTTTACACAGATAACAGAACAGGCCGCACTTACTGCACGCTGGAGGCCTTCGATGCACCAGCAGCTCCGTCCGCAGACCTGCGGAGACAGGAGAGGACAGAAGATGGACACACAGGAGCCTGAATCACAGCTGAGAGGGGCGCGAGCTTCACTCAGTGCTGCTATATCAGCCCCCACAATCCTGCTCCGACACACCAGCTCGATAAAATAAACAAGAGTCATCAGATGGCATATTCTCTCCCAAATATTTAAAGGCACCAGCCTAGGACCTGATTATTAGGCACAACAAGTTTCGTTAAAAAATACTGAATGGTTTTCGATTTCTGCTCTGGAATCAAAGTGTCCATCCATGGCCAGACAGACAGACAGACAGATGACTATTTGCCCCCGCTGTATACACTGAGGGATAAAAAACGCCCACCTGTCCTGATGCGTCACAGGCAAAACCACACCCACACAGCTGGCCATTATGACATCAGTCTTTCAGTAACAGTTTCACGAGGAGGAAGAAGGAGGCAGAACGCTCAGCAAACGTGTGATTTAACGCTAGAGGAACGTTAGGCACTCACTGCGCTGCGGACAGGATGTAGTGCATGGCCACGTCATCGAACAGCACCATGAGGGGTTTGCGATCCTCCAGTTTACCCTGTAAAATCACCGACAGCGATACAGCATCATGATGCACATTATTCAAACGCATCATCTTCACCCAAACTGGCCAAATGGCAAAATGGCTCACGTTAATATCAGTTCTTCACATGAAAATTAAACACAAAAGGAAATACTCAATATACCACTACAATTCGCTCAGTGTACAAATCAGCAATTTCCCTGATTTGAAACTTTTTTTTTTTTTAAACAAAAAATCTACCCCAGAGCTCTTATCAGTGACATTTGTACGGCTTTGAGTTCGAACAGTCAAGTAAAAACAAGAATATCCAGCGTGTGTGCGGCCAGACAGACGGCAGGCGACAGAAACTAAACACTCTCGCCCTTAACGGACCGCTCAAACGCGCAGCCGTTACTCACACACACACTCATTTCATGTTTTCTTCACATTAATGAAGGGCTATAACCAAGGATTATAATGCAGGACTGAAACTCTGGAGATAAACTTTAACTAAACCTCCTTGCATCACGGAACAGGACCTTAGTGCCACCAACCCTCTAATGCTAATCCCAGGCATCGAGACACGGAGCACTACTGCCATCTCCCAGCTGGGAATTAAACCCACAACCTTTTAACAAACTGCTTCTCCATGTTGGCCACCAGATCGGTGCTCTCCCCGCTGCCCCAGGTGAAGCGCGCACCGGCCGCCCCTACGTCGCCCCCACGCTGCCCCCAGCCTCACCTTCCGGCTCACAGCGATCAGCAGACACTCTGCCGCCTCCAGCTGCAGCTCCGCCTCCCCCAGCAACAGACACAGCATCTCCAGCAATCGGCAGTTCTCATTGGTTATGTGCACCAACGCCACCCAATCAATGTAGCCCGCCAGAGTGTTCAGGGTGGCCACACCCACCCTGCAGTGTGCCTTAGCCTGAGAAGGGGGGTACAGTCATAAGGTCATGAGGTCCTCTGTCCAGACTGAGCAAAAACTCAAGCGCACTGTTCAAAGATGTAAAAACCAAAAGCCCCCCTGCAGGATACAGTCAATGTGTCACAGAACTGAAGGACCAATCAAAGACCAACAGGCTCACAAACACAACGCCTCCCACATGTTGGCTTGTCAGTACGTCAGCTCGTCCGCTGAGCCCTTAAAGGTATGAGCTTATGAAAGAGCTTAATGCAGAGATCCATGCAGGAATAAGTCGTCTTCATTGCGACAGTTACAATTTCAGAAACAGTTAAATGTGAATCTCACTGAAACGCTGAAAGTCCTGGTCAAGGCCATATGAGCTTTTCTCCAGAAGGAATAACACAAAAACGACTCCATCTTTTCAGTGCCACGTAAACTTACCTTCAGCTCCTGACTTGGAACCCGTTTCTGGGAAACAGAAACATTTTCAAAAATCAGTTTCAAATCAAAAATAATGGAATGTAAAAGTAATCAAAAATGACAAATTCTTTAATCAATGAACCTGATAGCCACTGTCATGATTAACCCACAATGACCCAATTCCAAGCATAACTCTGTGTTTACGATGAAGCACCATCTCCCCACAGCTCGTGACACTAAGTAGAAGGAACATGGCTGCCGGCCGCGTCTCCGGTCAGGGACGTACTGGGGACAGACGAGTCGGCTCACCAGCTGCAGTCATGCACTGGGTTACACTAAATGGCGCAACACTGAGAGTGTAACCCACTGAGAAGGACACTGGGAGTGTAACCCATTGAGAAGGATGGCAGGCTAATGTGCGCCTTTCTGAATTATTCCAGATTTAGTCTATTACAGGCATAAATGCGTCTTTGCGAACTGAACTGCATGCTGAGGAAGGCCTAGTTGGCCAAACCACTTCACTGCTTCATACAAGCAACGACGTGCAAAGTTGATCCACACTATTGGAGAACTCCGTCAACTCAGTCACATGATCTCACCACGTGCAAAGCCTCGTTTCAATGACACCACATCCAAACGCAACAAGGTAATTCTCCATGACAACAGATTACTGACTGATTGATAGATAAAATGTTACAGGAAGCCCAAGCAAGGAAATATGATCTGAAAGATTAGAAAGGGAGGCGACATCCCATGAGATTCCAGTCATTTACACCCCTAAGAGCCGTGAATCACTGAAGATGATCAAGCTTTAATTTGGGCGAGTGCGACGTCAGCGGCGCATGTGATGTTTGCAGGTCCGGCCGGAGGACTGACCAGGCGGCGGTACTCGTCCACGTTCCGCTGCAGGATGGTGAGCAGGAAGTTGAAAACGCTCTCCATGTTCTGCGTGAGCGTTTGCTGGATGTCCTTCCGCCGCTGCGAGGGCAGGGTCTGGAACGTCACCACGTCCTCCGCCAGCCTCAGCAGGATCAGCATCACCAGCTCTGTCTGCGCCTCCTAGTGGCCGGAGGGACGAAGTGTCATTTCTCAAGTTTAGGTAAAAACACCATCGATATAAAAGACAGTTATGCGAAGTGTGGCATCGGCCCATATGGCGGCCTCGTCAATGTCATGATACTGAACTAAAGATTTTCCAATCATTACCGAACTCGATAAGGGTCCTTCTCATTTCACCACTGATCCACAAAACAAAAATGAAAAGAATCCGACAAAAATAGAACAGCGTGAATAGAACTGTTCAATGAGAACAGAACAGTTAGTTGTGGACAGACCAACGGACGAATGGGGGGGATCGCAATAAACGCCCATCTGGTGAACCAGGCGTACAAATAGCAGGACACCAGAGTTGGAGAATAAAGCAGGAAACCATTTCAGAAAATGACTGAGGGGAGAAGCAGCTGTTCGAGGGTTTATCCAGCTAAAGCAGTAATCCCAGCTTCTGTTCCACAAAGCAGGATTACTTAATCAGCTGCATCACAACACCGAGTCAAATGTGGAACCCGTCCATATCTGGAGGGCGGACGGACGGACGGACGGACATGAAAAGAGCGATTCCCAGCTTTACTCAGCTGCTCATCCAGCTAACGGAGCCGCTCCTCCATGGAGCAGCAGCCCGACTTCGGAGACGTGCAGAGAGCACTGAGGAGAACGAGCCGTAGCGAAATCCACAGTTTCATACAACAGAGTAACAACTACCAGGTTAGTTAAACAGATCACAGCCCAGATAAGCCCCACCCACACACCGACAGCAATGAAAAGCTCCATCAGCGCTTCTCATTGGTCCCTAAAATCATCCGAGTCGGGCGGCAGCCCCTGAGAACCACTGTCCGCCGCTTTTCTGGGTTTTTCTCTGCAGGTTCATTCATAAATTTGGTGACAGAATCTACACACCTGGTTGAGAGGGCCGTGCCCAGCAGCTGAGTTATGAAAGCAGAGACTCGCAGGCACTGAAACCCCGAGAGAGTTCAGCCCCGGAGTTAAAGTGGCTCTGAAAAACAACACAGGCCTCACAAGAACACAATGCTATGGCTGGGCACCCAAAGTAAAGTACTATGTTTGAAAAATCATGGCGTGATCATGGCACAGGGGAGCTCTTTTAAACAAGTTGCCAAGGGATAGATTTTCAACAGCTCAGGATTAATACATTTTTAACTCCTTGAGAATGTATACAGCGCTCTTGGGGTTAATCAGTGAACTGGCGAACGCACCCCCTGATTGGTCAAAGCCTCCAGTTCCGTCAGCATGTCGGGCCAGTGCTGCGGCCACTCTCGTTTGACCATTTCCACGATGATGCGCGACAGGACGTCCTTGATGTGGTTCTCCTCCTCCATGATGGGGCGAGTGCCCTGCAGTACAGCAGCAGAGTTCAGGGGTCATCGGCACGAGCAGCTCAAAACACCGCATCAACACTCACTAGCAGCACCTAAAAACTGAGAAAGGGCACCTTTTTCGGAGAAATTCCTGCCAAAACTTAGAAAACACCGAGGTTTACTGAAGATCTGAGGCCAACTCGGGAGACCAAGGAATTTTACCAAGGAATCCCAAAGTCTGTCCGGTTTACTTAAGTCTGGACAACACCTCGGTAAAATTTTCCTGAGACACACCGAGGATTGTCTGGCCCACTGAAGTTCAGAGACCACATCGGTATTCCTCGGGAAAATTTCACCGAGGCAGACCGAAGTTTGCCTGCTAGGCCTGTCCTCACAGCAGAACGGGGGGGGGGGTGGTGAAGACAGTCAAACACACGACTCATTACAGACCCCCCTCCTGTACTGCAGTCCTAACTAGGGGTGGGACTTGTAAACGTGTATATCTGTACATGGTTAGTCAATCATGAACATTTCTTTAAAAACACTAACCATGTACACGCACTCACTGCCTGCGTCCGAAAAGTAAAAAAATAATAAAAATACGTCCAATCGTCCAATTCCTAACCTCTTTTCTGTGTAAAACGTCATGAGGTAAAGGGGACTGTTTTACAGCTTAGGAAGGGAACCGCGCTGATACGAGAATCCGAATGCGCCAACACTAGGCAGAGTGATCACCCATCTCCCGCCCGTCATGTTTGTTTGTTTTCGTGATTGGCCGGATGGATGGTCATCGCGGAATAGCAGGATGGCGTTTCCTCCCTTCTTTTGGAAAATGATGCTTCAGTGCAGCCTGCGCTAAAGGTGATGCATTAGGAAGCTCTGAGACACGTCTCCTTCACATTTAAAGAATCCGAACACACTTATCATGGCTGCCATGTAAATACTTCCAGATCATTTCCTAGGAGTTAGGAACTTTCCTGAGCAAAAGGACTATTCGGACGCAGCCATCCTCTCCACTCAGCTCCTCTTTATGTTGCTTTAAAACACGATTGGTTAATAGCTCATCATTTTTTCTCACATATTGTTCACTGTGTTTTTTTTACATTTTTTGTGGATTTTGTCAATTTTGTCATCCTCGCATCTGCTGGCTAAAAGAAAAGCATATTCATTTTGTTATTAGAATGAAAACACGGAAAACGCAGTTTAAATTTTTTTGTTTTAGCGTTGTGGATGTAAAAAGTGTTTCTCAATTTAGTTTTACTCCAGCTGCTTTTTCTCCTCATTAACGATTCACTTTAATGAGGCGATACAGTGAGACGCAGCTCCTGCTGGGAGGGATTCAGCTCGCCTTATAAAGTTTACGAATCAAAATTATACAAAAACAAGGTACAATAATA
Organism: Gymnothorax reevesii; assembly: GCA_029721435.1. Lineage (NCBI taxonomy): Eukaryota > Metazoa > Chordata > Actinopteri > Anguilliformes > Muraenidae > Gymnothorax > Gymnothorax reevesii. Next base: position 537,361 of record CM056591.1, read on the forward strand.
AGGAAAATAACATAAATGCAGAGCTAAACTAAGAATTCATGCCTGTCCATGTTCTTTCAAAATGATGATTTTCATTTATGGTTAATTCTTTTACAACGGTGAAAGGCCCTAACATTATTCATTTAGTTGTGATTTTATGCCTATCTGATGTTGGCCCTAATTTTGTATTGGAGTAACCTACAAATTCACTGTGACCGTCTATTGATTTAATGAACGTATCTGGCTGATAACTGCGTTTAAGGACGTGTGGACTGCGTCATTGGAATCGTGACAGTGCCCTCTAATGGTTGTAGCGGTCAAAATCCACAAACTCTGAAGACACGTGTACACGTGTACATGCAAATGTAAGGCGTGTGTAAGCGTTCCCACCTAGTCCAAACACCAATTAATTATGCAAATTTCCAGTATTGCCTGTTCAATGAGGTTATAGTGTAATTAAGCCGGGCCCTAGATACAGTCCAGAACAGGCTTAGTTCAGCCTGCTCTGTCTGTGCTGCATACAGAAGTTGGCAAACCGCAAACCACCTCAGTGAAATTTTCCCGAGGAATACCGATGTGGTCACTGAGCTTCAGTGGTCCAGACAATCCTCGGTGCGTTTCAGGAAAATTTAACCGAGGCTTACTGAGGTGTTGTCCAAACTTAAGTAAATTAGACAGATTTTGAGATACCTCGGTAAAATTTTTCTGAGGTTAACAGAGTTGGCCTCAAATCTTCAGTAAACCTCGGTGTATTCTAAGTTTTTGCAGGAATTTATTGGGAAAAGGTGCACTTTCTTGGTTTCTCGGTGCTACTGATGACTGATGAATCATGCGTTACTTATAATACATGAACTGATAGATTCATATAATCATTTTCTCAGAAGTAGAAGTGCTTTACACTGCTGACAAGGAACGTCGACTAAACCACCAATGATAGGTACAGTATAACACCAATTATATGGGACTCCATGAGGTCATTTGTCTCTGTATTTAACCCTGGCTGTGTTACACAGGAGCAGCCAGCATACAGCAGCCAGAGCCGTGATCAGGGACACTGGCAGGAGGTCCCTATTGCAGCAGTGCAGGCACCTGGGGGCTGCAACTTCACGCCAGGACAGTCGGCACATTACAGAATAAAACAGCACAATAAGACAGGGAAAAAAATACAAGGGCAGACATATGGCCTTTCACTTACATCAGACAATAATCCCATTGCACAGGTCTTTAACTGCAGCTTCTCTTGGGGGGACATGTTGTTCCAGCGAAACCTGACATTTTCACACAAAGATTCTGGGTTATTGAAGAGTGTCGTTATTCACTGCTGAAGCAGTTTGCCCTTAAACTGAGGAATTTTGCAGCAAATACTTGCTTTCATTTCAACAATACATTGACCCCAGATCACACTGTCCAAAGTAGATGTTTATCACCTCATTATTGTTATATCATTAACAGGAAAAGGAACACTTACTTGATGACGTGTTCTAATATTTGTAAGCCGAAATGCCTCACAACTGGCGACTGTGCCTTATCTGCCAGCTGCAGAGCACATGGAACGCAGAACGGGCATTTCTCCTTAAACTCCTCGCAGAACTACAGAGGAGAGAAAAGGAAAAAATAGACGCCTTCACTTTACGGCTCTACAGACGTGAACTGACCTCTACATTCGCCATGTTCTCAACACTACGCATTCAAGAGGCACAATAAAAAGCTGAGTTTATCATCACCCTAGATTTCCAGAACTGTCCTGGCGGTATCTAACCCCAATATGTCAGCAATAAGTCAAATCTGTGTGCTGAGTGTCATGAAAAAGAATTCAATTCAAGCAGGAAAACATGAGAAAAACAATAATAGCGAAAAGTTTGTTTTCCTTCTGGATTTGTCAGAAGGACACTTTCCAGCTGTCAACAATCAAACACACAGGGAGCGATGTGCTGCTGCATTTGTCAAACCGCTGCTTCATAAACAGCCAGCAGCACCGAGAGCAGCGCCGTTAGAACAGAAATGATGGGGGGGTCAGAATGCGCTCCTCTCCGCCAGTTTACACTGCATAACCAACGCGTTCATCAGCTCACTGACGGGTTACTCCTGCTGATCATCAGTCATCCATCACAGAAATCCCTCATAAACCACAGAGCTATTCCATAAACTCCAGGCAGATCAGTGAAGAATAATAACGGCTCTGCACACTCAATTATACTCAGTAATACTCAATAATACCCAAGAATACTCAATAATACCCAGTAATACTCAAGAATACTCAATAATACGCAGTAATACTCGCAGTGATTCAGTGAAGAATAATAACGGCTCTGCATACTCAGTAATCCTCAATAATATTCGCAGTGATTCAGTGAAAATTAATGACGGCTCTGCACACTCAATAGTACTCAGTAATACTCAATAATACCCAGTAATACTCAAGAATACTCAATAATACCCAGTAATACTCAAGAATACTCAATAATACCCAGTAATACTCGCAGTGATTCAGTGAAGAATAATAACGGCTCTGCATACTCAGTAATACTCAATAATATTCGCAGTGATTCAGTGAAAATTAATGACGGCTCTGCACACTCAATAGTACTCAGTAATACTCGCAGTGATTCAGTGAAGAATAGTAACGGCTCTGCACACTCAATAATACTCAGTGATACTCGCAGTGATGTTGTAACATTGCTAAGCTAACTCTTAGCGAGCTCAGCCGGGAATGAATGAACTCTGCAGTCCGTCCAGCCCGCACCCTCACGCTGGATCGCTGTTCTCCATGCAAACGAGTCGGCTAATCAGCACACGGACAAACTGCTCTGTAGGACCCGAGAAACGCATCCAAACTGGATCCTCAGGTCCGAACAGACATTAAAATGTCGGCGTAGATCCGGCTAATTAGCGGCCCATCCGGCTGCAGCCGCTGGTTCGCTTTTACCTTCAGGGCCTCCAGGCGGTACCGCTGGCTCGATTCAGCGTCCATCATCACGTTAACAGCTTTAATGAGCTGTTCACACATCGCAGCTACTGGCTCTGCCATAACTTCCTCTCTAATAAACTCAAAATATCAGAAATTGATATCGGAAAATAAAAACAGTAACGAACACCTGCACTATGATGGCACGCGAATCAGGACCTCATAGCAGCCACATACACGCAACGTGCGAGGGCATGGCAAGCACTGCGCATGCGGATTTCATTTCTGGTTTCAAGTTGCTTGATGGGACTTGTAGTTTCTATATGTTGGAGACAATTTTACAATGTGTGGGGGAAAAACCCACCAGCTGAAAAGTTATATCCCCCTTTTAATTGTAAGGTCTTATAACGCGCAATGTATTCCCTGTATTTGTATACGTCGAACTCATTTTCAGTGAGGCTGGAGTTCATCTTGACTCCATCATCTCTTATGTCAGTGGTTTGAAATAAAAGTTAGCTAGACTTCGAACCACAAACTGTTCTTGCTTCATTGCCAAATAATTTTTGTTCATCTTGGCACACTCTGTTTGTACCAGCTTTGCTTTGTGCAAAAGCAACCTTTTTTCTTGAAGGGTTAAAATTAGTAGGTTTTTTTTAATTAAAAAAACCATTTCTAGAATAATGTTTTGTATTCTATTGTATGTAATAAGCATGTTTTAAAGCTTCAGCTTTGCTGCCCTCTTTGCCAGGTCATCATTGAAAAAGAGATTTTATATCACAACCAGTTTTTACTTGGTTAAATAAAGGTCAAATAAACTAGATAAATAAATGTATATTTTATCCTCTATCTATCTATCTGATTTGATTGATTGATCAATCTGTTTATTTATTTATTAATTGCAGAAATGTGATTTTTTGCAAATATTTTGAACATTTTGTCTGCCTTTCCCTCTGTCTGTCTAACTGTCTGTCTGTCTGTCTGTCTGTCTGTGCCCATAATAGCATGCATTATTCTCGTGGTATAACTCTTGTACCTCAAAAAAAGTTCAGTCCTGCAGTATACCATTGCTCATTACCTGAATTTACAAGATGTGCATGTCAGATACAGTAGCACAAAACAGCCGGTAACTGCAAATTAAATTAAATCAAAGTAATTTCGGACTACTATTGGCAGTAGTTCATTTTGATCATTCGAGCCACATGAATATTTTTGATGTTTCATGCTTTGTGTTAATTCAACTCTTAAAGAGAACATGTGGCACCACATGTGGCCCAACTTTATAAGAGTTAGTTTAAAAGAGTATTTCACTTTCTGGAGGTCTATAGCAGTGCATTGATTTAATGCAAAAAGCACTGAACTGACATCCATTTGGAGAAGCAGAACTGTGAATAAAAGATTCATCAGAAGATGACATATCCCCTTCCCCCGCAATCTCGGAAATCCCAAAATATCAAAACGTGCCAGTCAGGACCTGATTAATACACACAGCAAGTTTTGTTTAAAAATATAATACGATATTAGAATTCTTTGCAGGAAACAACGTGATTATAGGCGGATGGATGCACGGACGGATGAATCGACGAACCTATGAATATATCCCCCACATTATATGCTGGGGGGATAAAACATAAATGATACAACTGATATTTACTTTATATCATAACAGACATTGCACAGTTTTTTACTCAGACTTTTTAGTCTGATGTTAGTATTGCGATCTGAAAAACTTTATCGTATTGCAGAATTTTTGATAGCATTAAATGTATGCGATATATATTATGAATGTCTGAGGGTTGTGCTTTGCCCACTGTTCAGATGCACAGAGGACAGGAAGTTGAGGACTGGACTCAGGTACAAGGATAGACTTAGTTGTATTAATTTGCCTACTGCCAATCAGATGGCACAAACAAAGCAATATAAAAAAATGTGGAAACAAGGTTCCTTAACAAACACAATTAGTGACACTGGCTCTGCGCTTTAGCTGTATTAACAATGTATTACAAATAGGAAAACAAATAGAAATAAGGTTCCTTAATATAAAGTGCTGGAATTAACATTAACAACACGAAGTTTACAGAATTTAGAATATAGATTACATTACATTACATTTATTTGGCAGACGCGAATTATTTATTTAGATATGCTGATATGCAGGGAATACGACTATGAATGCTACACAGGCATGTATTTACAAGATTTCACAATGAGAGAACACACTGCTACCACCCAGTGGCGATTACATACAGCTGCATACAATGGAGAGTGGTGAGAGGAGTGCAGTCCGGGTCTCAGTAGACCCGTGGGCTGGACAGCTGGAGGCATGGCCTGACAGAATGCATCCATGTCTAATAAAAAAATAGCAAAATATTGTTGTAACACCTGAAATAGATGTTGCTTTTATGGGCTTGACATCGTTTTTTCATTTGTGCTCTTCAGTGGAGAGATGTAGCAGCACATGAATGTAACCCAGTTTGTGGATAAGATCTTACATATTGCCCAGGTGGTGCATAAACATTCTCAGAGCAAATGTTCCAATATGGTTCATCATACACTGTCTGAAATAGGGGTACAGCGGGAGTCCATTTCCGTTCCCCAAGGTTCATTCAGCACTTATGAACCCCCTAGAACTAATCATAGGATCTCAAGATACCTGTGTGAAGCTTTTTGGGGTCTAAAAGGTACTTTTATGTCCCAAAGCAAATAAGTACCCACTTCTGAGGAACAACAGCAGTACCTCTGAGGGCACTGCCCCAGTGACACGCCTCTCACCCTTAAAGGTACAAATAGTTACTTTTTTTTCTGAGAGTGAAGAACATTGTTTTTGTTTGCTATTTTACAGATTGCAAAACTTAGTCAAGTAAACCGAAAAATAACTCACAATATTTCAAATCCAAAAGAATTGTTATATCTTTAACATTGTGTAAACTGGCTTGTCATTTAAAAATTTACACATCAGCACACCCTATGACTGGACAATTAACAATGTTTGACTATTTAACAGAGCATTAATGGACTCAGATACAGATGTTAGTACTATAGCAAGGCAACATTTCCTTTGGCGTCTCAAGCTGCCAGTAGCTGCCAGACTCACTCCTTCGGACCAACTTTTCCACTGGTTTTTGTCCTGACAAAAATTACAATCTCAGAATTCTGATGAGCAGCTGATTTTAATGAATCATGGTAACACACGATTATAGGGATTATTTGCCTTTTTAAGTCAGATTATGTCAGAAATACTGATGCATGCTCTGAGTTTCATATTCAAATTGTACAATATTGCAAATGATTTTTTGTTGCTTGACAAGAGGAAAAACATATCACGCTTAATATGGAAGAATCACGTGGCTTCTTAATGCAGATATTGTGAAACATGGTCTCTAAAACAACCCATTTAATAGGTATGCTGATTCAGATGTAATGTGGGGGGGGGAAGCCACTAGATGGCAGTATTTACGTTTTTTTTGTTAAGCCCAGTCTGGAGTTAGGTTTTGGGCATGTCCTGGGCATGTCTGAGAGGGGAAAGTCCCAGAGAATTGAAAAAAGTCTGGATGGTGGGAGGGGGCTGGAAAAGAGTATAAAAGGAGAAAAATTGAGAGAGTAAAGTAGGATGAGACATTACAAGGAGAAGGATACATGTGACCAGACCTGTCACTCTTTTCAAGACCTGTGAAACTTTTTGTGGATTTTTGTCTGTGTTGGAGTGTTTTCCTGTCCCAGAACATTGCAACCTAGCAACCCCATCTCAATTACCAAAGGAACTGTAACTATATCATTCTTTTTTTGTATGTCAATCTTGGTCAGAGTTTGTTTAATTAAATCTATTTAAATTTTACAATTTTGTCTGTCATCCCTTGCTGTCCGAGATGTCATAACAAATTGGGGCCATAACAAAGAATTCAAAGACAAAGCATATATACCAAGTCAAACTTGTTTGATGTTATTTTTGCGTATAGTTTTAGAACTTCAACGTCTGCATCCAGAAACCTGTTAGCAGCTTAATGATTCACTGCAGTTTTGAATTTGATCAGTAAAATGTGGTGTCTCCTCGGCCTGCTTTCATGGAATACTGCAAAATAAATGCAAAATGAAAAAAAATCATGGAATGCTCGGTCATCTCTGTCAGCGTGGAAGACTGTGGCGGAAATTCCCTGGCTCCCAAAATAATGGTCTTTGAGGGTCAAGGACTGCTGGTTTTCCAACCTGCATTTACCTGAAAGTAAGGAGTGATAATGGTCTGGCCAGTTGGCGGCTATAATTGATCATTCTATTGCTTGGAAGAGGAGAACCGGAGCTGGATTTGAATTTAGGGGACTGATTTAGGGAGCCCAGAGTCCAGCCTGAAAACTGAGCAACTAATTAAAACAAGTATCGAGTCCCTGCCATAAATTCTTGCTTAATCCAGCTAGAATGATAGGAAGGTCAAAGCTGTGTAATGGTTAAAGTCAGCCTCTATAAATGGACAAAGGTGGTCAAAGCTATTTCAGCTAGTATTGTCAGCTGGAGTCAGATGGTGAAGGAATGGTCAACCATTTAAAACTGTCAAAAACACAGCTTATGCCAGTTCTACCTGCTTTGGCTGGTAAGAGCTGGAATTTTCATTAGGGCTTGTTTGATCAGGGATTGTAACTGTGGTTGAAACACAAACCAAGATGCACAGTAGGTCCCCAGAACTGAGTTTGGTAACCATTGCAGCGAGGGATAATGCAGTGGTTCTAAATGCCAGCCCTGGGGACTCCCAGTGTTGGCCTATGCTATTTTTACTGTCAACCACAGTTATGATGCAAGACTTTTAAGAAGGGGCTCATTTTTATTAATTGTATCAATTTGGTGACAAATGTTTCAAAAGCAAATGATAGCCAGCCAACTATTTATTGCGTAAAAAGTAATATGTTCATCCAGTGTAATCAGAACCCTATTCATTTCCCCCTTCTCTCTTGCAAATCTTTGCGATGATACACATTTTTCTATCCTCAATGTTATATACCCACAGCTAATTTGGACAATGTGGATAAAGAAAGTTAATGATAAAATATGAAAAGGAACTAATTAAGAAAAATTTGCATCAGTTAAAAATAGAGTCTGCTTTAGAGGGTGGAGTGACATCCTGCATGTTCAGGGATCTTCAGGACCGACGCTGTGAACTGCTGCTGTATGGAAGTTGAGGGGGGAGGTGTCGGGGAGACCTGAAAAAGAGGAGGGATCTGAATTCCAGGAGAGCGTTTCCTCCCTCTGCGTCATTAGGGTTCGGCGATCATGTGTTGATCCGCTCAAGCAGAGCAACAGGAAATGTACACTGGGGATCGTCAGTGGTCGGTACGGACCAGAGCGGTGAGGGAAGGATTCATAGGCTGGCGACTTTTAAACGCTGCGTTTGGACGGCAGCTTCGCATTTCCGCATAAAATGCAGCCGGGTTCAAACTGGCGCCAGGTGTGGACTATTTTGTCATGATTTGACTACGAGGCTACGGATCGTTATTTCGGAGTCACTTTCATAATTTCCTCGCTGTGTTCTCTTTCAGTTAGTTTATGACAAAGATTAATTATATCCAGCAAATAAAATGGGACGAGCATCGTAATTAGAAGTACGCGGAGAGCTCAGCCGAGTATCGCTCCATTTCTCTTCTGTTTGGAACAAGCTGAAGTTGGGATTTTATTAAATACAAGGCGGCGCTAAATTAGTTTGGAAGCGATCGAGCTGGGGACGAGCTGACGGGAAAGAGGAGGCTGCGGGCGGCTCTGTGTCACCGAAACTGTGGAAACATCTTGAAATCATCAGGGGAAGGGACTGGCAATCCGTGTAAATGCGGTACGAAGCGAAAATGATGCCGGTGAGCGGGACTAGTCTCTCTGCTGCTGTAACGTTAGCGATTCTGTAAGATGTATTTACATTTATCATCATACTGTATGATGTACGTCACAGATTCTGTAAGATGTATTTACATTTATCATCATACTGTATGATGTACGTCACAGATTCTGTAAGATGTATTTACATTTATCATCATACTGTATGATGTACGTCACAGATTCTGTAAGATGTATTTACATTTATCATCATACTGTATGATGTACGTCACAGATTCTGTAAGATGTATTTACATTTATCATCATACTGTATGATGTACGTGAGCGATTTGGCTGTAACTTAATCGCCTACTTCACAGTCACTAAGCACCAATTAATCCGGCTCGATCTCTGTTGACTTTACCTGAAGGTTGGATTGTTTGTGTACATAATTTTTTTGCATATTTTGGTCGTTTTTGCTTTTATCTCTGTGTCTGCTGCGAAATACTTTTTTTTAAGACCACAAACTTGCATGCCCTTGTTGGTTAGCCTACGGGGAATGTAGCCTACAAGATTTTTTTCCTACTTCCATTGTAGTGTCATTACTGTTGTTCCCTTATAGTTAAGCGGATAAATATTTGCGACCTCTGAGAACTAACGTCAGGTTGAAAGAAGCAAAGCCGCACTTTTCCCAGCCTTTCTAATGCGCTGTTAGCGGGGATGTACTGGAAGCACCAACGCAAATTTCAGGGTTTGAAATGCAGCCTCTGCAGCGCCGCCCGACCCCCAGCATTTTGAATGAAACCATCGAGCCTGTCGATGAAGTGAAACGATACAGATCAACTGCATCATGCCCTGGAATCTGAGTTGTTAACCTTCGTTATCCTGTTCATTCTGAACACAAAACAGGCGCTTTTAGTGGTAAGTTAGTCAACCGACTGCAATTTTTCAAAAATCCTTCAGTATGCGGCGGCTAGAATTTGATGCAGTAATATAATGAGTCAAGATCAATGTGATCTTTTAATTTGTGGAGTTTAACACGAGTTGTTCGAGCCCCTGGGGAATGACATTTGGACAGATAAAGTGGTGACACGAATCCGTTACTTAAATACACCGTATGCAGTCGGTTAAAGAGGATCTTCTCATGCTGAATCTCCCAAGTTCGTTCAGTTCAGCTCATTGAATTTTTCGCGGGATTCTGGCTCCAGCAGCTCACCTGAAATGACCCATATTCAGAATATTAATGCGCCGTCCTGTCGGGTCCGTCTAAAGTGTTCGCATGGAAAATATCTAGCTTCTTCGAAATTGAAAGCTGTCATGGTTAAACTGTACATTCCGCAATCCTAATTATCTTCACAGGTTTCAAGGTGGTGTAAATTACTGCATTTGGTCCTGCAACAAAAAGTATTGATATATATTTTATTATTTTTTGTCGTTTGAATCCATCAGCTCATTGCCAAATACTGTTCTATCCTGATGTCGATATTATTCCTTGAATTAGTTGTCCTTGATCATTGTTTGAATGAGCAAAAACTGCGTGCGCCTGTGATTAACCTCAAGATGAATCCAGATGGTTTGATAGTTGACTTGCACTGTTTATTAAAATTAAATGTCGAAGCTTCTTGATATTCTTGAATAGCCGGGATATATTCAGCCTTTTTTATGTGCCCACCAAGCCGCCATAAATGAGTTCTGCACGGTCATAGTGTCACAAAGGTCATTGTGATATTTCACCGTTATGGTGGAGGTGACTTCGGTATTATGAGAAGAGGCCTGTCTGAATAATCCACAGTCCCCTGGCTTCCTCTCTTCTTTCACTTTGTATGAAGGAAAGGAAAGGTCATCATTTTCAGTTTGTGGAGCTGGAGGAAGCTTCATGAGTGTGAGCTGTAATTGTGTGTTACTGCAATGTTCTGTGGTCGGCTACACTTTCAAAACATATCAAATGTCACTGCACAACATTCTCGACGCTTGACAAATTGCATTTAGTTCTTATTGACTTTTAATTAAGCGGTGTTCTTTTTATTTAGAAGTAACCTTTATAATTTGTTCTCAAGCTTTTAAAATTCTTTAGAATTTTTTTAAATTTATCATTTTTCATAAGGCGCAGATGACCTTGCCTGACGGTGCACTGGTTTGGAAATATAGCTACGCTGAAAACGGTATTAAAATCTGTTGCACTAGTTTTTAACACAGGTTTTGCCAGCCAGACACACAAACACAGATGCCTTCAGTACTGTATAATTTTTGCCTTGGTTGTAAACGATTCAAAATCTCCCAACCTTACAAACTGAATGATTTGGCTCAATGTCAAACCGTGAGGTAAGAGTTCTTTAAACTATAGCGTCTGGGTTCCAGTTGTGTGGCCATGATCCCTATGGACTTAGTCAATGCCATTATAATTTTGTGATCAGATGAGGGGAAATTACGCCCATTGCATGATGGGAACTCCTCACCGAGTCTGACCTGGTGGTTTATTATCCCCCACCGTGCGTTTAGCGCGAAGCGGGGGATATAGTATTCAGCTCCGTCTGTACGTATGTACGTCCGTCTGTCCGTCCAAACATTGTCAGCGCGATATCTCAAGAAGGAGTCAACCTATTTCAATTCTTTTTGATACCAACCTACCTACTGGGAATGCCCAGACACCAGTCGGTTTTGGTCACCGAACGGCGGGGGATATAGTCACTTTAGTGACAAACACTTTGTGCTGTATTGCGATGGCTCTCATTTCAGATCGTTAGATGTGATGCTATGTGGGGGGAGGGGATGGTATCATTGGTGCGGTGTTTGAAGAAAGGGGATGCAGCCATGTATGAGAACAGTCCTAAATGTAAGATTCAAAACCTGTTCTTTCTGTGAGGAAATGGTTTTTCAGAAACAAGGATTACTTTAAAAAAAATAGTAATAACATGACGGGCAGTACTTGGCTTCTTCAGGACTGGACCTTGATGCTGCAGCGTAAAGTTAGTGTTTGTAGCGCCTGTTTTGGGAGCCTAACATGAATCAGGATTGGCGTGAGCTGGATCACTGCATCCAGTATTAACTGAACTGCAGTTTATTCTTCAGTTCATGTTTTCAGGGTCTCAAGTTTTATGTGGTGCTGTTGTCCAGCTTACCTATCAGTCAGACTGGTTTTTGCTTTCAGATTAAATTTTGGGAGTTTAGAAGTGAGAGATATTGGGGTCACATAACTGTGTTTAAGAAGTTTGAGTTTACATTTTAGCTGCGGACTGATGGGAAAAAAACCCTTTTAGTTTCACAGGACCGAATCGCAAGCCATGTCCTTCATGGCAGCAGTATTTTGGAGATTCAATGATCAGTATGCAACAGAATACTGACAATCAGGATAGGAAGTGCCCAGTGCGTACATAAATGTGGATGGCTGATGTGCGATAACCAGGGTCAGTCTGTGACCGTCCTCACTCAGTATTTTTCCCAAACCGTCTGGGGACATTTCAGTCCTCTCATTGGATATTTCCTGGCTCCTCGATCCTTGCTTTTACTGGACATTTTTCTGGATCTGCCATCTTGTGGGCCAGCCCAAAGTGCTTATATGTGTTGTAAGGAGACAGGAGTGAGGATGGAGCTCTGAGGAGGTGTGGGTGATGCGCGAACAGCCTCCCAGAACACTTTCACCTGAAAGCCGTGACGTCATTCGGTAGCGACAGACACTGGCAGCAGATCCAGTTGTGCTGCATCATCAGAAATGGACGTGGCTTCAGGTGATGGTTAGAGGACGGGACGTCAAACGTATTTCATCATCTGTTCTCTCCGGGCAGAGTCCTTGTGTCCATCTCTGCCATCCAGGAGGGAGCGCCTGAGGAGTGATGGACAAACACAAGTGTGGCTAAAGGCTAAAGTGTAGAAATAACCATAATAATGTAAAAGCTAAGAAATAAACATGCTCAACATGATTTTAACCACATAAAATGTAGAATTTTGATAATTTACATGGTTGCCATGGAAATGGCACTTTAATGACAATCTGAAAATATTTTGTGGCACTGATATTTTCATAACCCATGGTCAGATTTTACTCAAATTAGTCTTATATAAAAAGGCGTAAGATAGTTCTATGGAATGACATAGGATTTTTTTGTTTGGAACATTTATGAATATTGACTGAGCTCTGTTATGTAACCAAAACGAAAATCACTATCATCAACTCGATCATTTTCAAAATTAACCCCATAGGGATGCACCCATCTTAAAAATCGTATGTCATCTCACAGATCTCTAACAGATGCAACTTCAGTCCAAATTTCAAGTCAATCAGATGAATGTTAATGATTTTATGAATGCCACAAGGTTGAAAATAAGTCAAAATTGTGATTTTTTTTGATAATTTGCAGTTAAGTCACAAGTAACAATTGAGGCAGAGGAAAAACAGATTCTTGGTTTTTACTGGTATGTCACTGCATTCCTTTATTTCTGTTATGAGAAAATCAAAAATATTGACATTTTTTTGGGGGGAAAAAAAAATTTACCCTGTAGAGCCCTGAAGAGAGCAGAGATGCCCCCACTGCGGGACTCTGCAAATCATGGTCCTCAAGCGCTAAGAGCTGCTAGCTTTCCGCTCTGGCTTTACCAGGGAATCAGGTGTGACGACACTGGCCAATCGCTGGCAGTAATTGTTCACCATTTACTGCCATTCATTGTCAGGAGAGGGAACCAGGGCTGGATTGGGATTGGACAGACAGATTTTTGGGAGCCCTGCATTGATTGCTAATTGGCACAGAGCTTCAGCTTTAGTGGATCTCCGTTGAATTCCGCTCCTGATCTCGTGAGCGGAGGAAACGCTCGCTCTCACCTGTCCTCTCTCGCCCCTGGGCCTCCCTGTGAGCGGCAGTAGTGAGAAGCAGTAGGTCGGGTTTGGTGCCAAGTTTCGGCGTCGGGTCTCATCCTGGTTTAGTGAGATGAGTATTTCGCAGCCTTCTGCCTGCAAAGCTGCTCTCAGTCGGAGCCTCGGCTCGGCGTCGCTGCGCTCTGACCCGTGGAAGATACTGCAGGAAAGGCGGCACTGGAATATGGAAATGGATTTTCTTTGCTGACTGAGGATCTCTTCTGAAGGAAAGCTGCCTTTAAAGAAAACTGGCAGCTTTTATGCGTATTTATTATAGTTCCCAGCGAGTTGGCTGCAGACCAGAGCTTTCTGCAAATGGACAATACAGTATTTAACCTTCATGACTTTGCTATGTCTTAATGTTGTATCACTTAAATTGGCACCCAGCTAATGTCAATGAGGTCAGTATCATGCTGCTGTGATCTTGATGTGTTCAGTCAGTTCAAAGGAAATACCTTCATTTACACTGTCTTAATGGCTTTTAAAATTCAGCCCTGATAAACTGTTGTTGTTTATTAAATTCACAAACCTGGAGCATTTTGATCGGTTTGAAATTGTTCTCACTGAAGATCTGGAGTCGGTGCTTGTAATGATGAGGGCCATTGGAGTTACTATAGGCTGTGTCGCTCTGGCTGAGTGTGAATATGCTCCTGCGAGTGAAGGGGGATGGATATTTGCCTCAGATCCATCCTTTCTGCAACACCAAACCATCTCACACCAGAACTCCACTCCCTCCTATGTTTGCAGCAGTTTTCTTAACGGCGCATATTTGCAAATACTCTTTTTTTGTTGCAAATTTTCCATAAGGCCACATGACTGAAATGTTGATGGGAGGGATTTAGATTTTATTTAATTTTTTAGCTCGCCTGGACGAGTAACGTCCGGAGAGCTATTGTCGTACCCCCGGCGTCCGCGTCCGTCAGCGTCCGTCCGCGTGCAGAAAAACTTTAACCTTGCCCCGGCGAGCTTTCACTCTGACAACTCTTGTTTTCTTGGTGTTTTTCTGCCATTTCATCATCAGTGTTCTGATGAGTTCAGCAGAATTCAGACGCGGTGTGATTTGGTCTTGATGATCATGCGTCATCGAATGCATCATCTCTCACGGGATTCCTTTTTTTTTTTTTTCCACAACTACCTATGTGTAAAGAGAATTCTTCCTGCTCTTGCAGTGGCGGATCAGCATGATTTTGCCAGATTCTGCTCGTGCTCATGAGGCGGTGTGTGAAAATGCTGAAAGCCCTGTGTTTTGTGGGTCTTGTTCTTCTGAACTGCGATCAGCGTCTTTATTGAACCCCTCAGTCCTGACGCTGGAGTGAAGGCCTCGCTGAAACGCTCAGGTGTTTGTTCCATCGTGCTTCCCAACTTCTGTCGCGCTCCACTGAGCTGCTGCATGCAGGTTCCTGCAAACGATGGACTTTTATATAATCAGCTGATTCATCTCGGGTGAGTCGACCAGCCAGTGAGTGAGAACCAACTGGGGGGGAAAAAATAATTGCGCCTCTTGTTTTCTGAATAAGTTTTAAGTCAACAATCCCACTCAAAAGAGTAATTTTCCCAACACTAAGCAGGAGGATTTGAAGCTGACTGTGACGTTTTGAGACGACAAAAGGAACGGTGACTTCGTCCGTTGCGACAGCAGGTGTGGTTAGAGCGGCGTTGCATCAGTGGCGCTATGTGAAAGCATGTGATCTCGAATACAGACATCACTCTCGCCACAATCAACAACTCAAGGTGCTCGGAACTCCCTGATTGGTTTAGGAGCTGTATCACATGGAGTTAATTGCTGTTTGTGTGTGGAACATGATGACAACTTGATGTCGTAGCGTGTTTGTCAGTACCGCTGGACCATGGCGTGGGACAAATTGTTTTTGTAGTTTGAGAGTTAGTGCGTGTGTGATTGGAGAGGGACTAACTCACCTCCAGTATAACAGTATGTCAACAGTGATTAAGTGCTCTGTGGGCAGTTACAGTCCCAAGGGTGACCTACAGCAACCATTCATACCTAACCCTTGAACAGGGGTCTAAACCCCCCCCCTCAGCCCTGGGGTCAGGGGTGCACATCCTGTGAGGTGTCCCACTGCTGGATGCAGATAAGGGGGCCATGGGCCTTATTTTGCAATTGTAGAAGGGAGCGGACGCCACTGTCGAAGGATTATATGTGCTATTGATTCTTTCATGGTGTTGATATCGTAAGCTTTAGTGTGCGTTTTGCTATCGACTGGGTGCACCCGCAGAGGCTGTCGTAAAACTGTCTGATTGCTGACCGCTCCTTTGGTGATGTTTTGTCGACGTGGTAATTAATTGGCACCAGCAGCCGTTGTCATTGAGGGCTGGTTGCAGTTCCCTCCATTCATTCAATCAGCTCTGAAAGGAACTGATATTTCGAAACCGATGTTTCCTGGGGACACACTTTGCTTCTCCGGCTGGTGTGGTCGGCTGCTGGTGCAGGTCGCTGTGACCTCATGGCATCTCGGGGGTCAGTTTCACTGGGCATTTCCTCAGGCTGGATTATCCAGTGAATCTGTGAATTCTCAGGGTGAAGCTGTCTAAAATGTTTTAAACAAAGTCTTTTTTTAATGTTATACACTGTAAACTCGGGCGGGACGTTTTGACATTTTGGCCACAAGATTGTTGGCATCGGTTTCATTTGTGCCGTGATTAAATCATCACATGGTGCTGGGCTCATAGTAAAATGAGGCCTGGAAATGCATTGAAAAAATTCCTCTCATCCACATGCTTGCAGTCTGCATTATGGGATGGAAAGGTTTTCAAAAGTCATTTGTTTGAGGAAGCTGAGGAGACATTTTGCGCTGGTGTTGCTGGTTCTGGTTAACCCTGGTGTGGGATTTAAGAGGTTTGGGACTCTGGAGATTGTGAGTGTGAATCCGCTTTCATTGTGCCGTTTCAAGCCGCGATATTTACGCCTCTGTAATGTCTCGCCTGCACTATGAAAGTGCCAGAAGCGGGATGGGGGGGGATCTAGTGATCCCGCCTCTGTAACTCCTTCAGAGGTCGTCACAGTGGTGTAAAACTGGTGGGACTGTTGGAGGTGGGACCACTATAAATCGGCCGTCCCGGCAAGGCATCAAATTTGATGTCGCGCATGACAAATTCTTTCTGTGATCAGTGCCAACTGACTTAAGCGAACCGTACGTCTTCGTCTCCGGCATGCGGAACCAACTCGCCTTCCTTCCTTGAACCGTCTCCGGCTGCTTCGTATGTCCTCCAGGGCATTTTTAATAGCAGAAACACACCCTTCACTCGAGTCCGACAGTAAATGAAATGCGTTAATCAAAATGCACAACATCTTTGCCTGAATATACAGTATCTGTACAGCGAGATACAGCACAACGTTCAGTTTTTCAGTTCCATCGCTACGCTGGGCTGCACTATGAAACATCCCAAATATCATGCCTTCCTGGAATCACTATGAATGTGCCAAGGTGAAAAGCCGGGACAGATCTTCACGGCAATATGGCGGGACATTCACACTATGAAAGCGTCTTGAGTGAGAGAGAGAGAGTGAGAGAGAGAGTGAGTGAGCGAGAGAGTGTGAGAACCTGGGCCTGAATGATCCGGTGCAGGAGTACAAACGCTGGTTGTGTGTTGACTGTAAGGCCTCTCAGAAAAGGGTGTTCTGTCTGTTCTGAGTGCAGTTCTGGGACTTTTGGAGGAGTTGAAATTGTTCAGGTCACCTGGGGTTAACCCAAATGACTCCTGACAATGGTGCTCAGTCCTGAAGAAGCGAGCTCTGTAAGACGGGGCCAACGCTGCCCTCCGGTAACAGGATCCCTGGGCATTGCTGGGTAAAATGGCGAAGAGAATAGTGGGTAGAATGGTGTGACAGAGGAGAGGAGCAATGGGTGATTTGGCAGGGCGTCCTGGACCTCACCCATTCATCCGGGGGATTTTAGGAGCCTCTGTGGTCATAAATTCAGTCTGTATTGATTCAGTGTCAGTCCCTCTCCCTGTCAGACTGTGGTAGCATCTGCAGAAAAGCTATCGGGACTGTATTCCGGTTCCTTCTAACCCTCCTCTGGACACGTTGCCAGGTGGGAGTGTCGTTTTAAGAAAAGGCGTGGCGTTTACATACAAGGCAATCGGAGGTCATTCTCCTCTCGGCTCTGCAGTAATAAATGCAGTGTTTCGCCTGTAATGTTATGGCGCCTCCCTTTTGAAAGCCAGTTCGGAGTATCACCGGTTTGTAATCAGGTGGACCAGCAGTCCCCAGCCCTGCTCCTGGAGGACTACCGTCCTGTTACTTTTCATATCCATCCAGACTTGGCACACCTGATTTTACGAATTCACAGTTTAATTATGAATGAGCAGTAATCTTCCTGGGCAGGAGTGTGAACCTACAGGACGATGCATCTCTTGGAAAAAGTGTCATTACCACTGAGAGATCCGGTTCAGATGTGACGTGAGTGAAATTGAATGAAATGCGGAGCAGGATGTTATCGGGATGATTACCTGCTCGTCTGCATTATTGGATAAAAACACACCATCGGTGACTGTTGCTGTGTTAATAAGGGGGTGGGCTGCAGATTGGAAGAGGCCTGGTGTTTGTTTTTTTTTTTTTCAGCCAGGGGTGGTCGCAGTCAGAATCAGATCCAGACATGTCTTGGAATGTGGGTCCGTTAGAAACTTTGGTTCCCTCAGCTGTGGTTGCCACTCTGAGACGTGTTGTGCCCCCCCGCCTCCATCTCCACTGTTTGAGGCCACAGCAGGAAGCGGAGGCTGGTGTGAGTGTCTGCCTCTCGCCCCGGCTGGGATTTGGACCAAGTAGTTGTTGCCATAATTTGGGTTGAGGTCATTTTTAGATGTTCTCTGTGCGTTACTGGCGAGACGGCTTACCTGAGCAGTAAGGCAGATGTGCATGCAGGTCTTGGTTCATATTTGCCTGTGCAGGTTTACCATGCAATCAGAACTTCTATTTTTTCCCGAGGTGGAACATGGTCTTGAATAATTTTCCTTGTGTCGAAAGTAAGCAAGCAACTTTGTTAAAAATCAAATGAGGCTCTTGGGAGCTTAGTCTGTTTATCTCACCTGTACAAAGCAGGTGTATCAAAAGGCCTTTGTGTTCAGTTTCATGGGGAAAACGGTGGTGATGTCATCACTCCTGGAATGTTTGATAACATGCGATGTGACCTCACAGGCCTGTGAGAGGAACATTGTGCTTGGAATTGTGCTGGTTTAGTGGCCTTGAATTTTCTCAGACAAACATCTGGTCTGGAGACGGAATCGCAGCATAATCCATGTCCTCTCTGTGAATGTACACTGAGTAAACTGCTCAAATGCATGAAGAAGCATAATGCTCTGCCATCACATTGTGTGGTTTGGCGTGATGAAAAGCCGTTTTGTGTTACTTGAGTCATACTGCCTGTGACGAGGTCGTGTGGCACAGTGAGAGCCACTATTTGAATGCATAACCAACTGCATCACACACGAGTTTCCTCAACATACTGTCTGCCAACAGTGTCGGCCCCCACCCCACTGCAAATGAAGCGGAGGTGGTATTGGGTTGTATGCAATCGCACACAGTTTGACTTAAGAGTAAGAATTCTAGCCAACCATGTGACCAGAGGACTGTCGAGCAACAGACTTTGCAATCATTGGCTTTGTTGAGCTTGGGAAATGAGCAGTAATTTGGAAATTATATGGAATTGTTTTGGACTCAATTACATTGGCTGCAGGTACGAGATAATTGTGTGTCTTCATAACGAAAGTGCAGTAACTGCATGGAAGACATTTGCTCTGCTGAAAGTGGAACGTTTAGCTGTTTCAAACTCCGCTGATCTCAAACTGGTGATTTGGAAAAGGATTGTGGCTCATTCATCAGGGGGAGAAGGAGAATTTCCGGAAGTGTAGTTTGTGTGACGGGGAAATACTGTTTGTTTGTTTGTTCTCACTGCTAAATTTCTGTACACAGCTGCTCATGTATCGGAGGAATCCCAGCTGGAGCTGAGCTGCTGCCTGCATGAGCCCGGGACACATCTCTGTGCTGTAAATATTGCGCTGTAGTGACGGATGGAGCCTGTGTGGTGTGTATCGGCTCTGGTGAAGGTCACATCAGCCTCAGGTCTTTAAAGATGCCGGGCTGCTTTGTAGCTCAGGCGAGAGGCTGCATCAGTCACTGTTACTGCGACTTGTTTTGGAAGTGAGATCATGTGCACCCAGCTGATGAGTTGTGAGTAACGTGGCGTTTTGATTCATGATGGTGACTTTATTTCACTGTTACCTTTTAAACTCTGACTGGACGCTTTGCTCCAGGGTACGGACTGGTTCAGCCCCAATTTACGAGCATCCTCTGAGACTCACAACTTTTCACGCCCAGTTTGCTCTCCTCTCTGTGACTGTGGCTTTTTTTAAACTGTATGTGATCTCTCTGGCTGGGAGGGTAAACCGTACGTCCCGCGGTGGAGGCTCTCTGATTGGGTCATGAGGGCTATGGGGTCATGAACTTCAGCTCTGAGTAGATCACGCTGCGTCACCCTCACGCCCTGCTGCCCGAGGCCGAGGCGAACATTTAAAAACATTTGAAAAAACGAACAATTGAAGCGGCACCTTTTATTGGGCCCTTAAATTACAGCACTGTGAAATCCTTTAACCCTTTGAGCGCTAAATAGATTTTCAAGGAATTAAAAATGTTATTATCCTGAGCTATTGAAAATCCATCATGTGGCAACTTATTTATAAGAGCTTCCCTGCGGCAGCTCTTTTAAACAAGTAGTCTCATGATAGGTTTTCAACAGCATCTGGTTTTGATTTCTTGCATTATTGGGCATCTATAGTTGCCTATGGCGCCGTAAGGGTTAATAACATGCTGCTGAATTGGAATGGCTGCAGAGACATCTGTGAGCCAATGAACAGGGATGGCTGCTGTGTGAAATGCTGACCCACTGTTCCTGCATGGCTTGTATGATGCGGCTGTAAATACCCATAATGCACTGCTTATAACTGTAAACTTTTATTGTTCCAAAATCAAATATGCTCAAGAAGCAAGTCAGACTATTGTCATGTCTTTCCAAATGCACCAGAACTGCAGTGTGTTTCCTGCTGGTGTTGTGTTTAGCGGAGATCAAACGCTGCAGAAAACTAGACCGCCCACTTGGCTGGAACCACATGGATGTAGCCCCCGAAAGCCCGTTCATCCCTTTTTAGCACAGTATTAGGTTGCCATTGCGACGGCCAATACCGATAGGTGTCATAACTGAAGTAAAACACACATGCCAAATATGAAAGTATTCGGTCAAAAATTACAGCCTGAACAGTGTCCACTAGGAGGTGTCTAAGCGCGGCGGCGGCGACGACAAGAATGAATCCATCGTAGCCGCCCGACCTCGTTTGGGGGTTTGTCAAAAATGATGAACATTGCAATTTCTCCTACATTTTGCAATAAGGAGCAGTTCTGTGAAAAGAGGGACATGATGAGCAAAAATGAAATCTGTTTAACATCCAGCGAAGGGCCTCAATCTATCCACAAAACCCTGAACTTAAAGAAACACACATTCATGGCTGAACCACTATTTTATAGCAAGAGTTTTACATCCGAACAGATGGTGCAAGTTTTACCTGGAAATCAATCCAAAATCAGGTTATTAGCACCTTTTGAAATTACCAGTAACTAAATGGTTATTACAATTCATATCAGTCAATTTGTTATAGCAAGAGCATCAATTCACAGTACTGGGGAGCTTGAACCGTCATGAGGAAGTTTGCTGACCAGAAGGTAGCGGTGACTTAATCTTCCCAGTCAATGTAATGTAAGTCACGGAAATTCTGAGATGGAATATTTACTGAACCTTTTTAATTCTCTTAGCTGTAACCAAGGCAAAGTCAATAATGGACAAAGTCTTCCTGAAAGTTTGGCGCGTAAGATTTGGCAGGGGATCAAAATCCATTACGTCCGTCACATGTAATGTCCGTCACAGGAAAAGGGGTCCTGTAACATCAATCACGCCCCTAGAGAGTGGAGGAAAGCTCAACTCCTATAGACAATAAAAGGGAAAGAGGGAATTTTTGTCATGGATGTTTTTGAATTGGGGCTCAGTTCTGGAATTGTGCTCATTTCTAAATGATGGTGTTTACTCAGATTGTCATTTGATTTTCAAAGAATATGACAAGATTTGCAATATTAACTGGGTTTTATTTATTATTATTTCAGCTTCCTAGAGTAAATGGTAGCTCCACTAAGTATTCAAAGGCGGCAGCTGCAGCAGGGCAAATTTTGCCCATGATGCAATTGTACTTCTATCATTTCCAAGGCAATGAAGGCAGGCTTCTTTGAAGTGCTCAGTTTCAATTTTCATGAAGCAACATGATGACTAATGGTCTGTATCCAGTTATTCTGTGCGTTAAACAACAGGAATGGACAAGGACAAGGATTTTATAAATCATTTAGAAAGCGTAAAAACAGGTTTCCTGTGAAATGAGACACGTGCACGGATTGGGAAGGCAGTGCGTATTAGCCATTAGCCCAGTGGCGGCCGAGTAGCATAATGACGTTTCTCCAAAAAATGATTAAAATGGGTGTGATACAACCCATTACATGCAGCTTTTGTGTCACACATGTGTAACACAACTTTCTCGTATCACAGTTGTTCAGATTCCGCTCATTGGCAAGCGTCAACTAATATTTTCACAAGGCCAATTCTTCTGGAAACATTCACCATCGCTGGTGTTTGCATCAAGTTGACAGTCTATTGAATTAAATGGGATGAATAATTCATTAGCTAGCATACTTACCCCTTTGACCAATGATGAGTTACACATGTAACTGTTATCGTAAACACGTGAATTTAATAATCTAATGGCAAAAAGCATTAGCATGCTAGTGAGTGAATTATTCATCCCATTGACTTGAGTAAACTGTAAACTAGAGGCCAAATGCCATTTTTCCATTTTCCAAATAATATAATACTGACATTTATGGGATAAATATAATCTCTATATATCTATAATTGCATGAATTTGATATCTTGGGCGCAGTCATTAGAGATCCTCCATGTATTTTGCAGTAAGCATTTTAATTAGCGTAATTTCTACTGTTATGATAAAAAAGATGAAATCTCAATCACAGCATCAACTTTTTCTTTGTTTTAGATGGACGATCTGTCCCGTTAGTTTATTTTCGTCCCCAGACCTCTGCAAGTCAAAGTCAGAATAAAGAATTTAACCTGTGTGATTTATCATTCGCTACAAGTTTTAATGCTAGTTTTCTGACTTCTGATCTTGCAGTCCAGAGTTGAGTCAGTGATTATCACTCAGAATTGTCTCTACCTTTCTCATTTTAAGTAAGTAATGTATTAAGCAAGTGGATTGATTCTGCAGTCCTCAGTTTACAGTTAAAGAAACATAAATGTTTCAACAGAGTAAGGATCGAAACGCCTACATGGGTAAAGTGCATTGATTGATCCATACCTGAAGTGAACAGCTATTGAGTTTGATTTAAGAGAAATAATTAAACTGAATAAAACTATTTCATAATAATGTCAACTGCAAGATACTGTGTAATTGATGCACACTACCAAATCAAAGTCACAATGATCTTATAACCTACTACAGTCATTCATAAATGTGGTTATTTCATCATTCCATTGGACAATATTGACCTTTTTCAGGAGAGAGTTTCGTTTTACTTCAGTGGACAAAATGTAACATCTGTAACGTCCGTCACACAGGATTTTGTGCAATTCTGTAACTGCCAGCGAAGAGGCTCTGGTTTGGAGCTGAATTATAATTTCTGTATTAGGTGGCCTCATCGTCATACAGTTCTGGGATAAACATTGGTGTGGACCATTGTACCATTGTACCATTGTACCATTGTTCAGACGCAGAATTTTGAAATAAACATGGCTGGGTCTTTTCCATGTCTTTACATGTAACGTCAGTCACGTTCATAACTGTGGTTCATGTGAAACACCGACATCACTGGATGACTTTTCTTCCCCCATAAAACAGCCTCAGGCCTGAGCTAATAATGCACATAAGGTTGGGTTCCTTGCAGTTAAACTTCAGCTGTGAGGGTCGTTGGAACGGCAAAAAATTCCTTCTGATGTCACGGTGGAATTGCCCGAATGGCTTGTTTACTCCTGACGTCAGATTTACGGGGCTGGAGCCGAAGACATCACTCCGAGTGAAGGATGGGTGACGTGACTAAACCAGGGGTCCCCAGTCTTTCCCAGAAAGGGCCGGTGTGGGTGCGGCTTTCATTGCTACCAAGCAGCTACACACCTGATACTACTAATCAACCCCTGGACTCTTTGCTTATAAGCTTGACTGGTAACATCAGGTGTGGAGCTGCTTAGCGACAATGAAAGCTGCACCCACACCGGCCCTTTCTGGGACCCCTGGTCTAAACGGTATTCTGAGATTATTTTCTGATTTACATCTCATAATTGGCACGAAATATGAGGTCAGAAATTAAGCTGAAGTATAATCAGCTCTCTGGCCTAGGGCAGCCGTCACAGGCTCACTGCTTCCACTCATATAACCGGTTTATCAGTTACCCAATCAAACCAGCCCCGAGTCTCGTCTGATTCTCGCTTTCTTTCTAAAACTGCCAAAAACAATGTACTGTAATGATATGACCATCCAGAAGTTGGAATAAATTTTTAGCGTCAGCCTGCCGCGGCTGCCAGAAGCGAATTTAGGCTGTCGCTCGCTGCATTAGCGGTGCGATTCATTCTGCTGACTCGCCCCATTCAGCCTCACAGCTGTAACAAAGGCTTTACGTTCCCTCTGTAAAATGCTAATGAGCTCCAGGCCTAATTGAAGCCGACAGATGATCTTCCTTTTGAAAAGCTGGAACGGTTCCAAGTGATTCCCATCTCCCCCCCGCCCCCCGGTTTAACCCCCATGCTGGGAGCATTCGCCACGCTAACTGATCGTAAATCACCGGCAGAACACCCACTGAGGCCGGGCCCTTCGCTCTGAATGGGGACTGCGTTCGTCATGTTGTGGGAGCATGAGTCATGGCACCCGCAGTTTGTGTTTAATTCTGCTGCTGTTCACACGGGGAGTATTATTAACGGCCTCTGACGGATCTGCCTGTTAAACTGTAACTGTAGTAACTCTCTCTCTCCCTAACTCTCTCTCTATTACTCAGCGTGGTCAGGCTTGATTTATTTAAGGTTCTCTGGTCATTATTTCCCGTAACACTTTCACTTGAGCTCCGTCTGACTGGTGAACTCAAGGCCGCCACAGGTGATGTAACGATGTGCTCAGCTGAGCCTGTATAAAGCTGTATCACACTGAATATTTCATAAAGTTCATAGGTCTGTTATGTATTAATGTGGTTCAGCACATTTATGAAGCATTTTAATGCGCTTCTTTCAGCACTGTTTCCCAATCAGGGGAGGACACTGAGTCATGATGATGGGCTTGAAGTGTGAAATGTCCTTTGGATCAGAAGGGCTGAGTTTAGGTTGAGCACGGAGTGTGTTGGAGACACACACACACACACACACACACGCGCACACACGCACACACACCACACACCGCACGCCACACACGCCACACACGCCACACACGCCACACACGCCACACACCACACACACACCACACACACCACACACCACACACCACGCACGCACGCACGCACGCACGCACACACACCACACACCACACACCACACTCCACACACCACGCACGCACGCACGCACACACGCCACACACGCCACACACACACACACACACACGCACGCACACACACACCACGCACGCACACACACACCACACACACACCACACACACCACACACACACACACACACCCACACACCACACACACCACACACACCACACACACCACACACCACACACCACACACCACACACCACACACCACACACCACACACCACACACACACCACACACACACCACACACACCACACACCACACACACCACACACACCACACACACCACACACACCACACACCACACACCACACACCACACACCACACACACACCACACCACACACCACACACACACCACACACCCACACACCACCCACACACCACACAACACACACACACACACACACACACACACACACACACACACACACACACACACAGAGTAGAAGTTTAGGCATTTCCTTCTCATCACTTCCTTTAATTTGGCCTTTTGTCCTTTTTCCAGTTGATACTGGAAATCGTTCATCCCCCCCCCCCACAGGCTCATGCTGTAGGAGACGGTCTGTGTCAGTGTCTGTGTCTGTGTCTGTACTCGGTTACTCGGACGGCTCTAGGCCCTGTATACCAGCACATCTCCAGTGGTTTTGGACTCTTCTAATGGGCTTTGGATCATGGGATTCTCAGCAGGAAGCCTGATATGACCTGGATATCTGTGTTAAAATATGAAGACACTTTCCCATTGCTATTGTGAGAACTATTGACTAATCTGAAAATGTTGATTTTAAAAGGTTGCAAAAATGTCAGAAGGCCTGAATGCTGGACATATGTGTGGGACTGAATCGGCGCCCTGTCCTGTCAGCTCTCACCCAGTGGGTTTATGATGTAACATCTCTCTTCCTGTTTTTCTGCTCCAATGACAGATGTTCCTGACGGTGTACCTCAGTAACAGCGACCAGCATTTTACTGAGGTCCCCATCACCCCCGACACGCTCAGTCGGCATGTGGTGGACCTGTGCAAGGAGACGTGGCAGGGCGACTGTTACCTGGTGGAGGTGTGGAGGGGCTCGGGTGAGTTTTTGGGGCGAATGGGCTGAGGTTTTGGGGCTGGTGGTGTCAGTTTTGTGGTGGATCTGAGGCAGTTCCATGATCTTCTGCATCAGTACTTCATTTTAAATGCTTGAGAGTCCTTCAGTAACTGTAAAATTCTGTTGTCATTGGCAGTTTTGATTTTAATGCAGCTTAAAAACTATTTCTGAACTTATCAGTTCTTTCACGATTGTGACTTTTTTTTTTTTTGGCTTGAATTTGTTCAAAAATTCATAGAAATGGACAGAAGTTTTACCTTTTGCCAGTAATCTTCTGGAGTTTAAATACCTGTGTTTGAAATGAAGGTTTGACCTGGTTCTGATCTGTAGGCTGCGGTATCGGTTTCTGTGGCCGACTGCCAAAGGCGGAGAGGACGTGGCCACAGCATACACAAAGCATTTAAACGAGAATTCCCTCCGGTGTATTACATGGAAAAGTAGGGTTATTATTGTAATAACCCATTATGTATGAAAACAAATGCCGTAGGGAGGCCTGTGTAAGCATGTGATCTGCCCAGTCTGCAGCAGGAGATGACACCGTCTGCAGGCTCTGCGCAGTTTCCTGTTGTGCAGCATCTGGGACTGATGCTTGAGTGCCATCGTTTGTCAGCGTTTTCAGGATTTCGGTCAGAGACCCCCGGCGGCACTCGTGTTTATTAGCACCATTATAAAGCTGTGGGGGGATGACAGGGGGCTGTCTGCAGTGAAAGAGGCAGGGAAACGTTCATGTGACCCCCAGAGGTCATGCTGATGTCACACACTACAGCGCTGCTCCAGCCCTGCCTGTCCATCTCACTCTCCCCCACCCCCTCTGGGTGTGGCCTGCACTTTGTTTGACTGTGATTGGATAGCGGGGCTCTGATTGGGGTGTCTCTGTGGGTGACCGATGAGACGCATCAGCTGAGTTCTGGTGATAAGTGTATGAGCCCTGGGTCGCCTCAGCACCTCTCAGGCTTCTCTCACACTCTCTCTCTCACTCTCTCTCACACTCTCACTCTCATTCTCACTCAATTTCAATTTCAATTTGTGCTTTATTGGCATGACATACATATTGTATATATTGCCAAAGCATGTATTGAACATATAACAAACATATACATAAACATATTACAAAGTGAACATTAAGCAATGAATATACACATTAACAATACTTAGTAACTGGGACAACAATACTATTTCTACTAATGATAATAATAACAGAAATTATGAAAGAAAAAAAAAATGCTGAATTAATCTTTTCTCTTTTTTTTTTTTTTTGTGGGGCGGGTCACTCACTACCTCTTAGGCTGTGACAGGCGTAAACAAATAGTGCTGCCAGCATCACACTGCTGTTTTCCTCTCCCAGGAGAATGGGGAGTTTTTCTTCACTCTCTCTCTCTCTCACTCTCTCACTCTCTCCTCTCACTCTCTCCTCTCACTCTCTCACTCTCTCTCTCTCTCTCTCTCTCTCTCTCTCTCTCTCTCTCTCTCTCTCTCTCTCTCTCTCTCTCTCTCTCTCTCTCACTCTCTCCTCCTCTCTCCTCTCTGTCTCTGTCTTAATTCCCTGACTCCTGCTCTTCAGTACCTGCTGTAGTGCAGTGCTGGGACAGTTGCCACGGTTACCTCTTGAATACTAAGCAATGGGCCTCGAACTCCAGCTGCTGGGGGGGAGCAGAGGCCTTTTTTCGGGGGGCGAGGGGGATCTCCTGTCACATTGGGCCTGACGTCAGCCTCTGCCTGGGCTCGGATCCGGCTCTGTTAAACCCGCACTCAGACTGCGCTGCTCAAATCTCTCCCACACAGCCGCGTGCTGCGGGACACGCGTGACCTCTGGCGCTTCGTTCGGTGTTCTGTATTTCAGTGACACAGTCAGCAGCTGGAATCTGGTCACATGTTCTGTGTGCTACACAGCTGAGAAAAACCCTGATGTATATTTTTAAAAACTGTCACGTGTCACAAACAAAGGATGTCTGTTGACCTAAACCTGCCTCGAGCTCGACTCCAAACCGGTAGATGATTTCGGCAATTGGGTAATCGCTGACAGCATTCCACAGCGTCAACACATGACTCAAACAAAGGCGAAGGCCTGGAGACGGGCCGCCTCACAGAACCAGTCTGAGCTGTTCCGCGAGCTCGTCCAAGACCGATCGCTCCGGATCCGGCGTTTGTCGGCTGCCGCTGTGTTTCTCCGTGAGGCTCCTCTGCTGCCTCTTGTGTCGGTCGGCAGACGCGCCCGTGGCGGAGTCACACGTACAGCTCAGACGCAGAGGTGAAGGCACGCGTGGGCTCTGAGCCGTTTATCGCTGGCGCCTCACGCAGGTGGGCTGTAGACGGGGATTGTGCCGGAGTCGCAGCGGCTCGGCTGCAGTGGGCTGGTGACCCAGTGACCTCCCAGCTCATGCGGGATAAACGCACTGCAGAGGCCTTCAGCTCAGCCTCACCAGTGACCCCCGTCTTTGTGCTTCTCTGCATTTGGACTGGAGCCTGAAAATCCCTGAAGTAACATGGCACAGTGCAAAATCATTTTGAGGGGAGTGATTTGATTTGTCGATCAGCACAGGGAAATGACTGTAGGATTGACTGACAGCCCCACAGACTCCTGTGGAATTGAGTGATCATTGGTCCTCCATTTTTGCACAGTTCCCATCAAGCATTTCAGCAACATCTCCAGGAGACGACGGGCTGCTCAGCCCGCAGTGATGCTCAGGGACTCGAGCCACAGACTGCGGTCTCTCCCCCGACAATAACCTTCTCAACATGAAAATTCATTTATTTAGTGTGTGATTTATTTAGACACATTTAAAATGGAAAAAATCTGCAAATGAGCATAAGAAATGATTTCCATACATGTTTCCAAGAAAAATTGTCGTGTTATAATTATTATTATTTTTTATTTATTTATTTTTTACACCAGGGTGTGTCTGGTCCATTGATTTACAGCTGTGCTTAGTGTGTGTATGTCGTGAATTGATTGGCTACTGCAGCCCTGTTTGATTTTGTGTCCGTGCGTGTGTGTCCGTGCGTCTGCGTGTGTGTGTGTGTGTGTGTGTGTGCGCGTGTGTTTCCGTGTGTTTCCGTGTGCGTGTGTTTCCGTGTGCGTGTGCGTGTGCGCGTTTCCGTGTCTGCGTGTGTGTGTGTGTGTTTCCGTGTGTGTGTGTGTGTGTTTCCGTGTGTGTGTGTGTGTGTGTGTGTGTGTGTGTGTGTGCGCGCGTGTGTTTCCGTGTGTGTGTGTGTGTGTGTGTGTTTCCGTGTGTGTGTGTGTGTGTGTTTCCGTGTGTGTGTGTGTGTGTGTGTGTGTGTGCGCGCGCGTGTGTTTCCGTGTGTGTGTGTGTGTGTGTGTGTGTGTGTGTGTGTGTGTGTGTGTGTGTGTGTGTGTGTGTGTGCGCGCGTGTGTTTCGGTGTGTGTGCGCGTGTGTTTCCGTGTGTGTGTGTGTGTGTGTGCGCGTGTGTTTCCGTGTGCGTGTGTTTCTGTGTGCGTGTGCGCGTGCGTGTGCGCGTGCGCGTTTCCGTGTCTGCGTGTGTGTGTGCGTGTGCATGTGTGTGTGTTTCCGTGTATGCGTGTGCGTGTGCGTGTGCGTGTGCTTCCGTGTATGCGTGTGCGCGTGTGTGTGTCTGCGTGCGTGTGCGTGTGCGTGTGCGTGTGCGTGTGCGTGTGCTTCTGTGTATGCGTGTGCGCGTGTGTGTGTCTGCGTGTGTGTGTGTGTGTGTGTGCGCGTTCCCCCGCAGAGCGTGCTGTGGATAAAGATGAGCTGATGCTGGATATTCTGCAGCGCTGGGGGCAGCAGCGAGGGGAGGTGCGTTTCTTTCTGCGGCACGAGCGACCACCAAGTCGCGACACCGGTGAGTGGCAATACTTTCAACAAACTCACTTTCCCAGCATCCCCCTGGGTATCACCTGTGGCTGCTGCTTCAAAGAAGGCTTTGAATAAAAGGAAATTGACCTTTGGCTGCTTCAGTTATATGCACCTGTGATCTCTTATTTGCAAAGTGATGCAGTTTTTGCTTATTAGCAGGGTGTGTGTCTCTGTCAGCCTCCCCTGTTAAATAAAAGTGAAAAAATCAGTCAGGTGTGTGTGAGGGTTGTCGTGAGCATGAACATCGCCCTCCCTGCAGTCTGAGCCCGGAGTGTGTGGCCTGGCAGTGTGGGCAGGTCACTGAAGGTCACAGATGGCAGGACGAGCCTGTAACTGGCAGAATGAAGGGATGCCTTCTGCCAGCCGATGACGAGGCCCCCAGCAGGCTGCCCTCCAACATGCCTGCACAAAAATCCTACAGCTGCTTCCACAGAGCACTGGGAATAATTCCCATCTTGTGTAAACAGAGTTAAGCTGGTTGCTGTTGCTGAGCTCAGCAAACAGCCAGTAAATGGCTGCAGTTTGTTTGATAGTATCTGAAACGTTTTGGCCTCAGACGCCACACTGTTGTCTGGACCTTGGGAGATGCCAGGATCCATTTTGGCTCTGTGTGCTGAGTTTGTGATCATGGGAAAGTGTAATAGGAAGCCATTCACATGGCAGTGGGTCAGAGACGGTCTCGCTCCTGCTCTTCAGTGGGGAAACTGGTGTAACTGATCCAGCCTGTCTCAACAGAGAGCAAAATTCACACAGTTGAAGAGCTCTCAGCAGTTTTGTGGTGTTAAACCTCTTGAGTGGTGAGCATTTGTATCAGGCCATAAGGCCCATTCCTGAAATTCAGCAGGAAACTCGAGCACGATCCTCGAGGAGGGGGAGCACAGTGGTGCATGGTGGGTATCTTCGAGGGCCGAAGTCTCAGTTCAACCACCTGTGTCTCCTCTTAAACCCAAGAGTCCCCAAGAGGTAGCATCGGGACTGTAGGATTTGCATAAGTTCGTCAAATTAATAATTTACATATATAATTAGCAAAACACATCAATATTATTATTTAGTATCCTGTAGGAACATCCATTCTAGATAAACAAGTCGTTGTTCTGGTCAAAATATCAGAGTACAGCCTGAATCAAAACATTTTAACAGTGGTGTTAGCTCTCCAATATTTACTGCCCATGGATCCCTCTCCCCAGTGCAGGCCCTGCTAAAACTTGCTTTCAAAAAATGTTTGACCATCTGGGCTTCAAAAAAAAGTTTGAGTTTATTTATTCACTGTGTATTTATTTATTTATTTTTTTTAGGCAGCCACAAGGCAAATTGCACTAAAGATTATGCATCGACTTTGTGTAAATCCACTTAACTACATCCTAGAGCTTCATCAGTTTACTCTTTGTCAGTTTAAAAAGTCTCTCCGCGGCACATGAGAATGACCTGTGATTGGCCCAGTGGCTGCATGAAGCAGGGCAGTGGGCAGTGGGCAGTGCCTAAACGGAATGAGCCACTCAGCAGCCCTAAATGGTCCTGGGTATCGGGGACGTGCCGATCGTCTGATTTTTTTTTTATCCTTCAGGTGGCTCCAGAGGTGTGGACCTCATGGCCAAGCGGAACGGGATGAGGGGCCCTACAGACAGACGCATGGAGAATGGGGTGAGCACAGGACTCCGGCCGTTCTCCTTTACCAACGGTGTATTGTAACCCTGGTTACATCCTCACCTGCCAGTCAAACTAGGTATCATCTACACCAGTTAAATCTGGGTGTGTGAGAGACGCACCTGGTGCAGGGGGAATTGCTGATGTAAACTGCGTTATTGTTATTTCATCACTATTGCCTTGGAGTTTGTTGTATTTAATTTCAAGGTTGTAGTTTCTGTAGTTTAATTTTTAGTAGTTATGAGATGATCAATTATTAGTTCTTGAACTTTTATTCTTCTAATTTCTGGAAAACTATAAGCCCCAGATATCTTATTGGCATCAGCTAATTGCCAGTTGACAGAGCAGATGTTGCTTTTTAAATTTAAAGGCTGCAGTACAGGAAGCACGAGGAGTTAAACCTGTGGAACCGCTCCGATCCGAGCCTCGGCAGTCAGTTTAAGTGCTCTCTGTAACCTGACCCGGTTGAGATGGCCGCATATTTTGCACTACTGTGAGAGAGACTGTCTCGAATCATGTGGGAAACGTTTACCTGGTCGCATCTCAAGGGAAATATGTACTTGCTTGAGTCACAAGGGTCATGTGTGCCTGCACGCGTGTTGAAGCAAATATTGAGTGTTTTTGGATGTCTTAGATGAGTAAGATTATTTAGTCCAGTGGGGAAAAAAAAACTATTATTCCTGTGGTGATGGACTTAATATATTGAATATTATAATTATTCTGATTATTATATTAAAATTGTATTTTTTCACATGGCAGTAATCTGCGAGAATCTCTCATGGCTAATGAGCACTTCAGGCCCAGGTGTGTGAGGGGGGACAGGAAGTGATGTGGTGTTTCCTGTGCAGGTGGCGCCCCCTCGCATGGATATGACCCTGACGGAGCTGCAGGAAATGGCTTCCAGGCAGCAGCAGCAGATCGAAGCCCAGCAGCAGTTACTGGCCTCCAAGGTTGGAACTGTTAGAGGTTTGGTGTT
Organism: Gymnothorax reevesii; assembly: GCA_029721435.1. NCBI lineage: Eukaryota > Metazoa > Chordata > Actinopteri > Anguilliformes > Muraenidae > Gymnothorax > Gymnothorax reevesii. The sequence goes on from CM056591.1 coordinate 570,051, forward strand.
TGGATGATGAACCGTTAGAGGTCTGGTGTTTGGATGATGGTGGGAGGGTGACCAGTGAAACGCGTAACCCGTAGATCGGTCTTTTCACCGATACAGAGTGGGAGCAGAAAGTGGGTGTGCATTTGAGTGTGTTGAGCTCTGGAGGGTCTCTTATGCTGTGAAGATGGGCACCAGCGTCTGAGTATTATCAGATCACCAGGGATCAGTCATTGCCAAGACATGGTGAACTGCATGGGGCCGGTTAGATGGGCAGGGCTCAAAACAGGAAGGGCCAAGCTGGGACCCCTGAGGTACTACAAGCTGTGGTAGTAATGCTGGCGAAGCTCGAAGCCTCCAGCCCCAACAAAAGTGCAAACCAGACAGACGCAACCTTCTCCTCCCCTGAGGGGAAAAATGGGCAGAAAAGCAAAGCTTTGGTTGTGTGGTCCAGTCAGCGAAATTCAAATGAGATTCACGGGCCTCTGATGAATCAGCACCTGAGTTTGGTCTGTTCCAGTACTGTTCCAGCAGGGCATGCGGTGGACCCCCGCTACTCTGCACTGCTTTAACTTGCATTTTCACTTGCTTTAAAAAATAAAACAAAGAAATTGTTTGTAAAAGATGAGCCCAGACCCTCTGTTTTTAGATTTGCACCTGAGCACAGATTTCTGTCCTTCAGTTGCTGGTGTTCATATGACCTTGATGTCTGGTGCAGGGTTTTGGGTCAATTGACTAATCTGCACTGTGTGTTTGCTGATCTAAAGGGTGTATACATTATGTAAAAATGAAACTTTTTGAGGCACTCCTTAGTAAAGTTAAAAAGCCTTTATTGAACTATGGCCATAGTTCAATAAAGGCTTTTTAGCTTTACTATGGAGTGCCTCAAAAAGTTTCATTTTTAAATGGCTGTTTAGATAGATGCATTTTTTTTTTTTTTTTTGATGAGCACCTGTTTTTTACTAAACTTGAACATCTGACCCAGAAGCATTTCCTTCTCTCTTGGTTTGCATACAGTATGTGTTGGATGAATTGGCTGATCTATGGTGTGGATGCTGTATGTGTTGGGTGAATTGGCTGATCTATGGTGTGGATGCTGTATGTGTTGGGTGAATTGGCTGATCTATGGTGTGGATGCTGTATGTGTTGGGTGACTTGGCTGATCTGTGCTGTGTGGCGGCTGATCCCCCAGGAGCAGCGGCTACGCTATTTGAAGCAGCAGGATCAGCGTCAGCATCTGGCCTCGGAGCAGGACAGGCTGCAGAGGCTGCGGGAGAGCGCAGAGAGCCAAGAGGCTCGGCTCAAGAAGGTCCGGGCCCTCAGGGGCCAGGTGGAACAGAAACGCCTTGGCAACGGCAAACTGGGTGAGTCTGGGGACCGTCGACACGGCTCTTTCATTATTGACCTGTAGAGAAATGCAAGATTAGCTTTTCCTCTCAGCAAACACCTTAGCTGTGGCTCCCAACCCCTTCCAGAATCACCTGCTCGATCCCGGTATTAGTGCGTTTAATCTCAAGCATTCCTAGTGCAAGCAATCAAGTCCTCAGTATGTTGCATTCGGTGTGCTTGAGGCGGGACAAAGCGAATGCATGAGGTTATCGGGCTTGTCGCGCCTGACGAGAGAGTCGGGTGTCGAAGCCTTCGCTTGACTGAGCTGGTGAGAAATATTCCATTTCTTCAAGCCTGACCAGGCAGCCAAGAGCCGTGTGGCGCCATAACTCCTGGTCTGTCTGTGCCGTCTCTGTGCCCTCAGTGGAGGAGATCGAGGAGATGAGCAGCCTGTTCCAGCAGACGCAGAAGGAGCTGGTGGCGGCCGTGTCCAAGGTGCAGGAGCTGGGCCGCCAGCTGGAGATGCTGAGGAACAGCAAGCTGGAGGCTTTCCAGGACAGCCAGAGCTCCGCGGCCGAGCTGGACCGCATGTGCAGGGAGCTGCAGGTACCTGATCTGCCGCCACATTCTGGCCTCTACATGGAGCCACTTTACCAGACCTGCTGATTTTCTTCCTCTCTGGTTATGAATCCCCTGCCTCAACATGCTGCAGGTTATACTGCGGTGGAGCTCATCTCTCCATCTGTCTGGATAACTGCAGACAAATCCTTTCAGAACCTCCTAGACCGAAATCAATGGAAAGTGTGTGTGTGTGTGTGTGTGTGTGTGTGTGTGTGTGTGCACGCGCTTATGACCTTGATGGTTTTGAAGCGCGACTCCATGGCAGTGGGCGTTGCCTTGTTCTCGATGAGTTCTGTTGATGGATCCCTGTCCGTTGGCAGCTGCGGAACCTGCTGAACCAGGAGCAGAGCGCCCAGCTCCTGCAGCAGCGCGAGAGCCTCAACAAGCGCAATCTGGAGGTGGCGGCCATGGATCGGCGTGTGAGCGAGCTGCGAGACCGGCTGTGGAAGAAGAAAGAGGCCCTGCAGCAGAAGGAAAACCTGCCTGTGAGTGTAGCGCCCCCTGGTGACAGCACCAATCTTCTCAGCTCCAGGGTCAGCAGCCCTGTGTCGGACGGAGACTGAAGGACGTGGCTCCTCTGCTTTTTCTGATCCACAGGCACCATCTTTCCCAGCTGTCACATCCCTGCACAGAGTGGCGTCTTTGTTAATTTCCAGCCCGTTAGAACCTGTTCTCGCTGCGGTCTCATGAGTTCTCAATCACAGCAGTAACACTGTTCAGTTGCAGGGTACTTAACTCTTTTTTTTTTTTTTTTTTACATCTTTTCTCTGGCATTCAAGGGTTTGAAGATGAGGTTTTTGAGCAAAGTTTTTTGACTTATTAATAAAGTAGGTTCTCATTTTTCAGATTCCATAGTCTGATAGGCTGTTTTAAACGGTGTAGCGGGACTGGTGATGAAATGGGAAGGCACGTTGTCATGGCCACAGAAGTGGTTTGAATGGGCCGCAGTAAGTGGGTGATTTACTGCCACCCTGTCTGGAATCTAAATGAGGCTGGCGCACTCGCACCTCTCCGGGCACAATGGACATTACGTCTTACCAGCCGTCACTGTGCCAGACGGGGAAAACGTCTCTCAGCCGCCCGGCGAACATGCTTCGCCCTCACTTCAGCGGAGCTCTGTTATCCATTCTGAAGGGCAGCATCTAGTGCGGGACGGAAAGATTTCTGCTGAACGGCTTCGCTAATTTCTTTCTTTTACTTTAGAATGGCATCCCCGTTAGAGACAAGGCTTCGAAAGGTGAAAATCCCAAGGTAAGACACTGTCCACGTTTATTTATATCACTCTCCGTGATGTTTGGAGGGGGGAAATGTTCCGACTCCGGCTTTCTTGCTCATTTAGTCATTTCTGAAGATGTGTTCTCAAAATGAGCAACTTATTCGCGGCAGTTATCCAGCAAATGTCATTACTGCTGTGTTCAGAGTAGGTGATGGAACCGTTTGCAGATTATTGTGGCTGACAGACTGGAGTCACGACTTCGGATGTTTTATAACTTGGAGTTGCAAATTCATGCCGGAGGAAAACATCAGGTTGTCCAAGAATTTCGTGAAGTTTAAAAGTATGTGGACAGGGATAAATGGCTGTTTTGACTATATCGTATAGTCAATAAGGATGTAAATAATGTGCCAACAGGTAATTTTCAGGTATTGAAGCATATTTTCAGTGACCCTTATCAGCGTTGTTGCCTCCATTTTAAAAGGTCAATGTGAAAATGCATTCAGAACTAATGAGCATCAGGGATTTATTCAGAATAACGTCTGCATAATCTCCTCCGTGTTAATACTGGCTTGATTGTGACTTGTGCATTACTCCCTGGGGTGTTGATTCTCACACCCCTCCAGCTGTCAGGAGATGGAAACCCGCCCCAGCAGACCGGCCCGTCCCGCGTGGCAGCAGTGGGCCCTTACAGACAGTCCGCTACAGTCCCGCGCGGGTCTGGCGGCGGCAATGCGGTGCTGAAGCCTGCATATCCGGACGGCACTGCCACTCTGCCCGTACAGGACAGCCCCCTCAAAGCTGGGGTCAGAGGTCACACTGCTGGAGGTACATTGAGCACCTACACCTGAACCTCACCTGCACTCTCGCCTTCCAAATCTCACCTCCACCAGTCAGTCCATCGGTTATGTAAGTCGCACAGTCCTGGTGTGTGTTGGACCCTGTCGCAGTGTGGAGTGTGTGAGGGGAAGGGATCCATCGCAGGAGAAACTCACACACTCTTACACTCACACACACACACACATATATACACACACACACACACGCGCTCTCTTACACTCATAACCCTGGGCCTTTCACCGACAGCCAAAATCCCAGTCCTCACCGACGCCCTGCCTCTCGCTCTCCAGCCACCTCCGCAAAGGCTAAAATAAGATTTTGCTGCCTCTGCAGGAAAATGTTTTTTTAACATATTCTTCTGGAAGGAATGACTTGGTCTGTCAGACGGAGATAGTGGGTACGCGTGTGTGCCTGTTGTGCATGTGCCCGTGTTCTGCGCATGTGCAGACAGGCGTGTTTGTTATCAAAAAACCTCTCCTCTGCATCTCCATCTGCCGCTGTGTTGGAGTCCTCGCTGATCTCTGGGCCTCACGCCGGGTCCTCCTCTTTCGGCCTGGAAGGTGCACTGACTCACTTTTGACCACTAGAGGGAGAATCTCTCTGTGACAGTTGGGCAGACTGTATGGCTGCCAATATCACACTCCTGGCTTTGAACTTGTGGATTTGCTTGCTGTTGTTACTGAAAAGCATTTCGCTGGTCTGATTCACCTGAATATTAGGGGTCAGGCTGGATCAGGCTCATTCTTCCCTGACTGGACAGGATATTTTTAAAACGGCGCCTCACCACAGCAATCAAAAGGGCAGCAGCAGTTTGATGGTTAAAATTCCGTCATGTCTAAAGAAAACGGAGGAAAAAAAAATTAATTTGGGGGCTGTTCTGACTCCCAAAGGGTGAGTCAGTCTGACTCATGTCCTGCTCTGAAAATGGCTCTCCTGCAGGACGGGAAAGTGTTGGTCATATTTAAACAGGACTGACCACCAGCCCCCAGCTCATCACCTGTGATTGGACGCACTGCTGTGCATTATCCACACGTGTGCGTGTGTGTGCGCGTGCACGCGTGCGCGCGTTCGTGCGTGCGTTTGTGCGCGCGCGCATGCGCATGTGTGTGCGTGTGTGCACGTGTTTGTGTGTGTGCGTGTGCGGTGTGTGTGCGCGTGAGGAGGGTAAGCAGGTTGTTTGGTCCCATTCTTCACATTTTCATGTCGACGGTCCACTGAGACGCTTCGTGCCGGATGGGTCTCTGGGCATCTGTTCTGCGGTTCGGTCTGCGATGTGGGGCGAAGAGCTGGGCTGAACTCGGTCATGGATCTCTCTTAATTTGCTTCATTGACTTGATTTAATTTTCCTGGGATCCATGATTTTGCTGAAATCGCTGCAGAAGCTGAGGAGGCGTAAAGGTACGAGCTTCATAAAGGTCGGGATGGGCGGAGCGTTAGTGGGTGAGCGAGTGTTGTGTGGTTTTCTTTTTTTTTTTAAGGATTTTTTGGGGGGATTTTCCCCTTTATTTGATCGTCACACAGTAGAAAGACGGGAATGTTGGGGAGAAGAATGGGGAAGACATGCGGCTAATGACCTGAGCCGGAATCGAACCCAGGTCGCCGTAGGAAGGACACAGCCTTGATGGTGCGCGCGCTTAGACCGATGAGCCACTCGGACCAGTCAGCATTGGCTTTTGTGTGAACAGTTTGGTTTCCTTTGCATGAGGGGAGACAGCCTGACCAGTCGTGACTGTAAGCCAGTGGAGGTTGCGTTTTTTTTTTAAACTTTATTTCAGTTTCAGATTTGGGATTCCCCCCCCCCCCCCCCCGGCCCTCGTCAGTGATCCTGCTTCACTGTCCCTTTATCCACAGGATCTCCGCTGCATCCTGCCCAGCCGCTGGAGCAAGTCGGCTCAATCCCAGTGTCCAATGGGGCCAGTGGCCCCTCCCCCACCCCCGCTGATATGGCCAATCACACGACAGTGCAAGGTACTGGCCCGCCACGAGCTGGTCGAGCCCGACAGCAGTGTGGGGTCGTGTATGGGCCTTCTGACCCTCAGAGCCTCTTTCACTTTTAAAAGTTTGAATCTTCAATCAGCTCTTTTAATGGATCAGTTAAGTGCTAATTTAACAGTGAAAAGCAGACTATCCTCTAAAGAGCTGTCCTGAGTACTGGGCTGTTTATAGTTTTCACTGGTGTGAGAAATGTTTAAATCTCTGCACACGAAGTGAAATGTTTATCGGTGTCTCACTCTCACCATGTCTGATCACGTCTCCCCTGCATACAGATGAGCTGGAGGTGTTGAAGAGAGGCGGAGAAAAGAAGATTCGGCCGGTGTCCTTGTTCGAGCCGCCCGCGCAGGCCCCTGCCTCCCTGCGCAAGAATCTGAGCAGCGAGGACCTGGTGCGGGACATACAGGTGCGCTCTCTACCGCCCTCTGCCTGCTGTCACGGGAATTACTGACATCCCCTGTCATTGGAGCATCGAGATGTCAAATGATTGGAATATTCGATTCTGCGATCTAAGAATTCCTTTGCATTACTTTTTTAGTTTCTAATTTAGTGTTCAATCTTTTTCATGGTAAGAAGTCTGAAAATTGTCCTTGAGGCTAAAAACAGGAAGTCACTCCCCATTTGATATAAGGGGCTGCCTGTGTGCCACCAGGAAGTTATTCTGTTCCACTGTTGCTGGGCATCAAATTAATGTATATCGTAAGTTCACAGTAAGAATCAGATTTCCGGTCATTTTAGTGGAATTTTCATTGATTTATCATCTTATTTCCCCCTGTAGCATGCAAACATCTCTCTTGTTCTGTAGAATTCTGGTACGGGGCAAGTGAAGGTGCCCCCACCAGTGCCCAGCAAACCCAAACGGGTTACCCTCCTGCCTGGTGGCCCTTCAGGCCCACCCACATATGGGCGTTTGGCCATCGGCACTTCAACCTTCCCTGGCAAGCCCACAACTCCCAGCCCGCCGACGGCCTGGAGTTCTGCACCCCCAACCCACAGCCAGACCCTGCCTCTGCCACCCAAGCAGGAGCCCCCGCTGGCAGCCGCTGTGCGACCTTTCACCCCCGAGCCCGGTCCACAGGGCTTCCTCAAGCCCCCCTCAGCTGCAGCCAGCTCCATCGTGTCCATGTACACCCAACAGACGGCACCCGGAAGAGCAGTGCAGGGAGCACTCAGCCGAGCCCAGAGCAGGCCCAGCCCAATCCCCAGCGGTGAGCCTCTCCGCCCCTCCTGCTGTCCGTCACCCTCCTCACCTCCCCTTCTGCTGTCCGTCACCCTCCTCATCGCCCCTCCTGCTGCCCGTCACCCTCCTCATCGCCCCTGCTGCTGTCCGTCACCCTCCTCACCGCCCCTTCTGCTGTCCGTCACCCTCCTCACCTCCCCTTCTGCTGTCCGTCACCCTCCTCATCGCCCCTTCTGCTGTCCGTCACCCTCCTCATCGCCCCTGCTGCTGCCCGTCACCCTCCTCATCGCCCCTGCTGCTGCCCGTCACCCTCCTCATCGCCCCTGCTGCTGCCCGTCACCCTCCTCACCTCCCCTTCTGCTGTCCGTCACCCTCCTCATCGCCCCTGCTGCTGTCCGTCACCCTCCTCACCGCCCCTTCTGCTGTCCGTCACCCTCCTCATCGCCCCTGCTGCTGTCCGTCACCCTCCTCATCGCCCCTGCTGCTGCCCGTCACCCTCCTCACCGCCCCTTCTGCTGCCCGTCACCCTCCTCATCGCCCCTGCTGCTGTCCGTCACCCTCCTCGCCGCCCCTTCTGCTGTCCGTCACCCTCCTCGCCGCCCCTTCTGCTGTCCGTCACCCTCCTCGCCGCCCCTTCTGCTGTCCGTCACGCTCCTGGCCGCCCCTTCTGCTTTCCGTCACGCTCCTGGCCGCCCCTTCTGCTTTCCGTCACGCTCCTCGCCGCCCCTTCTGCTGTCCGTCACGCTCCTCGCCGCCCCTTCTGCTGTCCGTCACCCTCCTTGCCGCCCCTTCTGCAGTTCGTCACGCTCATTTGTTGTTTTCCCTTAAATACGATCTCTAGTTCACACTTGTTGTTTATTGGCTCAGTACTTGAGCACGTTGTTTTATAAAACTGGTAATATAAGTTTAATGTTTTGAATTGCAGCCCATCTTTCTCAAGAGCTGTTCTCTAAATGTTACTGTTTTTACAAAACCTAAAATTCCAGTCATTGTGGGATTTTAATGGGTCAGTTTGACTCTATAGTGCCTTGTGTTTTGAACCCAGACTCTGCACTGAAATCAGTCTCAGGGTGAAGCCCTCAGACACGAGCATCCCTGACAGCCAGCTGTTCGGTCCGGATTGCTCCGCCACTCTGGTGTAATCAGCCAGAAACGAATCATTTCTGCACTGGCAGAGCGGGGGAGAGAGGGCTGGGTCAAAGGGTGCACACGCATGCATACACACACACACACACACACTCACACTGGCACGAACGTGCGCGCAAACGCACAAGATAATTTTTGATCCCACAAGTACAGGAAAACTGATACACAGTTGGGTCCCAACATGGCATCGCAGACCAGCAGCCTGATCTGTTTCTGTTCGGAGTGTTCCGGCATTTAAACCCTACAGCAGAGCCTGTGAGCGCGCCGGTGTGCAGAACCTTTGCTCTTTTTTTTTTTTTCTCCACCCTGAACACAACCAAACTATTTAACTGACTGCAAAGTGACCAGTTCCCATGACTCTGGAGGAAAATGCTGTGATTGTTCCTGGTCTGTAATCCAGGTATCTGCCTTACTTTTTCTGGTCTCTTCTTTTCTCTCCTCTCCCTTTCATCGATCTTTCTGCCACTCTCTCCCCATCCCTCTGCCTGCTACTTACACTCACACTCTCTCTCTCTCTCTCTCTCTCTCTCTCTCTCTCTCTCTCTCTCTCTCTCTCTCTCTCTCTCTCTCTCTCTCTCTCTCTCTCTCTCTAGTGTACGGTAAGCCTGTAGTCTTGGCTGGTGGTCAGCAGTCGCAGGGATCGTACTCGGAGAACCCGTACGCTGAGCAGCCCAACACAGAGACCACTCAGGGGGCCCCCACCCCCACAGCGGAGGGCCCCGAGGCAGAGCGAGCCCCACGACCCCTGAGCCCGACCAAGCTCCTGCCCTTCATCTCCAACCCGTACCGCAATCAGAGCGACGCTGACCTGGAGGCGCTGCGGAAGAAGCTGTACCATGCGCCGCGGCCCCTGAAAAAGCGCAGCTCCATCACTGAGCCCGAAAGTCCAGCAGGACCCAACATCCAGAAGCTGCTCTACCAGAAAACCACATTGGCTGCCATGGAGATCATCACAAACTCCACCCCCTTTTACCAGCCTGGGGGGGAAGAGGGAATTGTCGAATCGCGTCCTGCTGAAGCAGTGTCCCCAACTCTCGAGGCCCCACCTCAGACCTCTCCCACGATAGACGATACCCCCACCGAACCGCTGGCCCCCGAGCCCATTGCAGAGCCTGACCTGGACTACTTTGACCCACCCCCACCGCCGTCACACCCTGCCCCCACGCTCAGACTCTCAGACCCGGAAATTCTCCCTCCACCTCCGTCCCCAGTTCCACCCCTGCCTGAGGAGAACGGGGATGGAGAACCTGGCCTTCCTCCTCCACCCGAGCCCTTTCTGGAGGAATTCCCTCCATACCCGCCACCCCCGTACCCCAGCGGGGGGGAGCAGGAGCAGGACAGCCCCATGGAGGACCCCTACAGCATGACGCCCCCCGAGGTCACAGGGCAGGTCACCCTTCCACCGGTGCGTTCGCTCTTTTTTTGTGTCAACCCTTGTTAATTTTATATTAGGGGAAGGTGATGTTTACTCCGACAATAATGCTTGCCATTAACAAAATTTTACCTGACTAAATCTACCCCTTTTGGTTACAGATACAGTTCACTATCCATCATAGTTGGCACATGCTCACTTCAGTACTGTCTAGACGACCTGTGTACCTGTTTCCAGTGCCATCGTAAAACCTTGATTTGGAGAAAACTGATCTCTTAATTGAATTCTTTAAAAGGTTTGGTTGGTTCCATGGGAACATGAATGAACAATAGTACCTCTCACGTGTTCACATTTTGAGCTTCTCCAAAGTGTGTTTATTTATCTTATGCCTGTTGTACTTGTGTGCCAAATTTCCTAATGAAAGTGTGGACCTGGCCCATTTATAGTTGGAGCCCAGTGTGACGTGCAGGAGTTGCAAACAGGACCAGATCACTGATGGACTTGATCTTTCCCGATTCCTTACATTCTCTCCTCCCTCACCGCCTCACCTCAGGGCAAGAGGACGAACCTGCGGAAGACGGGCTCTGAGCGCATCGATCACGGCATGAGGGTTCGCTTCAACCCTCTGGCCCTGCTGCTTGACTCCTCACTGGAGGGAGAATTCGACCTGGTGCAGCGGATCATTTACGAGGTGAGCGACCACCATTAACCCCCATCTCTCGAACCTTCTCCATCTGTAGAACCCCTCTTCCACCTCTCGAATCCCATCCACCTCTGGACCAGGTTCTCTTAGTGACTGAAAGCGGAGGAGATCCCTCTTGAGGTTATACAGCCTCCATATGCTTGTGCATTACGTGTGCGTTACGTCTGCGTTACATGTACGCTCCGATCTGCGGCAGGTGGAAGATCCCAGCCAGCCCAACGATGAGGGCATCACAGCACTACACAACGCCGTTTGCGCCGGGCACACCGAGATCGTCAAGTTTCTGGTGCAGTTTGGCGTCAACGTCAACGCTGCTGATAGTGACGGCTGGTGAGCTCCGCCTACTTGTCACTCATCGGTGACACTAGCCAATGGAATCTCATCCAGTCTCTGAGAGAAGCAGAGTCCTAGGGGGTGTGAGCATGGTGAATTGACGCTCGTAGACTGACTTAGTAACGCAGATGTTTATGGCTGTTGAATACAGAAATTTGATTGGGTCATTTGAAAACGCTCAGCTGATCGTAAAGTTTCCAGATGGCCAACCAAATACATTTCTGGCTCAAACTGCCTCTTCCAGTCATTGACTTCTTATCAAAGCACATTCATTGCGGTTAGATGGACTTTTCCCAATTCATTATGTCACCCTCATTTTCACAGTCTAGGGAAGTTATGAGCAAAGCAGTTGAGCCCATAGTGCTGTAAGGTTATGAGCAGCCTAGTCAGGCCCATAGTGCTGTAAGGTCATGAGCAGCCTGGTCAGGCCCATAGTGCTGTAAGGTTATGAGCAGCCTGGTCAGGCCCATAGTGCTGTAAGGTTATGAGCAGCCTGGTTTGGCCCCAGTATGGTTCTAAAGGGTTTGTTCATGGTAATACTGGATTATGGGTGAGACGAGTCCAACTTCTGAAGGCACTAACCTCCATTTCCTCCCCTCAGGACCCCCTTGCACTGCGCAGCCTCCTGCAATAATGTGGCAGTGTGCAAGTTCCTGGTGGAGTCGGGCGCAGCAGTGTTCGCCATGACCTACAGCGACATGCAGACAGCTGCAGACAAGTGTGAGGAAATGGAGGAGGGCTACAGCCAGTGCTCCCAGTTTCTGTACGGTGAGAACCCCTTACAGGGACCATCCTGACCCAGGAGACCGGGGTTCATGGCACTGACTTCCTCTGCTACGACGCTGAACACCAGACCTGTACATACGGGTCTGTCAAATGCAGCTGTTGCATTAAGACCTGAGGCTGTGGAACTTGGGACCCATTTTACATTCTATAGCAGATCCCAAGGTTTCCAACAACCCCAAATATGTCCTGCTGAATCACAGGGAAGTGTGTATGAAATGATGTGCAAGAGCTAGATATTTACCATTTGATGTGATACTTTGGCCATAAAAACCTGGAGTCCTGGGTTTGAATATTTCTCTCAATGCAAATGTGAAAAAAATGCTTTTTTGACTTTGAACCGATTTAAGGGAAACTTGGGTAAAAAGTTAGCTTGGAGTCCTTAAAGGTGTCGGATCTCAAGGGCACGATGAGGCTGTTCTGATCTGAACTTAATAATACTGGCGTTCGGATCGTTACTGACTACTGTATGTGGCGATATTCTAAAACACTGATGTAGAAGGAGAAATAAATCAATAGTAAAAGCAATCCAATGCAACTCCTCTTCCTAGCGAGAACACAGGAGTATATTTCAACTGTGTCTCAGTCCAGGAAATGGCTTGTTTGACTTGAGCTGCAAAAGCTGCAGACGGACTGTTCCATATGTCCGCCACGGAAATACTTCACAAGTCCATCTGGGAAAGAGCCATTCAAAAAAGTTTTCAGAGGAGGAACCTTCAAAAAAATCTGCAGCTGCTGATTGGACGATGGTTCTCGTCACACTCATCACCGACCAATCCACATTTAAGCCACAGTACGACGTAGTAGATGTGTACCGCTGATGAGAAGCAATAGAAACAAATTGGACCTTGAGAAACAGCTGTGATGATGGCGTTACATGAATTTTGCCGTTTTTGTGAAGTAAATTTGAGAATCAAGGGCCAAGCTGACTAGTACAAAGAAACTATTTGAATCAACAAGGCACTTAATGAGCAAACGGTTTCCGAACGATTGCAAGGACTGGGCTTAACTTTAAAAATGACAACTCGAGATCCATCCGGATTTGTCGGGCATGAGCCATTCACAGACTCAACAGGTTTAAGTCTTTATTAGCAGTACAAATGGAGTCAAATCAAAACGTTTGTTTAACAATACATGTGGCGTACTTTTCGACAGACTGTCATGCAATTCCATCCTTCATACATGGGCAGATGTGGGATGTTGTTACACAATCGGCACCAAACTATACACAATACAAGCAGCTAGACCCTGTTGTTAGCCGTTAGTTTGAACTTCGTTTCAGTCCTTAGACTATCATCTTACATTCAATTATACCACTCACATGTATCACATGAACCTCGTCGATGGCAATTCCCACCACGTTCTCCTGGTAAACTTCAGAGGAGAGCAGATTTCTCCAGATATCGTTGAGTAACTATGACTCCAGGCTGCCATAGACCAACTGGCATTATCCATGGAGGATTTCTGCACTCTCTCCCAGTTTCCCAGCTTCTCTGATTTGATCGTCCATGAGGGCAGCCAGCGGAGACACGATTATCACACTGGGGTTTGGAGTCCTTCCCATCTTTGTCATGACCAGAGGAGCAGCTGGTGGATCAAACTCAAACCGAAACCGGTCAGGAAAAGAGCAAAAACATTGTTTCCCGTCAGAAAAGCTTTTAGTGACGCTCTTTGCTCCTCTTTTAATGAAGAAATTGAGTCTGTTTCTGATAAAACTGCGGATATTGACCCATCCACAGGAACCGCCTCGCACGCCGCCATTGTATTCAAACATAAAGTCGCTTCCTGGTGATGTCACGACTGCAGCTCCCGCCTCTCTTTCCCCTGATTGGGCCGTAAAAAATTGAGCCGTGAAATTGTTGGATGACGGGAGTTGGCAAGACGGACCTGCCGGATTTCTGACAATGAATCAGGCAGGGCCGTCTGCTCTGCCAGGCTAGTCAGGCGCAGCTTTTGACAAAAGATATTTATAATGGAATATGTCTCAGTGCTTGCTTACCGGCCCAGCAAAACTAACCATACTGCGCAGGGTGGCCATGACTATAAACCTTTTTATTCAGCATATTTACTTGAAACATTGTTGAAAGTGACGTAAAAATACTCTTGTCTCGTATCTCATGGCTTGCAGGAGCCGTGGAGCATTGGCTGTGCATGTGGATTGTAATTGCAGTGTTTGTCCTGCAGGGGTCCAGGAGAAGATGGGTATTATGAACCGGAGCATGGTCTACAGTCTGTGGGACTATGACCCTGAGAACGAGGACGAGCTGCAGTTTCAGGAGGGCGACTGCATGACCGTCCTACGACGAGAGGACGAGGATGAGAGCGAGTGGTGGTGGGCTGGAATGGGGGCGTCAGAGGGGTATGTCCCACGGAACCTGCTGGGGGTGAGTGCTTTCATCAGGTGCCTAAAAGAGCAGGTCAATTCATCTTAAAAGTCGCTCGATAGCGGGGAATTCCACTACTGTGTGTTTAGGCCTGGGATTCAGCAAGTTCAGCTTTCATAGTTTGTACTTAATATATTCTACATCTGAACATTTCAGGTAACACACTTGATATAGTTCTGTTTGTTACCATTTTTTAAGAGAGTCTGACTTTTCATTGTAACCCACCATCCTACGATAAAAGCATGAAAGTGATGCTTTGAACTCTCTTACATGTCTTTTCCTGTATAAGTGAACCAACTGTTTCTGTACCCTTTTTTTGGCAGCTGTATCCAAGAATCAAACCACGACAGAGGAGTCTGGCTTAGGACCACGTGGCGGATCTCGTGGATCCTCATGTTGGTTACGTGGACATGCAACTCCCCTCATGGATGGGAGCACTTTTACCGTTTAGGGGCCGATGATGGGACAACGATTACGACGACAAAACAGATGAAGGATCTTGGACTCAAACCTGGACATTCCTTTACGCATCATTTGTAAACCACAAACTTGTACCAGGCGACAGAACAAATGCTGCTTTCAGATGTAAATGTAGACAGCTTATCCAAGCGATGTTCTTGAGAATTCTCTTCATACCGGAATGAAGCATCTCGTGTTTTTAACTGCTGTATTCGTATTCTTTTATAGGGAGAAGCTCTGAACAAACAGTATTTTTATGCAGAGGGTGAATTTTCTTAGATTTATTCAGAAGCACAATCTTGTCTTTTGGGTTGTTCATTAGGGGGTGTTTGCTGTTTATACTTTAATGGGAGACGGTGCTTTCTAGCGCTCTTGACAGAAGTATGTATGACGTCATCAAAGGATGTTTTACTGTGGTTTGAGCGTGACTCCAGCTGGTGTTGTCTTTCATGTGCAGGAGCTCCAGAGTTTGTCTGTTTCGGTTGTGGTTTCTGTGCATCAGCTCAGTCTCCTGCGGTTTCTCACAGCTGCACTCCTGATGCTGGCATGAGGGTTATAAGCCTCGCCTCGCGCTTCGGCCCAATGAAAACGTGCACAAGCTAATGGGCACCATTCAGATGTCGCCCTGTGTTCATGCTTCAGTATGAGCTTTTCTCAGTGGGTCTGCCTTGTGTGTTAACATTGGAACAGAAAGTTCCAGCATTCACTTCAAATGAAATTCTCTATGATAATTCTCATCACCAAAACTGGGTGTAAGCATACATTTTTTTTCATTATTTTTATATTCATGCAGCCACAAATTAATATATGGCCAGTGATTTTTTTTTTATGTAGAACTGTGAAATGTTTCATTTTTTTATTTCCTGTAAGACCTGTCAATGTAACAGTCTGTAAAACTTCATAAAACCTCTTGCTGTAGCTGTTTGTCTGCTATCAGTCATGTGAGAGCAGATGGCCTGCTGTATTAGGGGCCCCAGTGGGGCCAGCACAGGGTACAGTAGGCCTGCTGTATTAGGGGCCCCAGTGGGGCCAGCACAGGGTACAGTAGGCCTGCTGTATCAGGGGCCCCAGTGGGGCCAGCACACGGGTACAGTAGGCCTGCTGTATTAGGGGCCCCAGTGGGGCCAGCACAGGGTACAGTAGGCCTGCTGTATTAGGGGCCCCAGTGGGGCCAGCACAGGGGTACAGCAGCCCTGCTGTATTAGGGGCCTCCTGTGGGGCCAGCACAGGGGTACAGTAGGCCTGCTGTATTAGGGCCCTTTATTTGGGCCTGCGCAGGGGTACAGCTGATGGAGACTTTGCTCAGCCTCACCTCTGTCAGCGCACACATCATTTTCCATTTTGTCTCGGTTTGCAGGCTGTGCCAGTCCTAACTAACGTTGCCTTTGTATTTGTCAGTTGGAGATCACATGGTCTCTGGAGCCTCAGTTACGGTGGTAATTGGTCAATCCATCGTTAGGTTTGATAACATTACAGACAGGCTGACGCGCCAAGTGGTGCAGAGAACAAATAAATGTGGCACACCAACAGTTGCCATATCTATGAAGATATTTATTTTGTTTGTCCCTGTTTTAATTGTCAAAATGTGTAACATTACACTTCGTTTAATAAATTTTCAATCAAGTACTTGGAATACAATGTATATTGAATGAAAGTGTCATGTATTCCCAAATTGTAATGAAAAAAGATGCACAAGTCTGTGAAACACACTGGAAATGCGAGCAGATATTCAGGAAGAGATCCAGCTCTGTGTCATTAGCCATGCTTAGTGATCCTTAAGGATAAGCGATCATTCTTTGTTGTGAAAGATCTATTTTGCTGCCTTTGTATTCTAAACATACCAATTCAATTGGTGACGCACAGTAAATTATGCGCTTTCCAGTGTGAACAAAAAATGGTGGATCCTCAACCGTTCTGTTCCTCACCACATTTGGCTCATGTTGCAGCTGTTCTAATTGAGCTTGTTATTCAGGAGCATATTTTGGTACAAACATCTAAATCTCTGTCACTTTGGCACGTGCTCATTTTATCGGTCTTTTTACACTTCTTGTTCGGTCACAGTTTGAACCACAAATACATTTTTGTGTTTCAGAAAAGTATTTTACGCGTCCAGCAGATATTCTTTTTCCGGAAAGATATCTGCAACCCCCCCCCCCCTGTCTTTTCCCCCAGTCTGAGGTCCAGTATACAGTATAAAAGGGCATTTCTCTCCCTTCTCTGCTTCCTGACCCAATAGCCCAATATTTCCCTGTTCAGTCCTCGGGGACTTGACTTTCTGGTTATCCACCCTCTATACATGGGGGTCCGGTGAAAAGAAATTTTAACCAGACTGAGCCAATAATTATTATACCCCCGCTACGGCGTAGTCGGGGGTATATAGTGCTCCGCGCGTCCGTCCGTGCGTCTGTGGGTCCGGATTCGTTCAAACATAAAGCGGGGGTATGTGAGCTCTGCTCGCTTCTACACTTGTCCAATATTTGCCACGAGGGAAAGGAAACCAGGGCTGGATTTGAGGAACGGTGTCATCCTCGCCCCAATAACTTCTCAGAAGGGGGCGGGCGGAAGTGTTGCCCTTTTTCTTAATGGGTACTAAGTACAAACTTACCTCACCAATATGGCGGCTTATTTGGTCAGTCCTGCGTCCAGTGTTAACTACTTCTTCTCCCTGAATGTATTTTTTGGCGCGAGATTTAAAATAGATTCGCGGATTGTTTGGCTTTTGAATATTTTGCGCGGTTTCTTGGTTTTGATTTGGATTACGGATGAATGGTTTTGAAAACATGGATTGTGAGTCGGCGGTGGGAGTGAAAAAGAAAAGGAAAAAAGGAAGTGATAATGAAAATGAGGATGAAACATTTGTTGTAAGCATAAAGACAGATATAAGGGGTGATGAAGCAAACTTTATTCAGTAATGCTCATGACATTGGGAAATTTGTGAAAAGGAAATCGGAGATGTTAAAGCAGTTAGGATGATACGGGGAGGGTTAGTGATTGTGGAGTGTTGCAATGTTAAACAACGAGACAAAGCATTAAAAATTAAACAATACGATCTGATAAAAGTAACTAGCTTTCCATTAAAGAAAAAACCATGTTTTAAAGGTGTGATCAGTGGTGTTCCATTGGACATGGATTTAAATGATTTTTTGAAGGTGGAGGGGCTGTGTGGAGCAAAGAGGCTGAGAAGCGACCGGGAGGGAAAGGTGCAGGAAAGCCTGTCAGTGCTGTTAGAGTTTAACAGTGAAGTACCGGAAAGAATATTTGTTGACTATGTGAGTTACTGGGTGAGATTGTACTAAAGGGCTCCACTGCGCTGTTACCGATGTCAGGAATATGGACATGTGGCGGTTGTATGTAAAAAAGAAATGCACAGGTGTAGAAGGTGTGGACAGGAGGGATGCATTGAGGACGATTGTGTTGTGGCAAAGGCATGTTTTCACTGTGGGGGAAGTCATGAGATGGGCTCAGTGCAGTGTGAAAGAAGGAAAATGGAAAGAGAGGTGGAAAGGACAAGAGTGCAGGGAAAAATATCATATGCAGAAGCAACTAAAAGAGTCGTGAATAAAAAAGAAACGGTGGGGAAAGAGCAGGCCAGAGTACAGCCAGTGGAAAAGAAGCAAAAGGAGTTTGAGGAGGATGAAATTAGGATGAACAGAAGAAGTTTTTTAGCGTTTATTTCAATGGTTTCAAATTGTGCCTGCGAGATCGAAAGCAAAACGGAGAGAATTAAGATGGTGGTAGATGCGGCAAGAGAGATTTTGGGTGTAGTTGATGTAAAGAGGGAAGATATTCAGAGAATTTTGGAAAGAGGGTTTGGTAGCAGTCAGACTGTAGAAAAGTAAGGAGAGACGGAAAGCCTGGGAAATAATTGAAGCAGAGAAGGATAAGTGTGAGGATTTTTTTTTTTTTTTTTTAATATAATAACTACTTAAGTAAAGTACACAGTCATAATACAGCACAAAATTCAGTACTGTTGGTGGCGGCATGCACTAAAGACAATGCTCCGCCCGCCATTAAACCAAAGAAGAAGAAGAAGAAGAAGCGTTAATACATTCGCCGCAACTACTTCCTTCCGCGAAATCTAAAACACTGGATGCTGGAGTTCGGTGACCTGGGACGGACACCAAGGTAATATTTGGATTTATTTTTATTTATTTTTTGATGCGCCCTCAGTAAGTTATTTCGGGAGCGTAAAAGCAAGGTAACTTTATACAGAAAAGCTCAGGCAATCAGTCAAACTGCCTGGACTGAATACGCCAGTTAACTGGCTTAACCTAGTAACGTTAGTTAGGTGTGCTCCCCTCCACCATTAACTAGATATACTGTTACCGACACCTACAGTGTCATCCAAGCGGCAAGCAAGCGTTTACAATGCAATGTGCTCGCCGTTAACTAGCTCGCTCGCTCGCTGACTAGCTAGTAAACTATGCGCGTGCATGGCCAAACTAGCCAGGCTGGCCAAATGATTTGTTTTCTTGCGATCGTTCTGAATTAGTTAGCTGGCTAACGTTAGACAACATGAGGCTCTGTTCCTGACCATCGGATTATGATTTTCGCCACCGCCGAGTTTGCGAGCAGCTGGATCTTCCGAGACGGGTGTGAGATGGGTGTGAGACGGCTGTGAGACGGGTGTGAGACGGCTGTGAGATGGGTGTGAGACGGGTGTGAGACGGCTGTGAGATGGGTGTGAGACGGGTGTGAGACGGCTGTGAGATGGGTGTGAGACGGGTGTGAGATGGGTGTGAGATGGGTGTGAGACGGCTGTGAGATGGGTGTGAGACGGCTGTGAGATGGGTGTGAGACGGCTGTGAGATGGGTGTGAGACGGCTGTGAGATGGGTGTGAGACGGGTGTGAGACGGGTGATCGGCCAGCCGGTTACTTATACAGCGAGCGTCGCCTTATTTACTGATCTAACTTCACCGATAGTTAAGTGTTAGTTGGTTTCTCTTTTGCATGAGACCGTAGTGATGTCAGTTGATTGTGATAATCCGTACCTGAGCCTCTCGGTGTACTGAGTTCACAATAGGAGTTTTTTAAATGTGAAATCTGGTGTTATATAAGTAAATATACTTATTCAGCATTAGATACTGCCACGCGAATGTGAGCAACGCAAACCGATATGAGGAAGTCATATTTCTAAGGTTTAGCTGAACAATTTAGGACGGCTCTACAGATGATTCATGTGGAATAAGGAAAGCTAAGTGACTTTGAGCTGGATTTTTTTGCCAGCTTTATAACCAAGATATCCGGTCATATCCCATTTCCCCTCTTGTTACGAATGTGTGCTTCCTCAGAGCTGAGTTCGCAATCATTTGTCAACTATGCTTATAATTACTCTACAACTTAGGAGCACATTTTCTATTGTGTGAAAAATACTTCACACAACTGCCAAGATGGCTAAATTAATCTCCCAGTTGGTTTCATGCAAGATTGGAATATCTGAAAAAGTTGCGCACTCAAACACAAAGCTGGAATCATGTTTTGTGTTTTAAAAAATTAAGTCTACCTTTAGACATTCTCCGAACCTTATCTTCTATAGACAAAATTGGATGCAAGTTGTGGGTGCAGACAAATGGGGGAGGATAGGACAGTTAAAATCTGTTTCTCAGAAAACATGCTTTCCCTGGCGCAGTGAGCTCCAGTGATGGACTACGGAAAGGAGAGGGTGGTGGCGTTGGTGGACATGGACTGCTTTTACGTGCAGGTAGAGCAGCGGATCAATCCGGACCTCCGAGGCAAACCTTGCGTTGTGGCGCAGTACAAGACCTGGAAGGGAGGGGGGTGAGTCCGTGCCTCATGTTTCATGTGTTAAACAAAGCAGTGCGACTGATCCTGGACCAGCTGAGAAGTACTAGCCTAAACTAGCGCCATCCTTTCGGAGATGGAAAATCCAGATGTGCCTGTACTTTGTTCTGAATACTTGCTAATTGACGCAATAATCTAGGCTGAATTTGATATGAACTGGCTGAGTTAATGCGCGGGAGGTATGAGTTAATGCGCGGGAGGGATGAGTTAATGCGGTTAATGCGCGGGAGGGATGAGTTAATGCGGTTAATGCGCGGGAGGGATGAGTTAATGCGGTTAATGCGCAGGAGGGATGAGTTAATGCGCGGGAGGGGTGAGTTGATGAACGGAAGGGATGAGTTGATGAACGGATTGGATGAGTTGATGAACGGATTGGATGAGTTGATGAACGGATTGGATGAGTTGATGAACGGAAGGGGTGAGTTGATGAACGGAAGGGGTGAGTTGATGAACGGAAGGGGTGAGTTGATGAACGGAAGGGGTGAGTTGATGAACGGAAGGGGTGAGTTGATGAACGGAAGGGGTGAGTTGATGAACGGAAGGGATGAGTTGATGAACGGAAGGGATGATCTTATTTAGGATGCCTGGATGTTACACCTCTGCATCTGTTGGCTGTGGACTTTTTTAAACTCAGTCCTGTAGGACCTACTGTGGACACGAGTCTTTAATCCAGCCACAAATGCATTAGGGCTCAGGCTGTTTTTAAATGACTACCTATCGTGATTCAAGGCTCTTTTAATTGTTTTTGACATGTGATTTGCCCTAAATGAAAAATAGAAAATCATGAAGAGTAAAAAGTTCTTTACTGTTCCCAGTCAGTCTCTGTATTTGGCCAAATACTGCACGTTTCCTTTAGAATTATAGCAATTAAGAGGGTACATCTAAAATCCACTTAAATGCAGATAATATCCCTGGGGTCCAGTTGAGAAAAATACCCTTCAAGATAATCATTATTCTCTCCACTCTCCTTGATAACACAGCAAGTAGGCTCAAGATATCTTAAAAAAAAAATATGTATATATGTAATCGCAATCACACATTTTCACCAAATCGTGCAGCACTAATAACTGGACCGCAGCCTGTTTTCAGCAGCTCAGAGCTGCAGTAGAGTTTGAGGATTTGCTGCTGTGAGCCATTTCACTGTGACTGATGGATCTGCTGGTTGAAATTCCTGCTGAGCTCTTGTGTCGAGGCTCTTGTGTCGTAAAACTGACCCAGAGGTTCCTGCTTCTCCCTCCGCCTTCCAGCATAATCGCCGTGAGTTACGAGGCCCGGGCTCACGGCATCACCAGGAACATGTGGGCAGACGACGCCAAGAAGAGCTGCCCTGACCTGCTGGTGGCCCGAGTGCGAGAGTCACATGGAAAAGCAGACCTGACGCAGTGAGTACCTGTGACTGCGCTCACCTGATCCTGGGTCAGTGCTTTGAGATTTCTGTATCTTCTGCCTCTCAAACAAGCGCAGTTAATGTTCATGATCAGCATCCAGTGACCTGTGTGTATAACGGAGAGCCTTGTGCCTCCAGCCAACCCAGTTTTCCCAGTATCCCAGTGGGATGAGTAAAGGCCTCGGTGCAGCTGAGTTTGGTGCGCAGTCAGTGTGGTGGGCGATGTGGCCGTGCATTAACTGGGTGCAGGGGCAGCACAGCGATTGGGTAACTTCAATTTTAGTAAATATGTTATTGCCATTAGTCCTGCATTCCTTTGGTGTGTGTTTACCTCAGTCAGTATTTTTACACTTAAGAAACGGGATCCGTGCACAACCCCAATTCCGAAATGGTTGGAACAAGGTATTAATTATGAATAAAATCAAAACGCAAAGACTTTCAAATCACACCAGCGAGTATTTTATTCACAATAGAACAGGGATAACACAGCAAATGTTATAACTGAGAAATTTTACGATTTTATCCACAAAATAAGCTCATTTCAAATTTAATGGCTGCTACAGGTCTCAAAAAATTTGGGACACAGGCAAAAAAAAAGGGCTGAAAAAGCAATCAATATATAAGAGAATCAGCTGAAAGGACACTTGGCAAGTAATTAAGTTAACTGGCATCAGGTGTGTAACATGATTGGCTATAAAAGGGACGTCTTAGAGAGGCAGAGTCTCTCAGAAGTAAAGATGGCCAGAGGCTCTCCAACCTGTGAAGGCTTGCGGAAAAAAATTGTGGAATACTTTAAAAACAATGTTCCTCAACGTCAAATTGCAAAGGCTGTGAAGGTCTCATCATCAACAGTACATAACATCAAAAGATTCAGAGAAACTGGAAAAATCTCTGTGTGTAAGGGACAAGGCCAAAGACCTTTACTGGATGCCCGTGATCTTTGGGCTCTCAGACGCCGCTGCATCACTCACCGGCATGATTCTGTCTTTTATATTACTAAATGAGCCCAGGAATACTTCAAGAAACCACTGTTTGCAAACACAGTCCCCAGTGCCATCCACAGATGCCACCTAAAACTCTATCATGCAAAAAGGAAGCCATTGTTGAGCATGATCCAGAAGCGCCACCTTGTTCTGTGGGCCAAGACTCATTTAAAATGGACTGTAGCAAAGTGACCTGTGATCCGATGAGTCCAAATTTGACATTCTTGCTGGAAATCATGGGCGTTGTGTCCTCTGGGCTAAAGAGGAGAAAGACCACACCTCCTGTTATCAGCGTTCAGTTCAAAAGCCAGCCTCTCTGATGGTATGGGGATGCATTAGTGCATATGGTGTGGGACACTTGCATGTTTTTAAAAAGCACTATGAATGCTGAAAGGTGTATATAAAGGTTTTAGAGCAACATTTGCTCCCCTCCAGACGACATCTATTCCAGGGAAGGCCTTGTGTATTTCGGCAGGACAATGCAAAACCACATACTGCAGCTATTACAACAGCATGGCTTTGTAGTAGAAGAGTCTGTGTGCTGAACTGGCCTGCCTGCAGTCCTGATCTTTCACAGATTGAGAACATTTGGCGCATAATTAAACGAAAAATCTGTCAAAGGAGACCCAAAACTCTCCAGCAGGTGGAAGCCTGTATTAAACAAGAGTGGGATGAAATTCCAATGACAAAACTCAAAAAACTTGTCTCCTCAATACCCAGATGCCTCCACTCTGTGTTAAAAAGAAGAGGGGATGCTACATCGTGGTAAACAGGCCCCTGTCCCTATTTTTTTGCCCTGAAATTTGAAATGAGTTCATTTTGTTAAAAAATTGTTAAATTTCTCAGTTTCAACTTTTGCTATGTTATCTCTGTTCTATTGCGTTTTGATTTTATTCACAATTTACAAATTGTCCCAAGTATTTCGGAATTGTGGTTGAACAACACTGGATAGAAGCCTCTACTGAATGCCTAAATGTGCTGTGGGCATGAACTTTGACCTATCTTTGTCTACCCTGTGCCCAGTTACCGAGAGGCTAGCGTTGAGGTGATTGAGATCATGTCAAGGTTTGCGGTGATAGAGAGAGCCAGCATCGATGAGGCCTATATTGACCTGACGGCCAGCGTGCAGCAGAGACTGAGGGACATGGAGGGCCAGCAGGTGGCGCCAAACCTGCTGAAAACCACCTACGTGCAGGGTTTCCCTCAGGCTGACTCCAACCAGCAGGGGGCGACAGAGGGTGCAGCACCTGACAAAGGTTTGAGGAAATGTGCTGTTCTGCTCTAAAGGAGACGTAAACACGGAGTCATGTTTTCACATAATCCTAAGGTAGCATTTTTATTTGACGAATCAGAAATAAATGAGACCCGTTGTCAAAAAAATCTGATTAAACCTTAACTCTGCATTTAATTCCAAAACAGAAAATGGCGCAAAGATTTTTTTTTTTTTTCCCACTTCAGTGCATGCGTTAATCAGCGATATCAGTAGATGTTAATTGCAACAAAACCTGGATTTGAATTTTGAGTTCCCTATCATGTCACCAGGTGCACAGACAATTAGCCATTGCACTCATTTCAAAATCTGTTCTTCTGTTACATCACATAGTGAATGTCACAAAATAAGCCAATCAGTTTCTTCATTATTATGAATGGTCCCTCCCCCCTTCTGATATCACAAGGGATAGACTGGTAATGGCTAATTGGCTGCATTTAAAGGTTCCCTGACATTAAATACGCCGAAATTGACATTTGGAACGTCCCATTGTATTTTTTCACGATGAAAACGACGATGCAAATGCTTTTCTGGGAAAATTTTATTTTTAAACTATTTCAGATTAATTTAACTGAAACGGAACGCCCCCTTCGAAATGTCCGGAACTGGCCTGATATGGCAACTGATGTCACGCAAGGCAGACGGCTGGTCAGATCTCCAGTCTCTACAACGAAATGTACATACACTACACTTTACTTACCATACCCAGCTGACAGACCCTTACAAAAACCACTGTTGGAATACCATAATATTTACCACCAAAAAACTATAGTATTACTGTAGTAATTGTATGTTGTTTTTTTTTTGTTTTTTTGGAATGCACAATATAGATTTTAGTGTTAGTATTGAAATATTGTAGGGCTGCCATAGCTAATGAAATAACACTAAGAAAAAAAAACCACTAGCCTATACTATAAACTTCAGGATTATTTGCCAGAACATTTGCCAAAATAGGTGGCGTTAAGCGACTTTCACACCGGACGCGAAACAAATTTTTTGCACGACAGATTATATTTAAAGTCAATGGAAATATGTGTGTATTTGTGTATTCGCGTCTTCGCATTGACTTTTAATGTAATCTGTGATGATCTGTCATAATCGACATGATCCAAATGAACTCGGGAGGCTGTATTGTGATGCCTGATCGCCGGCTGTGCTGTAGGAGGTGGGCATCCATCCAGCCATCTTGCTACGTTAGCCTACGTAACACGGTTTGTCGAGTGTAACAATTAGATGAATAGATGGATATCTTGATTGCAGGCTCATACACTAAGCCAGGGGTCTCCAACCCTGTTCCATGAGAGCTACCGTCCTGTAGGATTCTACTCCAACCCTAATTCAACACACCTGATTCAGCTCATTAGCAGCTCGTCAAGATCTGTAACTGGGAGAGCAGGAGTGGTTTGCTTTGGTTGGACTGATACCTTTCGGATGGCAGCTCTCCAGGAACAGGATTGGAGGCCCCTGCACTTAGCACACGTTTTCTAGTGTGTTTGTTAACAAGCGTGTAAATGGACCGCGGAGATTGCTTTGGCAGAGGTTCGTTCCTTTGATGACGTCATAGGATCATGTGACTAATGTCTCGGAAACTTCCTACTTCAGCGGGCGGGGCGTCAGAGTGCAAAAAAATTACTTTTATTCCTTGAAATTGACGGATTTTTCAGCCATTTCTGAACTTTTGAGTGCATAGAGAGTTAGGAATAATCATATAGAACAAAATCAACCAACAATTTCAGGTTGTGTGTCTCATGTCAGGGAACCTTTAAAGAAGCAGATCTTATTACTGATGATGCTGGGCTCACAGGATGACTGGGGCCCTTAATCTGTGGTGTGTGTCTGTGCAGAGGAGCTGAGGGCCCGGGGCCTGGAGCAGTGGCTGGGCACTCTGGGCCCCAGGGCCCAGGCGGAGCTGCAGCTGGCCGTGGGGGCAGTGATCGTTGAGGAGATGAGGGCTGCAGTGGAGAGGCACACCAGCTTCCGCTGCTCTGCGGGGATTGCGCACAACAAGGTGAGAGAGATTGCCTTCGCCACCGCTCCTCTCCTGTTCTCCTCCATTCCTCCCCTCTCCGCCCTCCTCAGTTCATCATGTCATTATTCATAATGTAAAGACCGCCGCTCTCAACCTCTGACTTTAATCCCGTCTTGTGTGTGTCGTTTATGGCAACATCATGTGTCACACATGGATTATTCTGCTGTGTTATTAGTTGTGACACAAATTCCCTTTACAACGGTGATGCTGCGTTTATCTTCTGTTCTGTGTTCGTCCGGCTCTCAGGTTCTGGCCAAACTGGCCTGTGGGCTGAACAAGCCGAACCGACAGACCGTTCTGCCCCTGGGGTCTGTGCCGGAGCTCTTCGCCTCTCTGCCCATCGGGAAAATGTGAGTCATTATCTCTTCACCTCATTTTCCCAGAATTCTGTGCTTGGATTTTACACTGCTGTGGGCAAGTGAGGAAGAGATGCATTTCAGGAAGTGTAGTTTCAGTCAGTTGGACGGGGAATATTATTCTCGCTTTACAAGAATGATTTTTAGCCACTGCGTTCGTATCACATTTGGGTAAAGATGAGGACACTCATAAAAACATAAAAGTAATATTTTCTGGAATTACTGAGTGGTGATTGAGTGCTGTATTTGAGAGCGACTTTGATTGGCAGCCGGAGTTTGGGAGGGAAACTGGGAGCATCAGTTGCTGCGACGCTGGAGGTGCAGAACATCGGGGAGCTAACGCACTTCACCCGGGCCCAGCTGAGTCAACACTTCGGAGAGAAAACCGGGTACGGTCATGTTCTGTAGTGCCCTCTCGTGGTGAGGAGGAGCATGTCTCACTGATCTAAACGCTGGAGGAGTTACTGCAGCATTCAGTGGAGTGATGCAGGGATTCAAAAGTGGGAGAGAGAAACACACTGTAACAAGATGTGTGAAAATTCAATTTCAGAAAATGAAAGTCGTCTCCATTATTTTGTCCCAGCCTCCAGAATTCTCCTGTCAGCAAAGTTTTTAAGGTGCGAAGTAGAACTTCTCTGCTGGAGTGAAATTTTCGGTTTCGGTTCCCGTGTGTTAGTTCCTCGTGGTTAATGGACTTATGCATGTCAGGAATTACACTCTCCGACCCTCAGATTTTATATATCTGGTGCGTCGGCTTCGGGCTACTTTGAATTGAATTGAAGCTGGCTTCCCAAAATCGTAGCACATTATAAGAAATGTTGAACATGTTGGGGAGAAGGACATTCATTTATCACTGTATGACGAGCACGTTTTCAGCTCCAGTGTGTGTTTGATGGTTGAGCCTCGGATGATGGAGTGATACCGATGAGACCTGCTATCGCTGGTCTCTCTGCGCATCCCTCTGCTGCATTAGTAGTTTGTTCTGTGTTTGACTGTCGGCTCCAGACAGTGGCTGTTTGACCTCTGCCGCGGCGTCGAGTTTGAGCCAGTCAAACCCCGGCAGCTGCCCAAATCCATCGGCTGCAGCAAGAACTTTCCCGGCAAAACTGCCCTGTGCACGCGAGACCAGGTACTGATCCCTGATCAGCTGCTAACTAGCACCTGATCATTTTGCATATGCTGTCAGTTGGTGAGCAAAGCATGCTGGGATTGGAGTACGTTGCCTGCAGAAAAGAATAGCGGGCTGCTTTGAATGCACATCATGGGAAGAGATGACCTGTATGTGTAACCTGTGTGTGAAATGTTAACGGAGTGTGTGCTGTGTACCTGACCTGTGTGTGAAATGCTAACGGAGTGTGTGCTGAGTACCTGACCTGTGTGTGAAATGCTAACGGAGTGTGTGCTGTGTACCTGATCTGTGTGTGAAATGCTAACTGAGTGTGTGCTGAGTACCTGACCTGTGTGTGAAATGCTAACGGAGTGTGTGCTGAGTACCTGACCTGTGTGTGAAATGCTAACGGAGTGTGTGCTGTGTACCTGACCTGTGTGTGAAATGCTAACGGAGTGTGTGCTGTGTACCTGACCTGTGTGTGAAATGTTAACGGAGTGTGTGCTGAGTACCTGACCTGTGTGTGAAATGTTAACGGAGTGTGTGTTGAGTACCTGACTTGCTAGTTACGTCACGGGCGCATGCGCACGCTGCGACCGGCAGGTAAAGTTTGGCTGACAACGCTTTAATGTTTTTATCGTGTTTTATTGTTTTACGTTTGTCCGTGTCGGTACATTTGAACTGTGTATGTTGCTCCTGACTGAAACGATATGGATCTTTTACGTGCCGCAACGCTGATCTTATCTCTCCTGTTGTACCTGGAGTTCATCTCTGCCTGCCCTGCCAGGAGGCAATACAGCAGGAGTGAGTTGCTGCAATTTAACCGTGTAAGTCCAGCTAGCACGTCAGACATCACGCTACAGATTCCGGATTTAATACGAAGAAATCCAGAAAACATTTTTGCTGAGCCAGGAGGCAAAAGGAGGAGAAAGAGGGGGAAGCGAGGAGGAGTGCGTCTGCGTCTAAGAAAGGTGCAGTCCAATCGGCTCCCATTGACCTCAATCATCCTGGGGAACGTCCAATCCATCAGGAACAAATTGGACGAACTTCAGGGAAATGCCCGCTTCCAAAAGGATTATAAAGACTGCTGCGTGCTGGCGTTCACAGAGACATGGTTAACAAAGCGTGATCAAGACGCGGATCTGATGATCACCGGCTTTGGAGCACCTCGCCGCTTGGATCGGAACAGTGAGGTGACAAATAAAACTCAGGGTGGAGGTGTGTGCCTCTACATCAACCAAAGGTACTGTTCTGCTGTAACTGTGAGAGCGCATTTGCTCCCCCGATGTGGAACTTTTGTCGGTGTCACTACGCCCGTTCTATTTACTCCGTGAATTTCCCCTGATTTTTATTACAGTCCTTTATATACACCCTGGAGCACACGCCCCCTCTGCTTGTAAAACTGTGTATGACGTAGTACAAAAGCTGCAATCTATATCCCCTGAATCGCCGTCCTTCCTACTGGGTGATTTTAATCATGTCTCCCTTAAAAAGATAATCCCTAACTTTCAACAATATATAACCTGCCCCACCAGACGGGAAAAGACTCTTGACCAATGTTATGGATCAGTGAATGACGCATACAAGTCAGCCCCCCTGCCCCCTCTGGGCCGTGGAGACCACAATTTCGTGTACCTCATGCCTACATACAAAACGGTTCTGAAGAGGGAAAAGGTCAATTATAAGAACATTAAGGACTGGAATGAAGAGTCTGTGCGGTGTTTACAGGCCTGTTTCGACTGTACTGATTGGGATGTGTTCACAGAGGACTGTGGAGAGGACTTGGATCAACTAGTTGATGTAACATGCTCTTATGTAGCATTCTGTAGAGACATGATTATCCCATGCAAAAGGAGTAAAATATATTCAAATAACAAACCATGGGTCAGAAAATCAGTGAAAGCCTGCATACAGGCTAAGAGACAAGCTTTCAAATATGGGACTGCTTCTGAGCTGTATACAGCCACCAAAGACTTGAAGGTTGAAATTCTCAGAGCTAAACGTGATTATAAAACAGTCTTGGAAAATAAAATGGTTTCTAACAATCTGGGTTCAGCCTGGTCAAGCATGAAATCAATTGCAGGTATCAGTAACTTAAAGAATGTAAGCACTGTCATGTTAGAAAATTTTGACTCAGATTTTGATTTTGCTAATGCTCTTAATATATTTTTCTCCCGTTTTGATACGTATGATTTTAGCAGAGAAATAAAGGAACTTGGAGACAATTTAGTAGATCAAAATCATTCCTTAATAGATATAGACACTGTCGAAAAAGCATTACTTTCCACTAATGTGAATAAGAGTTGTGGTCCTGATAATATCTGTGGTAAACTGCTGAAGTTATGTTCTAAAGAGCTGTGTACAATCTATCATTATATTTTTAACAAATCATTACAAACCCAGCACATACCAAAATGCTGGAAAGACGCAGTGGTTGTCCCTGTTCCCAAGATAAGGATCCCCGAAGTCCAGAATGATTTCAGGCCTATTGCTCTGACCTCACTGGTCATGAAAACTTTTGAAAAATTAGTGAGGAATGAAATCTTAAAGGAGACTCAGTCTGATATAGACCCATTTCAGTTTGCCTATAGGCCATGCAGAGGTGTCGAAGACGCAACGATATCATTGATGAATATGCTTTTAAAACATTTGGAAGGTAAGGGAACACATGCCCAACTTTTATTTATTGATTTCTCCTCTGCTTTTAATACTATTCAACCCCATATTTTAATAGAAAGACTTTTAGAGCAATTTAATCTGAGTAGAAACCTTGTGGGCTGGGTGCTACATTTTTTGACTGACAGGACACAAAGAGTGCGTGTCAATGGAGTCCTGTCTGACCAGATATGCTCCTCCACCGGCTCGCCTCAAGGTTGTGTTTTGTCCCCTCTTTTGTTTATTCTTTATACTAATATGTGCTGCAGCAGCAGAGATGATCGATACATCTTGAAGTATGCAGATGATTCTGTTATTGTCAGCCTGCTGAGAGACAATGAGACAGGTCATGGTCCAATTGTCCAGGAGTTTGTAGATTGGTGTGAGCAGTCCTTTCTACAACTGAATATCTCAAAAACAAAAAATATGCATGTTGACTTTAGGAGACACTCAAGTGACAAGGAAATAGTCAGCATAAAAGGCCAGGCAGTGGAATGTGTGGATAGTTATAAATATCTTGGGACCATTATCGACAGTAAACTTACATTTGTAGCAAACTGTGAGTCTGTCTATAAAAAGGCAAACCAGCGCCTACACTGCCTAAGGAAGCTGTCATCCTTTCATGTTGACAAAAAGCTCCTTACTATGTTCTACAGATGTTTTATTGAATCCATCATCTCTTTTAGCCTAGTGTCCTGGTTTGGCAACCTACCCCTAAAAAATAAATACACACTTAATCAGATAGTGAGGTGGGCCAGTAAATTAATTGGAGAGCAACAGCTTAATTTAGAATCTCTATATAATGGGCAATTACAGAGACTGGCTAGGTCCATCCTAGATGTGATACTCCACCCACTACATGGTGAATTCCAGCCTCTCCCTTCTGGTCGTAGGTTCAAAATGCCTGTGTGTAAAACTAAAAGGTACAGGTGTAGCTTTATCCCATCAGCCATTAAGGCCTTGAACACCACATGATCATCCACCTCAAGGGGCAGCCCTCCTCTCCTCCTTTTTTTATTTTTTTTTTTAATCTATTTATTTATTTATTTATTTATCAATTCATTGTATTACATATCAAGCATGGAGCATCTGTCTGTTGTTTGTTTGTTTTTATCTTGTTGTCTTCTGCGTTTTGTTATTGTTTTGTGTGTTGATGTGTCAGCTTGTACTTTTTACCTGCAAACAAGTCTACCCTCGGGTATCAATAAAGTCACCTGACCTGACCTGTGTGTGAAATGTTAACGGAGTGTGTGCTGTGTACCTGACCTGTGTGTGAAATGCTAACGGAGTGTGTGCTGAGTACCTGACCTGTGTGTGAAATGCTAACGGAGTGTGTGCTGTGTACCTGACCTGTGTGTGAAATGCTGACGGAGTGTGTGCTGAGTACCTGACCTGTGTGTGAAATGCTAACGGAGTGTGTGCTGTGTACCTGATCTGTGTGTGAAATGCTAACGGAGTGTGTGCTGTGTACCTGACCTGTGTGTGAAATGCTAACGGAGTGTGTGCTGTGTACCTGACCTGTGTGTGAAATGCTAACGGAGTGTGTGCTGTGTACCTGACCTGTGTGTGAAATGCTGACGGAGTGTGTGCTGTGTACCTGACCTGTGTGTGAAATGCTGACGGAGTGTGTGCTGAGTACCTGACCTGTGTGTAAAATGCTAACGGAGTGTGTGCTGTGTACCTGACCTGTGTGTGAAATGCTGACGGAGTGTGTGCTGTGTACCTGACCTGTGTGTGAAATGCTGACGGAGTGTGTGCTGAGTACCTGACCTGTGTGTGAAATGCTGACGGAGTGTGTGCTGAGTACCTGACCTGTGTGTGAAATGCTAACGGAGTGTGTGCTGTGTACCTGACCTGTGTGTGAAATGCTAACGGAGTGTGTGCTGTGTACCTGATCTGTGTGTAAAATGCTAACGGAGTGTGTGCTGTGTACCTGACCTGTGTGTGAAATGCTAACGGAGTGTGTGCTGTGTACCTGACCTGTGTGTGAAATGCTAACGGAGTGTGTGCTGTGTACCTGACCTGTGTGTGAAATGTTAACGGAGTGTGTGCTGTGTACCTGACCTGTGTGTGAAATGCTAACGGAGTGTGTGCTGAGTACCTGATCTGTGTGTGAAATGCTAACGGAGTGTGTGCTGAGTACCTGACCTGTGTGTGAAATGCTAACGGAGTGTGTGCTGTGTACCTGACCTGTGTGTGAAATGCTAACGGAGTGTGTGCTGAGTACCTGATCTGTGTGTGAAATGCTGACGGAGTGTGTGCTGTGTACCTGATCTGTGTGTGAAATGCTGACGGAGTGTGTGCTGTGTACCTGACCTGTGTGTGAAATGTTAACGGAGTGTGTGCTGTGTACCTGACCTGTGTGTGAAATGCTAACGGAGTGTGTGCTGTGTACCTGACCTGTGTGTGAAATGCTAACGGAGTGTGTGCTGTGTACCTGACCTGTGTGTGAAATGTTAACGGAGTGTGTGCTGAGTACCTGATCTGTGTGTGAAATGCTAACGGAGTGTGTGCTGAGTACCTGACCTGTGTGTGAAATGCTAACGGAGTGTGTGCTGTGTACCTGATCTGTGTGTGAAATGCTGACGGAGTGTGTGCTGTGTACCTGACCTGTGTGTGAAATGCTAACGGAGTGTGTGCTGTGTACCTGACCTGTGTGTGAAATGTTAACGGAGTGTGTGCTGTGTACCTGACCTGTGTGTGAAATGCTAACGGAGTGTGTGCTGAGTACCTGATCTGTGTGTGAAATGCTGACGGAGTGTGTGCTGTGTACCTGACCTGTGTGTGAAATGCTAACGGAGTGTGTGCTGTGTACCTGACCTGTGTGTGAAATGCTAACGGAGTGTGTGCTGTGTACCTGACCTGTGTGTGAAATGCTAACGGAGTGTGTGCTGTGTACCTGACCTGTGTGTGAAATGCTAACGGAGTGTGTGCTGTGTACCTGACCTGTGTGTGAAATGCTGACGGAGTGTGTGCTGTGTACCTGACCTGTGTGTGAAATGCTGACGGAGTGTGTGCTGAGTACCTGACCTGTGTGTAAAATGCTAACGGAGTGTGTGCTGTGTACCTGACCTGTGTGTGAAATGCTGACGGAGTGTGTGCTGTGTACCTGACCTGTGTGTGAAATGCTGACGGAGTGTGTGCTGAGTACCTGACCTGTGTGTGAAATGCTGACGGAGTGTGTGCTGAGTACCTGACCTGTGTGTGAAATGCTAACGGAGTGTGTGCTGTGTACCTGACCTGTGTGTGAAATGCTAACGGAGTGTGTGCTGTGTACCTGATCTGTGTGTAAAATGCTAACGGAGTGTGTGCTGTGTACCTGACCTGTGTGTGAAATGCTAACGGAGTGTGTGCTGTGTACCTGACCTGTGTGTGAAATGCTAACGGAGTGTGTGCTGTGTACCTGACCTGTGTGTGAAATGTTAACGGAGTGTGTGCTGTGTACCTGACCTGTGTGTGAAATGCTAACGGAGTGTGTGCTGAGTACCTGATCTGTGTGTGAAATGCTAACGGAGTGTGTGCTGAGTACCTGACCTGTGTGTGAAATGCTAACGGAGTGTGTGCTGTGTACCTGACCTGTGTGTGAAATGCTAACGGAGTGTGTGCTGAGTACCTGATCTGTGTGTGAAATGCTGACGGAGTGTGTGCTGTGTACCTGATCTGTGTGTGAAATGCTGACGGAGTGTGTGCTGTGTACCTGACCTGTGTGTGAAATGTTAACGGAGTGTGTGCTGTGTACCTGACCTGTGTGTGAAATGCTAACGGAGTGTGTGCTGTGTACCTGACCTGTGTGTGAAATGCTAACGGAGTGTGTGCTGTGTACCTGACCTGTGTGTGAAATGTTAACGGAGTGTGTGCTGTGTACCTGACCTGTGTGTGAAATGCTAACGGAGTGTGTGCTGAGTACCTGATCTGTGTGTGAAATGCTAACGGAGTGTGTGCTGAGTACCTGACCTGTGTGTGAAATGCTAACGGAGTGTGTGCTGTGTACCTGATCTGTGTGTGAAATGCTAACGGAGTGTGTGCTGTGTACCTGACCTGTGTGTGAAATGCTAACGGAGTGTGTGCTGAGTACCTGATCTGTGTGTGAAATGCTGACGGAGTGTGTGCTGTGTACCTGATCTGTGTGTGAAATGCTGACGGAGTGTGTGCTGTGTACCTGACCTGTGTGTGAAATGCTAACGGAGTGTGTGCTGTGTACCTGACCTGTGTGTGAAATGTTAACGGAGTGTGTGCTGTGTACCTGACCTGTGTGTGAAATGCTAACGGAGTGTGTGCTGAGTACCTGATCTGTGTGTGAAATGCTGACGGAGTGTGTGCTGTGTACCTGACCTGTGTGTGAAATGCTAACGGAGTGTGTGCTGTGTACCTGACCTGTGTGTGAAATGCTAACGGAGTGTGTGCTGTGTACCTGACCTGTGTGTGAAATGCTAACGGAGTGTGTGCTGTGTACCTGACCTGTGTGTGAAATGCTAACGGAGTGTGTGCTGTGTACCTGACCTGTGTGTGAAATGCTAACGGAGTGTGTGCTGTGTACCTGATCTGTGTGTAAAATGCTAACGGAGTGTGTGCTGTGTACCTGACCTGTGTGTAAAATGCTAACGGAGTGTGTGCTGTGTACCTGACCTGTGTGTAAAATGCTAACGGAGTGTGTGCTGTGTACCTGACCTGTGTGTGAAATGCTAACGGAGTGTGTGCTGTGTACTGGTCGCCTGTCAGGTGCAGCACTGGCTTCATCAGCTGGCTCTGGAACTGGAGGAGAGGCTGAACAAGGACAGGGAGGTGGTGAGTGGAGGAGCAGAGAGCTGTGTGTGTGTGTGTGTGTGTGTGTGTGTGTATGCATACGTGTTTGCATGTCTCTGGTGCGTGTGTGCGTGCGTGTACAAGTGCGTGTGTTTTCACATTTTTGTTACCTTTTGGGGACCTTTTCCAGTATAAACACTGACCCGTCAGGACCAGCAGTCCTGTATATGTGTGTGTTTCTGGTGTGTGCACGTGCATGTGTGTACTCGTCTCTAATATATATGTGCGTGTGTGTGTGTGTGTGCATGCAGAACGGCAGAGTCGCGCGGCTGCTGACTGTGGGCGTGCGGCAGATCAGCGATGGCGGCAGTTTCTCGCGCTGCTGTGCTCTGTCCCGCTATGAGGCCAGCAGAATCTCCACTGACAGCTTTGCCATCATCAAAAGCCTCAACACTGCCGGAAATCACCAGGCCGCATGGTGAGTGACGTCACACTGAATCCAGAAAGGAATCATTCAGTAAATTGCATTATATTGGCAGGGGACTTCACCCAGATTTACCGAATTTTATTGAAAATCTAACAGGGATTGGCTGAGCAGTACATATGGCGATAAACAATGGTGTACGTTTGCAGGTCTCCACCTCTAACTCTGCTCCACCTGTCGGCCAGCAAGTTCAGCGACGCTGCTGCCATCGCGACTGGGGGAATAGCCAGCTTCCTGACCAGCGACATGCCCGCCACACAGAGCCACACCCCTGCCTCCTCTAACACAGCCCCTCTCACTCCCAAGAGGCCAAACGCCATTCAGTCGCTGTTCCAGAAAGCTGCAGAGAAGAGGGGCAGGAAAGAGTCGCCAACATCTACAAATGCCGAGCCCTGCCCCCCAGCAGATGAGAGCCAATCAGAATTTGAGGCATTAGCCTCTCCGGTGAAGGCCTCCCCTGCAGCAAGGACCCCCAGAGCAGGGACCTCCAAAGCAGAGACGCCCAGGGCCGGTATCTTGTCTTTCTTTCAGAAGAAACGGCAGGAGAGCACTGAACTGCCACCCGATGAAGAGGAGCATTCTGGGACTGCTGGTGCGGACGGGGAGAAAGGGCCTTTGCGTACTGAAGAGGTGCAGATTGTGGCAACACCTGAGGAGGCCGCTGTCTGTCCAGGGGAGGAAGAGCTCAGCACCGCAGAACTATGGTCCCATCTCACTCCTGAAGGTGGATGTGTAGAGGACAGAATGCACTGCGAGCGCTGTGGCCAGCAGGTGTCCGCCTGGGACATGCCTGAACACATGGACTATCACTTCGCCATGGAACTGCAGAAGTCCTTCAACTCTTCATCTTCCTCCTCTTCCTCCTCAGCTCTGATGTCGGGAACATCGCCCTGCCCCACGCTTGGTGCTGGGACCCTCCACTCGTCTCGAGCAAAGACTAAACCCAAACGGCAGTCTGGACCCCAGCCCAAGAGACCCAAATCACAAGGCACCACCTCCACCCTAGATTCCTTCCTCAAGAGGAGCTAAAATGAACCTCACTGCAGGTAAACCGAAAACCCAACAACTGCTCCCTACAGGCTGTAATGTTTCCTCGGTACATTCTGCATCTCAACTGGCTGATATGAGCCGGATCCAGCCAATGACAGGCTGTCGTTTTGACCTGTATTGTAGAACTGCAGTATACCCGCATTTGGACCTGGAGAGAGGAGAGCCTCTACCGTAGTAAAGGTTCACTTCTGTGTCAAGCATCAGATCAGCTCCTCTCCATAAATACTGTCGGAGATCTCTGTACCAGAGCCATGACGCCACCATTTTAATCACAAATTATCGGTAATTTTAACTAGTGTTCACGTGAACACGTGTCGCCTGCGAAGCTTTAGTTTGAACGTGTGACTACCAGACAGACAGACGCCGGACAAAGTGATCCCGATGTGCCGCTATGCTTCGCAGGCGACGCAAAAACGGGGAATAAGTTTCTCATACTTCTGCTTGTTTATTGACAACTCCAGAATCATAATCACCCAGGTGGAAAAAAAAACTGTCTGTATTGTAATATTATATCCATTAAAATATTGAACTGTAACCTTGTTTTTAATTGGACTGCGTTGTGCCATTTATTCCCCCAGAATCTTTTTAGACTGAATACCTTCCTACATGCATTGGTGT
This sequence comes from Gymnothorax reevesii, assembly GCA_029721435.1. Taxonomy (NCBI): domain Eukaryota; kingdom Metazoa; phylum Chordata; class Actinopteri; order Anguilliformes; family Muraenidae; genus Gymnothorax; species Gymnothorax reevesii. The sequence continues at coordinate 606,868 of CM056591.1, forward strand.
GCCTCAGGAGGGTAGTGTTGAGCTGCATCAGGCTGAAGTTCAAATATGATGCAATAATTTTCCAGCGGCGAGCTGTCACTCCGTCTGTCGCATGTCTGACACGCTTCCTGCTACAGGGTCTGCGCTTGGCAAAGCAGAACTGACCCTCTGTGTAAATGCCTTGTGTTTCTTTGAATGGGGGGTTCACAGAGTAACTGAAACGTGCATCTTAAACACTTTTCTTTACAGCTTTGGCAAAGCTGTCTTTATAAAATTCAGATGCGCTATAACTGTAATCTTAATGGGGCATGTTTAATGCAAACCTCCACCAGCCTGGAACCATAGTGCAAATCATTGATTGTATAATGCATAATGGCATATATACCGGGGCAAAACACTCGTTCCGGTTTGTCTCATTGCAGGATCAGCCCCACACTGTAGTGCAGTACAGAAATTTAAATTTAACGTGTCTGGATTTGGGGGAAGGGAGGCTCGGGGGTGTGTTATCCTTGTATCCTTGTACATGATCCTGCTTGGCTCGATAGCAGCAGTAGGTTGAGGTCTCGGTGATTTCAGAACAAATCAGGGCAGTTTGTCTGTGGCACAGCTGTCTCACCTCCAGGACCACCTGTGCGCCACCGCTGATGTTCTCCAGGGCACCTGTCATTCCACACGCAGGTTCCGCGCAAAACTGCAGCACTTCACATATCCCCTGTGCGCCTGGTTGACCGAGATGACGGAGTGTTGAAGCTGAACAAGGCATCATCATACCCACTAATGACTCTTTACCTCTCATTATTCTGAGACGGGTCTGACGCTGGTGGAGACCGGAATGGATTTGTAGAATCAGCAGCTGTGGGCTGCGCGGCTGGACACCAGACGAGGCTACTTGAGTCGACAGTATCGCACTGTCATTCTGTTGTGTTTGTGTGTTGTGCTAACAGGAAGAATGTTGGCATTTGGCATCGGCCTTCACTATAAACCGAGGTTTTGGCTTACAGTTGGTAACATAGGAACCCTGTTGGAACCCATTGCATCAGCTGTTTAACCGTTACAGTTACAGCCCCATTTCATCAGACCTGCCAGCCAGCTTCATGACACACTGTGCTGTCATGTGATCCGTACTGTGCAGTCATCTGTTGATTATGAACTCAGGTGTACAGAGCACCCGCACCTGTCGAGTGTCAGCCTATAGTCACAGGACCAAAAATACAACCAAGGCACAAATCAGTTTCATAAAATATTTTATGTACAACTAAATATACAAACTGGATTTGTACATAAATCTGTGGTACTTCACTCCAAAGCAAGATTAAAATATCAGATGTATAGAAAAGGAAATGCTTTTGTTGCATCAGTGAAAAATAACATTTGTGCAGACTGCCCCGTGTGTCACGCCAAACCTAGGAGGCAACACGATGGCATAAAGTCAGTAAAAAACATTAAAAAGTGAAAATGAGAAGTATTTGGTTGCACTTGAACAGCTTCCTTCTTCATTAAGTGTTTTGGTTTGTCTACATTCACGTTTTTTTTTTTCAGTCTGACTGCACAAGAATACAGGAGAACCATAGACACGCCGAACACGTGAAATACCGCAACACTGTTTGACTGCAGCTGTGTTTCTCAGAGGGAATTAATCTCTTTCACCTGCATCTCGTCTGACACAATCCTGCAGACCTTAACATTGCATCCAACTACAAACTTGCACTCTGTCCCAATTCAGAATATACGATGGGAAACTACATCTGAGCACCAACTAAAATTTTTTTAAACATTCTAAAAATCAGGGGTTGCAACTTGAGACTCAAATCTGGTACTAAATTTGTAGGCACTGAGGCGTAAAAAAAAAGCGAAACAGTGCGGAGCCGAGGTGCTGGAGACAGACACTTCATGAAAAGCACCAGACGGAGTAGCGCAGAGCGAAATCAGTGTTCAGTACCGTGTGAGTCAGTAACATTCGATCCAGCGTCTCCCGCCTCTTGAGGGTTATGAGGGTGCGATAGTCTACCACTGACATGGCACCAGGTCATGTGCATCTTTCTACGAAACTGGAATGCTGTCGGACACCCGCAAGCAGACCGAATGCCTCACGCTGGTATTCAGGACGACAAACTGCACAGCAAGAGGAAGGTGCAGGGAAGGGGTAAAGTGTGAGGAGTTAAAGTGACATGCTTGTGGGGTGGGGGGCAGTTTGGGGCTGTAGACCTTCTGCTTAAAGCCGCTCCCCTCAATAATTCATTAGAAGCGCCCACGATTTACCCCGCCTGAGGACTCGCCTGCCCTCGGCCCTGGGACAGACGCGTTGGACGCACTAATGGCTCATTTGAAGCTTCAGGAGGACAGTGAGTCATATTTGCTGGAACTGGCTCTCAGTGCAGTATTCAGGGGGACAAGACCAATTGGAGGTACAGCCTGTTCCTCCAGGTTTGGCTCATGAGTGGAGTGGATTGGGAGGGGGGGGTTTACCTCCATATCTCACCTGAACCATTGAGACAAAGCCTTGTAAAAAGGTCCTCAGCAGCTGTAGCTCATTCGCTATGTGGTTCTGTAAACATTTTAAACTGCCAGGAGCTGCTCGAACCCCTGTGCACACGCACACACTCTTCACCCGAAGGAAACGCTGAAGCGGAATATCACTTTCCGCACCTGGTTTTTCTGAACTCTGAATACAGATAAACCTGTTTTTGCCCGGTTTCTGCGCTCAAACAGCTAATTTAGCTGCAGGACTGGCTGAAGTGCCCACGAGAATCTCGGAAAAACATGCAGACGCTTCAGCCCTGGGACAGATTGAGCTCCCGCTGTAAACGTTTCTCTCCGACAGATCGCCGAGAGGAGAGCATTTCACCCAGCAGGATTACCGAATTCGCTGGATAGCTGCGAGGAGTAAAACGAGAAACAACTCTTCTGACTTCAGTCCCTGTATTCAATTAAGGAGCCTTCCACATCTCAGTCCGAGCAGAGCAGAAGTTAAGCCAACAATTACATTCAGCCTTACATGTCGACTTAATCTTACTTTATTACTTTCTTTGCATGGAAAGAAAAATATTACCAATGAGACAAACTCATCTGAGATTTGAGGTAAGTTTCACTCATCTTGGGAGCAGCATCTTAAAACGAGCGGCTCTTTCCGCTGGAGGAGTAAATAAGTAAGATTAAGTCTGACTGCAGTGGAGAGAATCGAGTCTCCAGCTCGGTTATCCTGCAGGGTGACCGAACCGCACACAGGAGTGACGACGAAATCCCTCCCTCCAGGGCACCAGGCCCCGCTTCCTGCAGCTCTCCACCCGTCAAATCCAAGCCTGCTGTAACAGATCGCTGACCTGGGCGCTTCAGGGAGGGAACGTTCCCCAGCAAACAAACCGTTCGCCAATGTTGCTGACATTTCACAACATTGTCACAATACTGCCGAAACATTGCAAAAACGCTTTTGTAGTAAGGAAAGGCTGAAATGGTTTGGGGGAAGAGTCTGTGCGAATGCTCAGTGTAGCTCAGTCACAGCAGTGATCTAGAACAGGGGTGTCAAACTGACCCGTAAACGGGCCAAGAGGCTGCAGGTTTTCACTCCAACAATGCAGAAGCTCACCTGATACAACTAATCAGTTGTGCAGGCCTAGACCAGTTGATTAAATCAGTGCTTTCAGGTGAGCTTCTGCTTGGTAGGATTGAAGACCTGCAGCCTCTTGGCCCGTTTACGGTTCAGTTTGACACCCCTGCTCTAGAACATTCTTCCAGAAGATCCTCCTTCTAGTAAGTCATCAGTCCAACCTGCACTGCTCATATTCCAGAGCTACAGAGCAGGAGTGAAATTAAAACTGACAGGATGGCAGATCTTCAGCACATTACTGTTCCTGAGCTGCCTCCGCTACTGACAGCCAATCTGCACGCCCACGACCGGAGCCAAACACCAACCCCCAGCCAGATAACAGTCCTCGAAGCCAAACATTTAGAAAAGAACAATAGGGTTGGACACAACATCATAAGCAATAAACGCTCAAGCCTAAAGTTGACAGAAATGGCTTTTGGTTGAAACATGGAGGCAGGACCTTGAAAAGGAACCATGTGACCAAAGCGACCCCAGAGAGACAATCAACAGGGAGAAATGAGGCAAGTGGATGGAGAGGGGAGCGCAGGTGCAGAGCATGCTGGGATAGCTGGCTGCCTTAGGAGGACTCCTGCAGGAAGTGGGAGGCGGGCTGCAGGCGGGTCACATGACCAATTCCTTTTGTCACGCCCTCCCTGAACAGAAGCTTGGCCCCCACCTTCAGGTACTCGGGGTGTTTGATGAAACGGAAACGCACCACCGCCTTTTCGCCCGTCCTGAGCTCCTCCTGCAGAGACAGAGAGCGACCGTCTGATGGTAAACGCACAGTGACACTGAGGATTGTTAAACTCCAACCACCACACTTAAAGCACGACTGTGGTGATCCCATTTAATCAGCGAAACGAGGAATGGCGCATCTTTGCCCCCCTGCGGCCTCCCAGGTGCAGCCTCACCCACCTTTCCCTGCAGATGCTCCACCAGGGCGGTCTGACGCACGTTTCCCACGTGTACGGTCACCTGGAAGCCCTTGTGGAAGGTCTTGGCGTGGAAAAGCAGCACGATCTCCGCCTCAAAGAGCCAGCAGATGGTGGGGTTCATCTCTGGGCTGACCATCACCATGCCCTGCGCACAACAGTGGGGGGGTCGCGTTAGCGTTACCAGCCCCGCTCACTGACGCATTAGAGTTAGCATTAGCATGCAAAACAGTCAAGGCCAGTTCTCTGAGGAAAGGTTAGCGCTGGCGTGGATAGAGGTGCAGGGGACCGTGGGTGTGGCCAGAGCTCGTAAACATCAGTAGCCTCTCAGGAATTAGTTACACCACCCTCTTTACATCACTGCGATTTAAACCGGTGCTGGAGAAGCATTTTCATTCGACAAACGAGCTTCACACCTGTTTCAGCCCAGTGTAGCTGACCATTTCCAGGGACAAACGCGACCCCTGGACCTGACGCTGGGGGGGGGGGGGGGGTTTGGAGGGTTTGCTCAGTGTAAGATGCCGGCAGCCCCAGCAGGACGCCAGCAGGAAGCCTGACCTTGCGCAGTAGCGATCGGTCGAAGTCCCCCAGTGCGAGCGTGGCTGCCTGCCCGGCTCTCAGGACCCGGCATGCCGAGCGGTTCCGCTGTATGCTGCGCACCGTCAGCTTCAGGAACTGGCCCCGATCTGTGGGTCCGACCACCAGCCTCTCCCCCTCCCTGCAGATACCGCTGTGGGGCAACAGTCAGGGTCAGAGGTCAACGCGTAGAATATCTGCTTTAATGAACCTTGTGGAGTCATTTACCCTCCGCTCCTGACCCATCCCAGGTCCACAGGGGCACAGCCTCCCATACGAGAGCACATTCAATTCTGTGAGCACCATAATTCATTGGACAGGGACTTTTTTTGTTTGTTGTAATTTTAGCTCTGCTGGCCTTTATCTGAATCCCACTGAATGTGTATTTTATCAGCGGAGGAGACGGAGGGAAACAGTCCCTGAAGCAGCAGGAGGTGACGGTGCCGCAGGGCTGGTTTGTGTGACACAGACACAGGTCAGTTGTTCATCAAGATGTTTTTCAGAATATTGAAATAATTACATTGTCAAACTGCCTGCTATTTTTGGCGTGCATTACGATGGGGGGGTTCATGTATGAAAGGTGCCGTCGTTTATGAATGGTGATGAAAACGCTGATTATAGTGACAGTCTGCTCTCTGCCTCCCTCCCACTGTAACCTTTCAAACTCAGTGATCACATATTGAACTAAAATAATGTGTCAGTGTCCAATGATTTACGGTGCTTCCTGGGTCAGGGGCCAGAGGCTTAGCAGAAGTGCTCCTGTGATGCTAACGCTGGACACAAATCCGGTACCTTCTAACTGTGCGCCAGCAGTGCTGACCCTGTAAATCTGATAATAATGCATCTGTGTACTGAGCTAACCTCAGAGGAAGCACATTATGTCACTTGACTCTAAACGGGAGAGACACAGACCCTCAGCAGGGGGCGTCCCTGAGCCGATTCCTGTGATGGAGCCGGGGCCTGACAGGCTAGAGTATACAGGCATCCCTACGCTCCTAATACTAGTGTGTGTGTGTGTGTGTGTGTGTGTGTGTGTGTGTGTGTGTGTGTGTGTGCGTGCGCCTGAGAGATGCTGGCTGACCTGTACAGAGTCCCTCCCACCACCGTCCCCACATCCGGTACAGTGTAGATCTCATCCACCTAGAGAGAGAGAGAGAGAGAGGAGTGTGTGAGTGTGTATGAGAGAGAGAGAGACAACTTCCCTCAGCCTGACTGCGATACAACGTTTCCATGGTAATGTCCATCTCAGCCTGTGTACAGTGTAAAGTGTGAGTAATATGGGATGGAAGTCAAGCCCAGGGAACTGTGGCATTCGTTCCACTTTCCTGTTGGGTCTGTGTGCAGTGTGTACTAAGTAGTGTGTAGTAAGTACGGGATGCGATATGGATTGAAGTGCATGAAACTTTGAGCCGCGTTTCGTGTGCAGTATGCAGTGTGCAGTATGCGCTGCAGCACCTGAAACTCAGTGAGCTGCTGCATCAGTTCCTCCTGATCTTTGCTGTTGCTGAGAGGCGGCAGGATGTTGAAGAAAACCTTCAGCAGATCCAGGCTCTCGCCCGACACACTGGACAGGGCGAAGATCGGCGTTATACTGCCGGGGAGAGGGCACAACATCAGGCGAGAGAACGAACACACACACACACACACACGCGCACACACGCGCACACACGCGCACACACGCGCACACACGCGCACACTTCTCTTTGTGAGGACATAACAGTGACTGCCATTCATTCTTCCGGTGTCTCTACAGCCTTTCCCTAATCTTAACAATAAGCAATGTATGCCTCACCCTAACCCTTACCCTAACCTTAACCTATCCCTAATTCTAACCTTACCCCTAACATTAACCTATCCATAATTCTAACCTTACCCCAAACCCTTAGCCTAACCTTAACCTATCCATAATTCTAACCTTACCCCAAAATTCAGCTAAGAAGTCACAATGTGCCTTTGTATTTGAGGACAGGCCAAAATGTCCTCACTTCCCAAAAATGTCCCCCCCCTCTCTAGGAAAAAAAGAAAGTTTTTTGGTTCTCACTTAGTAGCAAGTGCAAGAACACACACACACACACACACACACACACACACACACACACACACACACCTGGGAGACTGTGCGAACTGCTGCGCTGCGGTGACGGCGTCGTCCTGATTGGACACCAGCAGGGGCACCTTGTTGCAGCCGGGCTGTTTGAGGATTCGCTCCAGCTGTCGGACGGTTCGCTCCACCGTGCCCCGCCCACACAGATCCACCTTACTCACCACGATGAAGATGGGCACCTTCAGCGCCATTGCCAGGCCCAGGTGCTCACGCGTCGTACCCGCTGAGAGAGAGAGAGGAGGTGACATCCGTTTTCCAGCACGACTCGACATCCACCATAAACACAGATGTGTTACAGATCACATTTTACACAGGGCCAGGGTGAATGTCCATATTTTGTTTTTATTTGAACAATTCTTTATTCGAACAATTCTTTATTCTAACTGTTAATACAATCTGATGTCACAGATGTTCCTGTAAATAAATTTAGCAAATTCAGGGGAAATAATCACGGTTAAGTGAAATCGCCTCTGTACTGCAGGGATGGCGCTTGAGGTGCAAAGACATTTAAGCGTCACGGAACCACAGCTGCCATTTCTGTTCTCCAGATTAGATTAAGACGGCTGGGGCGGCGTGCGGCCGAGTGTCCGATGACCCAAAGAAGAGATAAACGTAACAGGAGCCAGTCAGAAATGCATACACCACTCAAACGTACATCAGGGAGAAATGCACGCACACACACGAACAACACACACACACACGCGCGCACAAACAACAGGGGAAAGTAAACATTAACTGTAGATAAACCTAACTACTGGCCCAGGCTGCCCAGAGCTCTGAAAACCGCTCATTTATAACTCTGGCAGAGAGTCAGGTTCTGTGACACGGAGGTCAGACTGATGCAGGTCACACATTTAACAACCACAATGGCTGCATGTGAGTGTGGAGAATTTTCACAGAACTGACACATTCTCCACACACACACACACACACACACACACACACACACACACATACATTCTGGAAACCGTGGGGGGCGTGGTTTCCTGCGGGAGCTCGTAGTGCCGCTGTCTGCTGTATACAGCTTCAGAGCTCTAACTCTGCTCGCATAGTACAGACATTCCCAGCATGCCGCTCGTCAGCTGAGCCCCCTATCAGATAACTCCAGCCAGTCAACACCTGAGCGCTCTTACACCAACCAATCAGGGGACTCCAGCGTACTTCTGTGAGCCAATGCCTTGGGGGGGCTTTAGGACCAGTCTTAAGTCTGACCGCTGCCCCCCTGTTCTTTAGAGGACGGCCCATCCTTGCACAGGAGATCATCGGTCAGTTTGCCTTCGGGACGTCCCCCGCCCCCTGTCCTTGGGGAGCAGATTCCTTCCCCAGGTTCTTTCGTCCCGTCTCGTATTTCACCCGCTCAGCTGAGCCCTTTTTCTGAGACGGGAGAGCACTGGGCCCGATAGCCGATCCTCAGGTTATATCACAGGCCTGACCCTGCGGGGCATGGCTTATGTAAACGTAAACACAGACGACCGCGTATGTAAAGCCTCTCTAACGCAGGAGCATCGATCTGCCCACCTCATCGTAGAAAAACAAAACTGATCTCAGAACACCGCGCTGACTGGAGTTTTACACACGGGATTTCAGGAAGCAGCCAGTTCAGGCCGTAACAGCAGGGAGTTCAGTATCTGAGGGAGAACAGCCCGCCTCTCGTCTCGGTTCATAACCTCACCTTCCCTACTGCTCTGACCACCTCACACCAGCGCTGAGCTCCGTCACCTCGCAGCTACACTGTCGCTGACGCAAAAGGCACAGGATGTTCCCATTTCATTTTTTCTAAACGGCATGAAAACGCACGAAAAAGAAGACCGACTCACACAGTTACAGATGTGGCTGCCCTCACTGTCTGGATGATAAAGGCCAGCATTTACAGGCAAGTCCAGCCGCCCTCGCTGGGCTCAACATCATGGGTTCGCTGGAGTTACTGCGCGGCTTCGAATGTCCTGACACATAGAACAGGGCGCAGCTGGAGGATGAATAGAAACGGGCTTCAGGCGCATCTTTTACAGGCAGCGGTTGATTTTGCTTCATTCACTACTGAACAACGGAAAACCTCTCGAGGGCGTCAGGGAATCAGGGCGAAATACGGAGCGGAGGGATGAGTCTGGATTCTGTGGCCCTTCTGCATTCATACCCAACGAACCCCACGACCCCTTCCATCATCACTTAAACTTCCCTCCAAAGTCCCCTGTACGTCATTCATTGGTTTCCCCTCCGTGTCCAATCAACACAGACTCTCTACTGGAAAGAACAGCCCACTTTGTTCTGGTAGCAGTTTTCCGGTGCCCAGGGAGCCACTGATATCTGCAGTCGTTCGGTCTGTAACTCGCACAATTGCTTCCTCAATTTGACTATTAAAATAAAACTTGATAAAAGACCATTCATCGCTTTCATCATTCAGTTTCACGACAATCACAAACCTCACAAACCCGCGATTCTACAGCCGCCCATCAAACAAGATCCCCTCGCTGCCTTCGTTCACTATTTATGTCCTGGATTAGACCCAAGAAGAAGTTGAAGGCAAAAAGATTTTTTTTTTTTTTTTTTTTTTTTAATACTTTATTGAACCCCGTGGGGTAATTTGTCCTCTGCTCCTGACCCATCCTATAGTTAGGAGCAGTGGGCAGCCAGAGAGCAGCGCCCGGGGGATTCAAACATCGAGCTGAATGAATCTCCCTCCCTGATGACAAAGACTACAAGTTACATGTGATCAACACTACATGTACCACAATTCCACAGCTCACCGATGCCCGTGTTGGCGCCCACCACCAGCATGGCAAAATCTGGGCAGTAGCTGGTGAGGCCGAAGATGGTCGTTTTGAGGTACTTGTGGTGGCCAGCCAGGTCGATGAAGGTGATCATTTTGGAGGCGCTCTCACAGATCTCCTCAGCAGTTCGAGACTCGCTGTAATTCACCACCTGAGAGGGCAAAGGTCAGAGGTCATTTTCTGAGCAGAATTTCACTGCTCGAGTTCCCACTCCAGTCCTCCAAAAATCAAACTGTCAGAGACGATTAGATAAGAGTCCAAACATCACTCTTTCGATACATGAAATTATTGGCCACTTGTTGGAGGTAAAACAGAAAACTACAGGAGTGATTGGAGGGTCTTACAGCCAGTAAGATGTGCTGCTATAACAGCTTTTCATTTCTGCCGTACATCTGCTAACGCGACACTGAAATGTATCAGGATGACACCGATCAGACTGAGCTACAAGAGGATGACACCGTGTGGGGAGGGCACCTCATGCGAGGGCGACGCAAGGGAGCGCACCTCATGCGAGGGCGACGCAAGGGAGCGCACCTCATGCGAGGGCGACGCAAGGGAGCGCACCTCATGCGAGGGCGACGCAAGGGAGCGCACCTCATGCGAGGGCGACGCAAGGGAGCGCACCTCATGCGAGGGCGACGCAAGGGAGCGCACCTCATGCGAGGGCGACGCAAGGGAGCGCACCTCATGCGAGGGCGACGCAAGGGAGGGCACCTCATGCGAGGGCGACGTAAGGGAGCGCACCACATGTGCGGGTGACGTAAGGGAGCGCACTGCATGTGCGGGTAACATAAATGCCTCACCTCTCCCTTGCTGTCGAAGCCCAGGATCTCAAAGCTGATGCTGGACGTCCTGCCCGACTGGATTTCGTGGAGGTGTCTGAAGAGGTTAAGGCGAGCCCGACCCCGGCCGTTATCCAGCTCTCCTTGGGTCAGCACACCGAGCAGGGTGGACTTCCCAGAGTCCACGTTACCCAGAACCGCAACCCGCAGGTCCAGGAACTGTCCACAAACACATTCAGCTCATCAAATAACCCTCTGCTTTCTTACAGCACCATTCACCAACAGAACTTAAGTTGCTCATCAGCTAACCAGGTCATTCCTGCAGCTTTCATTCTTCCCCGTTAAGAGAAAACACCGCAAACTTCAGTCTGCAGAGCAGAGGACATTCAATCCATTTGCGAGTCACTGCTGTGGGACCATGAGGTACTGAGAGTTTATCCATCTAAAGGCACATTTAACAGTAGGTTGCTATTGATAGTTAAGCAACAAACACAAATATTCACTTTGAATGCGTTTCAGGGGTAAAGGCTTAGCCTTGTCCCTGTCCAATTTTAATTTTGGATTAAATGCTCTGTACCGGGATCAATTCAGGCCGACTAAAAAAATCAGCTTACCTGCTGATCGTCAGGCACCTTTCTGATGAGAACCTCCGCGATTTTCCGTGGGACGTCCGAGTCATAATCCACGTCTCTCTCTCTGAGAATGGCGATGTCAGCGCCAACCCTGGACAGACACGCCATCATTGGAGTAGGATGCTGACGATGCGACTCGCCACATGAAGGTCATTGGATCAAAAGTAACGGGACTTCAACAGAACCTGGTTTTACATCTGAGGCTCTGTGTCCCCAAACAGATGCGTCAGGAGGGGCAGCTGAACAGGTGAAACAAAAGCTAACGGTGCTAGTGACGGCGCGCCGCATACTTTTCCGCCATCCTGCGCAGCGTCTTCAGCGAGGCCCTCATGTCCTCCTCCGATAGGCCCACCAGCAGGCCGTTATCCTCCACACCGATCTGGTACACGGCCTCGCCCCGGCCCTCCTGGAGCCGCCACTTCATCTGAGTCACCAGGTGCTCGAAGCGGTACTGCGTCGGGTTCACCAGCTTAAGCTGCAACAGAGAAGCCCTTCATTCCAGAGGAGACCCCCCCATCCCTGCTGCTCCGACCTGGCAGGTGGTGTCAAACAGATACGCTCCAAAGATGCACCGATACATACACTTCTCACCCGAAATGTTACGGAGGTTTATCATTAGGGAACTAGACTGTCGTATACAATGCGACGCACCCATCGGTCGGCATGGCGATGATCACCTCTGCTTTCCGCTGGATATAGGGCAAAGGCATCCGAAAGTTTATACAGGTGTTTACGCCCGCCCGCCCCGCCGCCCCTTAATGAAGCTCCTCCATCGCTATGAGGGAGACGTCACACGGAGTGACACTCAGCACTGAAGGGCAGGTGGAGAGCGAGCGAATTGGGTCGGCGTGTGATCAGCGTTCGGTGCTACCGAGATCCTACCAAGTCCTCGCTTAAATTTAATTCTTGTCTCTTCGGCCAAAGTGCTGAAATTTGCCGGCAGAGTTACGGTGAAGAGGCACGTGACTGAAGTTTCACTCTCAGACACCAAACGGTGCGTAAGCGCAGAAATGATGCGGACGCCAATTTTTTCCAGATTTTGGATTTACAGGAGAAAAAAAACTTGAATAAAAAGAACACAAAATTAGAGAATATGTGCATATGAAAAATTCCAAGTTACTGCTGAATATGAGTAAATTTCATCCAGTTATGCTTTCCCACAGTTGCATAAACAAGGAGATTTTAGTATACGCAGTTTTTCTTGAGAGTATGGCAATATTCAGGTTTGAAATCCATGTAAATTTTAATAAATAAGACCTCTGGACTTTCCACCTCTCATGAGAACTTAATCATGTGACCACACTCTTCCCGCCCGAAAGGGAACGAGCTGGTCTGATGCAACCTGACAGTGATGTGGGTAATGACAGGTCATATTTTATTCAAAAGGGCCAGTCTGATTTTGAACCTCGAGGCTGAGGCGTATCCTTTAGAAAGAGGACAGCTCGTGGGAATCTAAAAAGAGCCTCTGTAAACTCTGCACAGCGCTGCTGAATACTCACAGCTTTACACAACACTAACAGAGAATGCACCCGACCTGCTGACCTCGACATTAGACCTTTCCTACGTACCGTTTGTCCTAAAGCAGAAAAGAGGAGGGGCTTCGTGTTTCCTGTGTCTGAACCAGGAGACCCGCTTACCTTGTACTCAATGTTCCCCTCTTCAGCCTGAAACACAGAGAATACGGACATTAGATCCACAACTCAAGGAATGCAAACGGAGTCCTAGCCCAGAGTTCCTTTGAAAAATGGGTCAGAACCCAAAACCTGCCACAGGAATGATGAGAGGTGGGTTCTGGGGTGAGGCAATGCCACGTCCCTGAAAAGCACCAAATTTGTCTGAGCCCAGGAATGAAAAGGGTTGAGAACCACAGTTTAGTTTATAGTCCTCAGAAGATCCCAAGAACAAGGTGAACCAGTGACAATGAACCATAAAGCCATAACCCATTCATCCCGCCAATATCCCCGCCCAAAAAAATACATATATAAAGAGGGGTAATTTCTTTTTCAAAGGGCCAACAGCAGGGCTAACCATCCCTGTTCCCGGAGAACTACCATCCCGAAGGTTTTCATTTAAACCTTGATTTGAGTCACCAGATTCCATTCAATAGCAGCTAAATAGGATTTCTAGCTGTTGAATGAAGTTTGTTTCGTTAGGATTTGATAGAAAACTACAGAATAATAGATCTCCAGGAACAGGGTTCGTTTGCACGTCTTTATGGTATGTTTACTAATCATTGAATCGTTGTCATTTCATAAAAGAACAGTTTCTGACTTGTTCAGCCAATGTCGGCAGTATAATACCGGTTTCTTTAGGAACCAAGGAAGGATCGTCTGGAAACATGACTGAAGTCGGCGATCTTTGAGCCACGACCTTACGCCGCGGAATGACACCAAAACAAAGGCAGCCCATCTGTGCCAAATGTTTTTCCCAATATGAACACGCTGGACTCCAGGCGTACGGTCAGTGCGCCAGTTTCGCGTTCACAGCGCACACCAGCTGCAACAAACCACGTCCAGTTTGAACAAACAGCTCATAATACCCCGCCAGCTGGACCGGACAACTCGTCCAACAAGCGCAACTTGTGTCCTCGCCGTTGCTCTGTAACGCGGAGATATTTTTGGAGTGTCGTGGCAAAACACACACCGCTCATATTACACTCCCGACACGGCAGCCCCATCCAGCCATCACTGCAAAACCCTCATGCATCCACGAAATCGTCCTGTTGATGGCTGAATAATCTTTACAAACTAAGACAGAATATAATTCCAGTGGATAACAGGAGACCGATATTCCACCTTCTTAATCTATGAAAAAATAATTAAAACTGAAACAGCCAGACCTCGCATCTCGCAGTTTTTTCCCCTGGTCAGAGATGCTAATTTGACTGGGTAAGAAATGCCCGCCTCTGCGAACACTGACAGAGTTAATTGACACAAAGGAGAGTAGTTTGTGTTGAGTAAAGTTACGCAAGAGCACGAACGCGAACTCCGTCACCGCAAACGTTACTTCACGCTTCAGCAGATGTTGGCTTCGTGTGGCTGGGAACAGCTTCCAGGAAATAACACTGAACTACAGATGACACCAGTTTACGGCCGATCTCTTTCGCTTTCAAATAAACACAACCGGAGGAAACTTTGGCGGCATAAAATGTGCTCGTTTGCCCCGACAGTCTCTCCAATCAAAAGCCGAAAATCTGCTCAACATTTCTGTCGTCCGCTACGAGAAAAAGCTGCCCAGTCAACGGAGAAATGGCGACCCGGAGCAGACTGTTAAACTGTAAAGGAAACTTCGTTCTTTCTTTCTCCCCCCAGCTAAGCTACTCCGCTGACGCTCCCTGTGAAGCCGCCCACCGGCTCATGTAGCATCGGGTGAAATGTTAACTCGCTTAAACCGCTTTCACACCGGACGCGAAACTACGTTTTTTCACACGACAGATTACATTCAAAGTCAATGCAAAGACGCGAATAATTCGCGTTTTCGCATTGACTTTCAATGTAATCTGTCGTGCGAAAAATTCGTTTCGCGTCCGGTGTGAAAGCGGCTTTACTTGAGCTGGTATTTAACGCAAGTTGACGTAGAAACGAAAACATTGGAGGACAGATGAGAAATTAAGCTGGATCTTGTCACTTGGTTATAATACGGTCCAGCAACATACGACGGAATCGAGATTCTGCTTTATCCGAATTAACAGTCCCGGTAGGTTGACGCTCAGCCAGCCGGCCGCTGACTCGGGCCGCTTCATGAGCAGCAGTGTCCGCGGACGTCACCGCTGAGATGGCAGCTCACCTCCGGAGGCAGGAACGGCGGGTTGTTGCCGGGTTTGGCGTTTCTCGCAGATCGAGTCTTCGCTCTTTTGCTGTTCTTCGCACAAGCCTTTCTGTGGACCGAACCAAACCCGCTGCCAGAACCGGAGCCCAGTCCCTGAGATCCCGCTTTCAATCCGGAACTGGCATCGAAGAGCTCGGACACCCGCGAATCCATTATTAGCCGCCTGAGACTAGCAATTTAAAATGTATGTCCGGAACTACAGCATTTACTTGAATAAAAGCTCCTAAAACGCAGAGGGGGGATTTATAATGTACAGCGGCATCAGAATGATGGCCGGCCGGCCTGCCTAATTACACGACCCGGTCACAGACTCTCCTCCCGAGGCAGCGAGTTCTCCAGCCCGTTGCCCTGCCGTTTATATGCGTCATGAAACTTTATCGTTAATATTAATGAGCATGTCAAAAATATTTGCATATTTACTATTTAAAGGTGTGGCGACAAACAGTTCCGTGCAGTGATTGGGTAACGCGACCTTCAGTAACACATTTCAAGTTGCCTTCGATATTCCCGCCTCGCGCCGCTGTGTTGCTCTTCTTTTGCATCAGCGAAGTGTGTCTGAATTCATCACAACGGCTGACGACGTTTCGGAAGTTCCCTCGAAGTTTCGTCAATATTTTTTCATGATTTCATTTCCGTATTGACAACTTGGAACTGCGGTAATTTGGATAATTAACAGCACAGAGTGTTGTTTGCCGACAATGATCATACAGAGAAAAATGTGCGGTAGTTTCTACTACATTTTCAGCATGACCATCTGTAACTTCGGCCAAAACAGAGAAAACTGTCATCTTTCTGACATTTATAGTATGCCTTATTCATTAATTTGTTCATTCATTCAATTCTTTATTCCAGACTTTGTGATACAAGTCACAAATTAAACGATGTCAGATAAGATACAATTGTGTGAAGATTCTATTCTTTGTTCGAAACTGAACACGTTTTCTGCGAGTCGCACCAAAGCAATTGATACGACTTGAGACAAACATACCTCTGGCACTGCGCCTCCTACTGAGGCCAGTTAGGATTCTAAATGTATCATTATAGGCAATTTTGACAGGATAAATAACAGACTGTTTTTATTTAACTCACAAAAAGCACAAGTAAATGTTACTACATTATGAAGAGAATGGTTTTTTCTTTATTGCAGAGGAACAACAAAAAAACAAACATTTTTATCAACTTCTTACAATAACCATACAGGCACCTTTCTTTAGATTTCATAGCAGGTTCATCAGACATTCATCAGGTATTTTCAATAAAATGTCCTAGATAGTTATAACTTGAGACACACTTCAAGATTGATTTACCCAAGTACAGGCATTTGGAAGGGTTATGATTCTTCAGTGCATCAAAGAACATAACTTGAGATTTTTCACTGTTGTACAGAATATCATCACCAAAATGAAAACCAACATCCAGTAGTTTGTACAGAAGGAGGGAAAAGAGCAGGATCATCTGCAGACATGAGGTCACGTCGGCTCATCCAGCAGAGATCTCCTTCAGTCATGTGCTCAGGTCATGTCTGTTCATCCAGCAGGGATCTCCTTCAGTCATGTGCTCAGGTCATGTCTGTTCATCCAGCAGAGATCTCCTTCAGTCATGTGCTCAGGTCATGTCTGTTCATCCAGCAGAGATCTCCTTCAGTCATGTGCTCAGGTCATGTCTGTTCATCCAGCAGAGATCTCCTTCAGTCATGTGCTCAGGTCACGTCTGCTCATCCAGCAGAGATCTCCTTCAGTCATGTGCTCAGGTCACGTCTGTTCATCCAGCAGAGATCTCCTTCAGTCATGTGCTCAGGTCACGTCTGTTTATCCAGCAGAGATCTCCTTCAGTCATGTGCTCAGGTCACGTCGGCTCATCCAGCAGAGATCTCCTTCAGTCATGTGCTCAGGTCATGTCTGTTCATCCAGCAGAGATCTCCTTCAGTCATGTGCTCAGGTCATGTCTGTTCATCCAGCAGAGATCTCCTTCAGTCATGTGCGCAGATCACGTCTGCTCATCCAGCAGAGATCTCCTTCAGTCATGTGCTCAGGTCACGTCTGTTCATCCAGCAGAGATCTCCTTCAGTCATGTGCTCAGGTCACGTCTGTTCATCCAGCAGAGATCTCCTTCAGTCATGTGCTCAGGTCACGTCTGCTCATCCAGCAGAGATCTCCTTCAGTCATGTGCTCAGGTCACGTCTGCTCATCCAGCAGAGATCTCCTTCAGTGATGTGTTCAGGTCATGCCTGCTCATCTAGCAGAGATCTCCTTCAGTCATGTGCTCAGGTCACGTCTGTTCATCCAGCAGAGATCTCCTTCAGTCATGTGCTCAGGTCATGTCTGTTCATCCAGCAGAGATCTTCTTCAGTCATGTGCTCAGGTCACGTCTGTTCATCCAGCAGAGATCTCCTTCAGTCATGTGCTCAGGTCACGTCTGTTTATCCAGCAGAGATCTCTTTCAGTCATGTGCTCAGGTCATGTCTGTTCATCCAGCAGAGATCTCCTTCAGTCATGTGCTCAGGTCATGTCTGCTCATCCAGCAGCGATCTCCTTCAGTCGTGCTCAGGTCATGTCTGCTCATCCAGCAGAGATCTCCTTCAGTCATGTGCTCAGGTCACGTCTGTTCATCCAGCAGAGATCTCCTTCAGTCATGTGCTCAGGTCACGTCTGTTCATCCAGCAGAGATCTCCTTCAGTCATGTGCTCAGGTCACGTCTGTTCATCCAGTAGAGATCTCCTTCAGTCATGTGCTCAGGTCACGTCTGTTCATCCAGCAGAGATCTCCTTCAGTCATGTGCTCAGGTCACGTCTGTTCATCCAGCAGAGATCTCCTTCAGTCATGTGCTCAGTTTCTTCATGTAGAAATGAAATAATAAAGGGGACAGAGCTTACATTAAAACCTGAGGAGGTGCTTTTACCCCATTTAGCAAAATATGATTGATGACAATACCAATATGCAATGAGTTTACAACGAGAGGCAGTCCAGCTACTGACAATGTTTTAGCAATTTTTTATGGTTGACTCTGCCAAATGCTTTAGAGGCTTGAAGAAAAACGACACCCATTACGGAAACGAGCTGATCAATCCCTTCAGGACAAACACACATCTGTACCATGTTTTCCTTTAAAACCTAATTGGTTATCACAAGTAGTTAAATAGCTTTCTATTACGCAAAATGACTTCAATTAACTTTGAGCATACATTAAAGAGACATATAGGGCGATAGCTATTTTTATTTGAAATACTAATAAAATCCATAAGGCTTTGAGGTAAATAACCCTGTAAAAGACAAATGAGAGAAAAATAGCAAAATAGGCAGCAGGTGACCAGCACTCTTAATATGTTCAGATGATACACCATCTCTCCCACATGCTTTGCCATTAGGAAGACTGGTTATAACTTCACATAGGCCTATTTTATTTTCAGGTACCACCATACTCCTATTAAAAGTAAAGCGTATACACTTCAGGTTCTCATAGTAATGTGACTGACGTCTATCACAAACGCAATTAAATACAGATACATAGTGTTGTTTCCATATATGAGGAATTTCATCGCCCCTGGCCTCACAAATTATATTTGGTAAACTAATTTACAATTTCTAAGGTTTTTAATCTGTTTATAAAAGTCTTAATCATTTTTACCACAGATTTTCAGCAAGATGATCAGCTATAAATCTATTTTTATTTGGTTTACATTTTCTCTTTGCACTTTTAAACTAACATCTAAACTGCTTCATAATTTCCACACACAGCTTCTTGTCTCGATTTCCCATTTTTCCTCCATATAGTATATGCATCTCTACCAGCTTTATGTAAGCCTTCGGCATGCGTTTTCTGTCCAGGAACATAATTTTGAGAACAAGCCTGGGGCCCCTTTTTTTGTAATTAACTTCTGGCTGGAGTTTGACAAAATCTTAATTATGTTGCAATAAAAAGTATTTATATCTGTTTGATGTAACAAAATATCATAGTTGGGATTTCTGGATTTGACTCCATCAGGAATTATAGCTTTGTTAAACATAAAATTTGTATCGCATCTGTAGTCTTCAATATCATTAATGGAAAGACAATCACAATTTATTTTAGGGTGAATAACATCATTATACCAGGAAACAATCACAGGAACACACTTCGTATGATATAAAACGAGTAATGATATTGCCCAAGTAATATTCACTAATGTGAGTCGAACAGATTCGAGGGCTTTCGCCACGGTGCGCAGCAATGGCAGCCGAGGTCCATGCTTTGAAAATTTCGGTCACTCGGTCAATGACTTTGCCATGGAAGTTTGGTGTGAACGCTGGTTGGGACACCCGCGCATTACGTGCGGTGAGTCTCGACGGGTTATTATATAACACATCCATGTTTCGCTCTTGTCGGTTGAATGGGCATAACCATTCTAAGAGCACTATGGCTGGTTGCTTGCAGAATCAGTATGAACGTTCACTGGAGGATCTTTCAGAGCTCACTGCTCCCATCATGTGATAGAAATTGACAACTGCAAGGGAATAGCAATCGAGGAGTTGACTCTGATCTTATGAAATTCACCCCATGTCTGGGATGCAAATTTCTAATCACCTACCAATTAAAATGCTTAAATTTAGTCTGATCCTCATTAAAAATGGCAAATTTCCTTTATTGGTGTCAAGCATGACTCCCTATACCCAAGAGTAAAAAATTTGAGCTTTATTTTGGAAGTCAACGGGCCAAGGTCAAGAGCTGAGACACAGGGCAGCTCTGAACATGAGGCGCATCGTCAGGTCTGGTCTGAGGTTGGAAACTAAGGAGTCAAGCTGAGTGGGGAAACAGGGGGCTGAGGCGAGGAATTTGGGAACTAGACAAGGTGAAGAGAGTGTACAAGGCAGACAAGGACGAGCCACAAGCCTGGGACTGGATTTAGGCAGGAACTGGTAGAATTTTGGTCTGAAAAAAGTTCTATTTTCCAGTAGTTTTAACACCAGAGCTCATCTGACCATCTGGCCGAGGAAGAGGACCCTGAATGCAGAGATGAGTGGAGGAGATCAGTAACAGGTGTTGAAAAGGGTGTGAGGAATTCAGAGTGAATATGGGGAAATGAGACAATCAGCCAATTCGCCGAAACCCAGGACCAGGAATGTCAGACACAGACACAGGAACCTGAGACGTGACACTTGGTCGTTTAAGTTCCAGCGAGCTGCGGACGAGAGGCTGCTCTGCACCCAGATCATCAAGTCCCTGGGAAGCCCACACTACTGTCACACATTCATACCTCCAGCCAGTTTAGAGCCTTTAATTCACCATCTACATGTATTTTGGTGGAAGACCAGAGCACTTGGCAGTAACACAGATGGATGTGGGTAGAGCAGGCTGATCCCACCCAGAAAAAGACCCTCTAGGTCTAGAAAGATTCAAACTTGCTGCCCTCCTGCTGTGAGGTGGGAGTGTTATTTACTGCCCTACATTTGCCACCAATATAATTTGCTTTCACTATCTTTTGAAGACTTATGTTATGCATGAATGATTCCTGTAGGCAATGGTGAAAGTAACTGTTTTTAACTGTTAAAAAAGAGAAAGTATTCTCTCTGAGAACAAAAAATCTTTGGTGAATGAGCTGTTCAATGTCAATCAATAATAATAAAAACTATTTGGCATTTAATTGTAATATACTTGTTCATTATTTAATTGTTAGGTGTAGAATAGTAAATTATCAATATGACAAGCTGCCTGAATATATCTAGGCGCACACCACTGAACACTGGGAACTTTTCAAACTATTGCAATGTATCAATAGAATCAAATTAAAAAGGCTTTTTAAAAATATATTTTATACACCTAACTGATAAAAATTTATAATGCATGTATTCTTAGTTGCTTTTATTGTAAAAGTATTGAAATTAAACTATTACTAATATTTGTAGTTGCATTACTGTAAGAAATTTTCTTTTCACTTCTTTGTAGCCTTAAGTCTCTGACTTAGTTTATCTTAATTTTTATAACGCAGTGTAGAACAAGCTTTTGGAAATAGTATGGACAAGGCAAAGATACAGAGTTAAGGAGAAATTCATATCGCCCGGCAGCCATATTAAATATGTAAGTGAGCTGAAAACCACACAGTGCGCAACAGGACCCCAGAGGGAGCCTGTGTACCATACAGGAGAACCATTTATTGAGCAAGTTTCATGGGAACAGAAGTAAAAAACGTAATAATCAACATTCAAGATTGAAGCATGACGGCCATTTTGAATATGCAAATGAAGCCAAATATAGCCGGATAATGACCTGAGAATTTATGAGAAGGGAGAAGTCCCTCTCTCAGAATAAAGACAACAAGAATTGTTGATGGATGGTCAGGAGACAGTGGACCATGGTCCATGGTTGAAAAGCAATTTGATAAGCTCATCATCTGTACGATTGTATGCTAAAAAATATGCAACACAACTTTTACACATTTGCAGTGACATAAACCAGTGACTGCCAAAATCTGGGGCCCCTGTGTATGGTGGTATTCGTTCCAACCACAATCCCACATTTTTTCTGAGGTGTTATTTTTTTCTCTCTTAATTTGGTGCATTTTATTTTTCAAGTTATCAACACAGAAGAATTCGTCCCTTATGACCGACTGAAGCCCGCACTTTTAGTTTCCCCCCTTCTTTAAGCCGTGCGTTAAAAACCCTCCCAGTGCTGTATTTAAAATTCACCCAGAGATGCGTGGGGGAGGGGGGCCTGGTGTCGCTGACGTAATTTCAATAGGAAATGACGAAATTCGAGCTCGCAATTCTTTTTATATCCTTATTTTTTCTTGGGATGAAAATGAAGTGAATGATATTTAATGGCCTTCTTGTAGTGTGTAAAAGTTTAATTTTATTCGTAAAAGTGAAAAGCCGTCTATCGTGTTAAAATTGCTTTTGATTTCCGCCTCCGTACGTTTCCCATGATGCAGTTCAAACAAGTGGAAAATTCAAACAGTTCTGGTGGAGCCGGGAGATGGCGGAGGCTCGAGTTGGTGAAATAAGCCCGGAAGGGAAAGGTTCCGACGACAAACTAGAAATAAGTGTTAGTTGTGCTTCCAAAGAGGGTGAAGCCGATCGAGATGACACTTCTGCTGATTTACACTGTGATAAATCCGCGGTCACGGAAGGCAGCAGCAGACGCGCGCAGAGCAGCTCCGCAGCAGCGATTTGGGAAAACAAGGAGCTCGGATCTGACTGCGCGTCTCCGGGAGGGACCGGGACCGAAGGGGACATGAGGGAGCGGGGAGATCTCGCCTCAGGTGGCGATTGCCGTTCAACATTTTTACTGAATGGCGAAGAAAACAAGGAAAATGTATCTATCGCTGTCGTTCTTGAACAAACATTGACAGGTATTGTAACTTCAAGTTTTAGAAATTCAAGTCAAAATGAAATAACTTTATAACCTTTGGACTGCTCATTGGCTCGGCTAGCTCTTCTAGCAAAATTAAATAATTCAGGAAATCAAAGGTTAATGTTGCCTGCGAACGTCATGCACGCAATATTTTAAAGGCCATTACATGTCTTAAAGTCTTTGCGATTTCTTTTCCATGGTTTCCTGTGATACATCTGCTGATAATGGTGTTTGATTTACGGTTCATCTTCATGTTCTTTTTATTGATAGATTATATGAGATGTGCTTTGTTTAGTAATTTGGTGTTCTTTGGAACTTTACCTCGATAAACCTAGTGGGTAAGCTGACGGTGGTTTGTGTGGCACCTTGACCATACTTGAAATGATAGGGCCACTTTGATTGAATGAGAGGTTTCAAGACCCTGTGAACCAAATGGTTCAATTTTAGTAAGTGGCTATTTTTGTGTCGCCTCCGAAGCATAGCGGCACATAGGGATCACTTTGTCCGGCGTCTGTCCGTCTGTCGGTCCGGTAGTCACACTTTCAGTTGGTAGTCACACTTTCACATAAGTGCTTCGCAGGCGACACATGTGTTCACCTGAACACTATAGTTTATTTCGGATGTACTTTTTGAACCCTTGCCTGGCTGGCAGTCCTATTCTTGAGACTTGTTAGTGGCTTTTGGTAAACACTTCACGGTTAGTAGGGTGTTGCACTTTCCTTCTGACGGCCCTTGTTGGCGAGTTGGTTTGCCAGACAGTTTATGACATTCAGCCTCACTTTGGCCTCTGAGTTCAGTGCAGTATTTTTCCTCGTAACAAAAGTTGAATGTGACTCAGCCAGCCGGAGCTCGGGGCTTGTCTTTGAAAAGCGTTTTGTACTGTTTTACTGACATTGACTGTATTTATTCTCTTGTTGAGAGACAATTACAGCACATTAAAAATTGAGATCCCACTGCTTTCAGCCTCACCTTTTTGTGTCGCCTGCGAAGCATAGCGGCACATATGGATCACTTTGTCCGGCGTCTGCCTGTCCGTCCGTCCGTCTGTCTGTCCGGTAGTCACACAATCACATAAGCTTTGCAGGCGACACGTGTTCACCTGAACACTGTAGTGTTTATTGTGCTGGAATTTATTATGCAACAAAGCATCCTAATCTGGCATTCAGTATTTTATTTCTGATCCAATGTGCTGGACTGCAGAGCCTAAATGGCAGAAGTTGTCTCTGTCCAAATCCATTTGAAAATTAAGTAAGACTTTGTCCTGATGTCTTACAGTTGATCAGACCACACAGGGGCCTGTAGCCCTTGGAGCAGTGGGGTCCTGGAGCCTCGACAAAAGGCTTAACAGCTGTGCTGATCTAATGAGGCTTTTACTAGCCCAAGAGCCACCAGCCCCCTGAGTCCATGTCAGACACCTTGGCCTGACTGCAGCGGGGCTCCCGAGTCCCTGACACTGCGGTTCTGTGGACAGGGAGCCTCTCCTGCTTTCGTTCTCTTTACAGAACTATAAACACTTGTCTGCATGTAATATACATGGTGCGTGGTGATGCTGGACTGGCGCTGTGAGGAACTGTTTCTGTGTCGCCTCTGCTCCCGTACAGACCCGTCTGCATCTTCAGAGACTGAAGAAGAGGACTCACAACGCCCGAACCCCGCTCTGGAAGGCGCGGACACCCAAAAAATTGCCGCTGATACCCCAGGGTCCCAGACGACGCGGAGCGAAGATGAGGAATGGGTGCGGCAGGTGCAGGCAGAGGGCCGTGTGAGCGTGGTTTTTTCCGGGAGCGTCACGCAGGACACCTGCTGCCGATTCGTCTGCGAGATCTTGAAGTGCGTCCTGTACCTGCGACAGCAGCTGCCCATGACATATGACCAGCTGGTGCTCTTTCACCGGAAGCAGCAAGTGCTCAGTCGGGTGAGTGTGCAAAACCGGGCGCCAAGCCTCTCCCACCAGGAATGAGGCGGCTTTTTCACCAAGAGAATCGGCCGAGATGTGATTATTTAATATGCTTGTTAAGTTCACTGCATCAGGGTGACATTCACAGCTTTTAAACAGCTACAACAGTCTTCGTAAAGGGATAAATTGATGTGGGAGCGAAACATTATTGACTATGTTTAATGGAGAGTGTAGAAGCACCAGCGCTAACAGGGAGGTCGTAGGGAATATAAGCAGTGATGAGATGACCTCTCTGATTGGTTAGTTGGTATTTGTAAGCAGATGTGAGGTCAGGTGGTCTTTGTGAGTGACGGCCTCTCCCCCCCCCTCCCCATGGTAAGGGTGAGGAGGTGGTCAGCCGGAGGCCGGTGAAGCCAGGCGGATGGGACCTGCGGAAGAGCCAGCGCACCCTGCAGGCGCTGGATGAGGTTTTGGCTCAGCTGGAGGTGCTTTTCTCCCTCAGTCCTGTTCCCCGGGTGCTGGTCCTGCTGGGCGGGACGTCCACGCTCCCCGCCGAGGCGTACGAAATCAACATGGAGGACCTGACGACCTCAGGCTCCACCCCCCGCGTCCTCCGCACCAGCGTGTGCCTGCGGCAGCTCTTTCGCCGCCTCTTCCTGGCCGACTTCCTGTCAGACGCGCGGCCCGTGCGCCTGTTGGCCACCAGCGTTCTGGCCTTGGCGCACCGCAACTGTGGCGTGGCCTGGTTCCGGCCCCGACTGGACTACAGAGTGCCCACTCGACCCAAGCGGCGCATCATCGCCCTGTCCTGCGACCCCTCTGTCACAGGGCCCCCGCGATCAGACCCCGTAGGGGTCACCAGCGACGATTACATCTGGTTTCAGGCCCCCGTCACGATCAAGGGCTTCTGCAAATGATGCAGGTGAGGGAGGAGTGACCAGCGTTTTACACAACCTTTCCTCTAGAATAAAGGGAAACTGGACCGTGGAACCACTTGCACATGCCACCATTTTGACTCCGATGGCTGGTGTACGAGCCAAAATAGCATCTTAATGATGTCCAAAGAGCCTGTTGGTGCTGCCCTTCACAGAGGGGGTGAATGTAAATCGAGTGAATGACTAAAGTGCTTCTCTTGTGTGAATCTGTGATTTTAGTGCCTTTCCTGGGGTATTTAACTTTTTAACAGCATTTAGAAATAAGTCTGGGCATCATGTGAGGTGTGTGAGTGGACGCTAAGGACCGATTTTAATCTTCAGGAGCTCATTTCACTACTTAATGAACAACTGATGCTCATAAAGTGCGCAATATAAGCCTCGATCGATCATCCATTAAAGTATTTTTGAGATGGACTGCACAATATTTTGGCTTAAATATTGCTCCTGTTTCTTAAATACAGAACCAGTGAAAATTTTTGCTGTGATTTTTGGTCTTTGTATTTTTGGGTACATAAATGCATACAGTAACTTATGATTTAGACCTGTAGTTCTTTAAATATAAATATTATTGTTCATTTTTTCGTAGGTTTTCAAAATGAGATAAGTAACTTTGAGTTTAATATTGAAATCAATTTTTTTGTATTTTAATGAAGATATGGAAGCACCTATACGGATCATCTAGTCCTCTTGTCCAAAATACGATACATAAGGGATAGTTAGGATTTTTCGAAATGGTGTTGTATGAGGTTCATATGTCTTATCGGTGTATTTCCTGCAGTAGATGGCGGTCAGTTAGCGGGCAGTTATTCGAAGCAGAGCACTGTGCCAGTGTTACAGCCTGGATCAGCAGCATAATCTGTGTTAGCGTTAGTGGCCTAAAATAAATCAACATCCATTGAAGTGGAGTTTAAGCTTGTGCCGCATTTTTAATATCTTCAGTTCTCTACTGTCCCGTCACAGACCTTTCCTTGGCCACGAAGGTTATATTTTCTCACTGTAGATACAGGCTCTGCATTCCTGTACAGCTCAAAAACTGTAAAGAAAGCATCTGACCACAAATTACAGCTCAGAAAATACTCAGAATAAACCGTACGCATAAACGGATCTTTAAACGCGCAAACGGCGTCTTCTAGGTGTCTGACTCGCTGTCATGGTCAACAGCAATTTCTCTGCTTCTGTAGCTGCATGTCAGTATTTTTATTCAAACTGACATGTTTCTGCCCCCCCGTCTGCAGCAGGTCGTGAACGAGGAGGAAGTACCTCATTCGACCCGACTTCAGAAAGCCCAAACTGTGACTCTCACCTGAGTGATCACACCATATTCACCTGAGTGATCACACCATATTCACCTGAGTGAGATCACACCATATTCACCTGAGTGAGATCACACCATATTCACCTGAGTGAGATCACACCATATTCACCTGAGTGAGATCACACCATATTCACCTGAGTGAGATCACGCCATCTTCACCTGAGTGAGATCACGCCATCTTCACCTGAGTGAGATCACGCCATCTTCACCTGAGTGAGATCACGCCATCTTCACCCGAGTGAGATCACGCCATCTTCACCCGAGTGAGATCACACCATATTCACCTGAGTGAGATCACGCCATATTCACCTGAGTGAGATCACGCCATCTTCACCTGAGTGAGATCACGCCATCTTCACCTGAGTGAGATCACGCCATCTTCACCTGAGTGAGATCACGCCATCTTCACCTGAGTGAGATCACGCCATCTTCACCTGAGTGAGATCACGCCATATTCACCTGAGTGAGATCACGCCATCTTCACCTGAGTGAGATCACGCCATCTTCACCTGAGTGAGATCACGCCATCTTCACCTGAGTGAGATCACACCATATTCACCTGAGTGAGATCACACCATATTCACCTGAGTGAGATCACACCATATTCACCTGAGTGAGATCACACCATATTCACCTGAGTGAGATCACACCATATTCACCTGAGTGAGATCACACCATCTTCATAATGATGCCTCTTGTGACAAACAGAGGGAGATTCTGGAACAGATTTCCAAACATTAGACTTCATGTTCAATTCATGATGATGGGAAAAAAAACTTTATTGGCTCTCTGAAGACATTCAAGCATTCTGGAGTCATTTTAATGTGTTAAAATATCAGTGTTAAAATCAGGAGGCACAGTACACACATTAATGATCAAAAAAAGTAAAACAGCGAATCAGAATTAGTTTTTACATTGTAATACAGAAATAATATTAATGTCACAGTGAAGCGGCACAGGATCAACTCGACATTGTGGTGCATTTGCTCTGTTCGGTGGATTGAAATGCATACAGTTCTGATCAATTTTTTCACTAAAATGGTAGCATCACTTAATTCCATTGATTTATTGATTGAACATTTGCAATGGTTCCCTGTTTACAATACAACACATAATTAAAGTCATTATCATCAAGATCATTAAAAAAATCATCATCATACAATAGTACATTCTATAATTATCAATAAAAAAGTTAAGGCAACATTATTCAAAGCAAAAGCAAACCACAACCTCCAGATCTTTCAACACTTTTTTGAATTTCTCCAAGGAAATTAATTTATCCAGTTTTGAGGTTTCTTGGAACCTGATCCAAGCTCTAGGAGCGCAGAAGCAAAAATCAGTTTTTCTAGCTTTAGCCACTGCTACATTCCTTTTATTCAAAGCTTCAGATAATTCATAGGAAACCATAAAACCTTAATCCGTAGGCCCCTAATAGGAGAGTTATTTCCCAGCAATAGCACTAAAGGAATTGGAGAAATATGCCTGGGCCAGATCTGGATTATAAATACTAAATACCCTATTTAAGTCACACAAATTTAAATGATAGAGAAATCCCTAATTAGCAAAGTTTGGAAAGTTTGTCTTAAGAATAACGTGCGGCTTCGACCTACGCAATTTTGTATTCCTTTTTCAAGCAATGGGGCAGTGATCACTGAATTCTTGAGGGAAAACACTGCTAGATGAATATCTCTGAGGCATATTAGTCAGAATAGTCTCAATCAGAGAAGATTTGGAGCTATTTAATGCATTCAGGTGTGTAGGTTCAGTAATTAACTGTGTCAAATTCAGATTGGTAGACAAGTCTTTGAAGCTGTCAGACACTGGTTTTTCCTAATCAAGACTAAAATCCCCCGTAATTAGCAATTCTGTTGCTGCGTAAGAGGAAAATATGTCAGCTAGATTGTCAATGGCACAGGGCAGGGCTGAAGGGGGTCTAAATGCCCCCAAAAAACCGCTACCTGGTTATTTACCCCAAGACTAACAGACAGAGCTAAACATTCAAATTGTTTGGGACAGAGGATGAAATCAGAACAGGACATAAATAGCTGCACCTCCTCCCTCCCTCTTCTCTCTGCCCTGAAAGTGTTAGATCCCCCCGAGACGTACATCAGAATCTGAGACGGATTTTTTTACCACGACTCCGTGATGACCGAAATATCAGGATCTTTCTGTTGAATCACAGTCCATTTTAGAGGCCAAACTTCTAACATTCAGGTGAAGCCGACCAAGCCCATCTCTAGATTTAAAAACAGGTGGATAATCTAAAATTTAAAGTGCATTATCTGCAGATGTAACGCAGTTACCCTCAGTCAGGGGCACATATATCACGTTGCTAAAGGATATCCCACTCAGCCTGTCACATGATCTGAGAGTTCTCAGAAGAGAATCACATTTTAAAATCAGCGAGGTATAAGCAACAGCATGGTTGTGAGCAGATACAGGCTTCGAATGATTTATAGAAAAGCAGCCTAAAGAACCGAACTGGTTAGGCATAGGATGTGGCCGCTGACATATCACTGGCAATAATGGCACTAATTACCTCCCGACACAAGGGAACTAGTAACTTTGTGTTATTGTGAAGTGCAGATTGCGGTACCAGGTAGAAGTCGTCCGGCAATTCCATTGCTGTCCTCGCTTCCTTGACAGAAACCAAATGGTGCGCACAACGGACAATAAAACAAATGTGAAACTAGGCTTATGCCGTCAGAGGCGACGGCTGGGGGTATATCCCTGAACACCCCCAATCCTCCAATTCCCCAATCCTTGAATAGACTTTCATTTGAACTTAATTTCAGGTCAATCGGTCAAATGGTTCTGAAGATATGGCCAAAATGGTAATTTTCCATCACAAAGCGCCACCTGGTGGCAAAATATTGAACCATACAGGTATGATGTCATCATGTGACACGTTGTGAGGTCATGACCTTGCAGTTGCACATAGTTTCATGTCAATTGGAGAAATAGTTCCAAAGATATAGCAAAAATGGTGAATTTTATGTGACAAAGCTCCACCTTGTGTCAAAATTTTGAACCAAACAGGCATAATGTCATCGTGGGACACATCCTCTGGTCATGACCGTTCATTTGCACTTGATTTGAGGTCAATTGGACAAATATTTCCAGAGATATGATAAAAACAGTGATTTTCCAGTTTTTGGCCCCAGGTGGCCAATGTAGAAATTGTAAGTTGTCCAAAATCAAATCAGTTCTTCCTCTTTATGATACTTACTTATATGCAAAACTTGGAATTTCTTATTGAAATATTACTGCAGTTATCGCGTGAACACTGAAATCAGTTTTTGGCCCCTGGTGGCCAATCTAGACATCGTAAATTGTCCAAAATCGAATCAGTTCTCCCTCTTTATGATACTTACTTATGTGCAAAATTTGGAATTTGTAATTGAAATATTACTGAAGTTATCACTTTAACACGTAGTGCGGCGGCCGGACCAAAAACATAATAATCCCCGGAACGCCTTTCGGCGTTTGGGGATATAATTATCATTGAAAGTTTTCCAGTAAAGCATTGGTGTGACATCAAAAATCATTCATGTTGTAAAAGTAGATCAGTGTGGCTAAGCCTGCAGAAAAAAAAAAAACCTTAGACTGACTAACTTCCTTTGGCACTCTGTGAACACATCCAGTGTTAAATCCACTCCTGCAGAGATTGTCCACTCATCCCGTTCCAAGTGGACTAATTAATTAACACTGGAAGTTGAATTAACACTGGAAGTTTGCACTGTCACGTTCCATCTGCTTCGGCATCACTACTCTGCAGTCGGACGGCGGGTGAAAAGTGGTTTGGATCCAATGGGTTTCCCCAATAACACATTCGCTGTATTTCAAGAAGCACAAGTGGAGTATTGGCAGGATCCCTGGGCAGAATAAACCCAGGAGCTGCGCTTTAGCCCAGATTTGTGAGTGTTTCTATCAGAATGGTGGATTCTGCAGATCTCACACCACCAAACTCTGTTTCACCCTCGTCTGCCTGATCAAACATGGTGTCATCAGAGATCCAATATCACCTCGTCGAATTTGTGAAATATGGGTGTTTGTAAATACACTCGCGGTTATGCTGGGGGAGACATGGACGTTTGTAAATACACTCGCGGTTATGCTTGGGGAGACATGGACGTTTGTAAATACACTGGCGGTTATGTTTAGGGGGACCTGGATGTTTGTAAATACACTCGCGGTTATGCTGGGGGAGACATGGACGTTTGTAAATACACTGGTGGTTATGTTTGGGAGGGACCTGAATGCTTGTAAATACACTGGCGGTTATGGTTGAGGGGACCTGGATGTTTGTACATACACTCGCGGTTATGCTTGGGGAGACATGGACGTTTGTAAATACACCCACGGTTATGTTTGGGGGGACATGGATGTTGAGGTGTGTGGATGGGATGCAGCTTTTACTGGATGCAGTTATCTGGTTAACTCTATTATCCTGCTTTTTGAAATGCTCTTCAGATCTCAGCTGGGGTTTAAATACTCTCCACTTTCCTGACGAACTGCTTGAAGTCGTCGGCGAGCAGCTGGGGTTCCTCGAAGGCGGCGAAGTGCCCCCCACGGGGCATGTAGGTGTAGGAGAAAATATTTTTATACCTCCAGCGAGCCCAAGATCGGGGGCAGTGCAGCAGCTCGTGAGGAAATGCCGCCAGACCGGCAGGGACGTACACACCTGTCCTGAGAGAGTCAAACACAAAACCAAGACCCGTGAAAACATTTATTGGCTCCTTTGAAAACTGAAATGAGCTTTAATAAACAGCTCTGTACCTGCAGCAACAGCAACCAAGGTGAAGTAAACCTGAGCTCCAAGGAAGAGTGTGTGTGGGTGCAGTTACACACCAGACTGTGCTGGCTGAGGGACGGGCGGACGGACGAACGGACACACACACACACACACACACACACACACACACACACACACACACACACACACACACACTCACTCTTAGGGCTGATGTACAGACTCGGGCAAGTTGCTGCTCGGTTCAAATAAACGGCGAACGCTGGAGCAGCGCCAGATCCCAGCCTGAGGCGAATTCCTCACACAGCAAACATACCACCGATTTGACGCAGGTTATTAGGGTAAATCGCACAGGAAATCATGAATTTTCTGATGTCTGTGGGTGTGACTGACTGTTGGAGCAATACAGGCTCACTTGACGGAAGTTTACTCAGAAACGCCTGTTGCACCGACTAAGAAGTGATCCTTGAGTCCGCAGTTTAACAACAGATGACTGGGATCAGGCCGAATACTCAATTATTTAGCTTTTGCAGCCCTTTAAGGGAAAGGAGTGGAAAAGTGGAGTGATCTCGTGCATCACTGCTGCGTGACTGTTTGTGCTTGAGTGACATGATTCACTGCCCCCTCCGTGCATCGTGGTCGTACGCGTTTAATGGGGCCGCTTGTCCCGTGAGGCTGCAGTACCAGTGTCTCTCAGTACCACGCCCCTCCTGAACATGAGGTGTCGGTCCGTCACTCTACCTTCCATCCACTCTCTTGGAGGGGTCTTCGCTCAGGTTCTCTTTGTAGAAGCGCATGGAGGAGACGATGGAACCAGTGGTCCAGTACAGCATGACGTTGGTCAGGAGATCGTCCAGGGAAAGCTTCCTGAGGAACAGAAACCGTACCGTTTCTGTTCAGTCGATATACTGTGAAATAGAGTTCCTTCATTGCAATATGAAAACGACTTTTTTAAAAGGAGGCGATTTTGTTCCCTCTTGCTTTTTTTTAACCCTTTATACTCTGACTTTTCACTTTGGGCCAATTTAAGACAAAACCTAAGTCAGAAAAAACATTTAATTCATATTGAAGTACAATGTCACATCCATGTTCGGTATCTGCCAGTTGCAGCATTTAACTTAAGCTACATCATACTTGTATTGAGAGAAATTTTCAAGCCCAGGACAACATGTTTTTATGGCCACAGTATTACATCAACTGGAAATTATCTAAATCTTGTTCCTCATTTTATATACATTTCCCTGTGATTCAGCAGGACATATTTGGGATCATTGGTTAAGTTGGGATCTCCACCAGAATTTAAAATAAGCCTGAAGTTCCACAGGTTTGAATACAGCAGCTGCATGTGCCAGACACAAAGGTTTTACTGGGAAAAGGAATGCTGATTTCAGTCACATTTCAGTGTTTTAGGAAGCAGCTTGAAAATGTAAAAGGTTAAGAAAGTATTTGGAAAAAGCCCATTTTGGCTGTTTATAGGCAGCATTCAACAACTTTACCTTGGCTGCTAAAAAACTTTGGCGAATATTTTCTGTGACGAACACCCCGCTCCAGGGATAATGGACATAATGGAGAGTAACTTCACCACACCTCATTCCTCTTTTATTCAGAAGTCCTCAAGTTACGAACTGTTCCATATTCCTCCAGCAGAGGGAGCCTCTAGAACATCATGAGTTGCGGATTTTTTTAATCCTCATTTTATACAGCTCGCTGGCATTATTTTTTGCTATGCAAGCAACATTTTTTTTAATGACCTCTGCCAAGGAGGTTATGTGCTCAGTAAGGTTTGTGTTTTTGTTAGTTGGCAAGATTAATCAAAAACGGACTGGTTTGAATAAGAATTTTATCAGAGTTGGATCTTTGCCCAGCAGAGGTGATTAGATTTTGGGAGGGATCAGGATCTTTACCGAAGTTTTATTCACCACTGTGTGAGAGGGAAGAATTTGAGATTTAGATTTGCTGCCACACAAACGCATCCTGATGTGAAAATCGAAAAATGGGGGGAAACGTCAAGAAGATCTCACACACTGAGGAGTCGGTTTTTCCAGCCTTCTCTAGCCTCAGTAAATGCTGGGGAAAGTGCCTGTTGTGTTGACTTTCTTTGCAAGGACTAAAATTGACTACAGAACAGCAGAAACGCCTCAGTAAACCAGGCGACTCGGCGGCCCTACTGATCCCCGTTTACCTCTCCAGCCCCCCATCCTCCAGACCCCTGTTCTGGAAGTCAGTCCAGGTGGAGAACTTCTCCAGGATGTAGGCAGCGAGTCCCACAGGTGAGTCGTTCAATCCACAGCCTAGAAAGGGCAGCAGAGTCGGTCAGAGATGGGGAAGGCCTCGGAGGTCAAGTCCTTCAAAAGAGTAGCCACGACCCGAGATGTGATGCCGTTTTGTTTCCAATGTGCGATACGGTCGACCAAAGGTCATGTATAATCAGGAGCATAAGAGGAGAAAATGTTCTCGCTCGAAAAGAGAGGAGATGGCCACCCAAAAGTGCGCCCACATGACCCCCTCGGCCATGATGTTATCTGGCTAAAAATTTTCCAATCATCGCCAAAATCGACAGGAATCCTCTTCATATCGCTACTGACCCACAAAACAAGAATTAAAAGAATCCAACAACAACTGTAGTCTGTAATAATAATAACTGTAATAATAAATTGTGGAGCGGCAGACAGACCGTCTGACTGACAAGGGCGAGCGCAATACATGTCCATCCGGCAGAGTGGGCTTATTAAGAAAATTTAAAAATTAAAAAAAAAAAGGAAAAACTCATCAATGAGCAGGTGTGATGCAATACATGTCACTCTCTGTCACACGCATTCTCAACAGTTTCTCTTTATTCGGAACTTCATACATGGTTTCCTCTGCATTCTTTTACAATTATTACTCGCCGAAATTGTACGATTTTGGCTAGTATAGCTATCAGTCAGTTGCATTAGACATTTTTGTCTGTCAGTTTGTTCGTTATGCACCCTTTTGTCGTTTATCCTGCTCTAATCTTAAAGTGCCCATTCCACGAGAAAATTGGCTTATCTGTTGGTATTTGAATATGGTAGGTCCATAATCACTGTGTGACATGTCGTGGTTCTTGAACTCCAACACCCCTTGAAGTATTGGTTTTTGCGAAAAGAAAAAAAAAAAAAAACAAAATAGGC
Organism: Gymnothorax reevesii; assembly: GCA_029721435.1. Lineage (NCBI taxonomy): Eukaryota > Metazoa > Chordata > Actinopteri > Anguilliformes > Muraenidae > Gymnothorax > Gymnothorax reevesii. The sequence continues at coordinate 641,427 of CM056591.1, forward strand.
GGAGAATTCGCCAATAAGAAACGTGATGCTGTGTTTCGTAACACCGCAAAGTGAATATTCATATACTCGCTATTTGTCGCCCACTCGAGTGTAACCGCCCAGTCCCGGCCACACAAAGACTCGATGGGCAACCGTCCGGATTTCATCTCACGCGCGCGTTGTAAGCTTATTGATGTCTTGCAACTTTGTTGTATTCGCGTCTTTGCATTGACTTTGAATGTAATCTGTCGTGCGAAAAATTCGTTCCGCGTCCGTCGTGTAAGCGGCTCTCCACACCTGTTCCCCCCGCCTCCGGTGGATTTCACCACTAGTAACACAGAGAGCAATTATGACCCTGGACCTCTTGCGCTTTCTTTACTTCACTTTACACGTGCATTTCATGATCGTTTCAACTGTTTACATGGAACAAGACAATTTGAAATGTCTTTTGAAATGAAAAGAGTCATAATCGATTTCACTGTCACTAGTGGGGAAATGAACCGTAATGCACGTGAAACTGGTAAACTTTCATGCACAACGGCTTCAATTCTGCAAGCGAATCTCTTAAAGGTGCATTATTTGAATAATGGCGGACGACAGCACAGACACGTGAATGCCACTAAGAGGCGTGACACTCGGCAGCTCTGTAATCGAGAAGGCTGCAAGACATTATATTAAAATTACCACTCTGAAACGTCCATTGTTAGGTGAGTTGGTGTCATTTCCTGCATTGCATCAGCCTCCTCTTCAAATTCGGGGTCATGTATATAAGGCAATATTTGTGAACTTCGTGTAGCCATTGCTTCTCTTAAGTCTTTGTCTTTCACCATCTACGGTTGTGGCTAGCTAGGCTCTGGTCCAGATGTCAAAGTTCAAGGTCGCACAAAAGGTCAAAAACACATTTTGATGCAGAACTCCTTTTCTAATTAAGCCAGAGACATGAAACTAACGCCACTCTTTTCGTCAACGTGATGCAGTTCTAGCAGTTAAGAGTCCCGATGACGTCACACTGACGTAAGTACGTGAACATGACGATTTTTTTTTTTACCCTCATTTCATGACATTAGTAAGGGTCTCAACTCCGAATCAAGGCCCTCAGAGGTTAACTCTGTGCTTCCTAGCCATTACTGCGGCATTCTGGTCATGAAGAAAGATCAGATTTGTCCAGAGAAAAATCCTTTTAAAATTTACCAATATCCCATTCAATAAAATAAAAAAAAATTAAATTAAATGCAAATCCCATCATTAAAACCCAAAAAAACCATTTAAACCAACTGCTGAATTGTCATGTCACTGTACATAGCGTGCGTCTGAAAGTGGTTACACAAGCTATCTTGCGAATTTGGAAAGGATCTCCAACAGGATGAAGGTTGGGCAATACTTGGCGTAGATCGAACCTTTATCTCCATCTTTAATATTTACACATTTGTGCCAAACTCACAGCAAAAGCTTAAATCCACAGTAATGCTTATATCTCTGTTTACTGATGATGGGGCTCTTTCCAATCTATCAGCCGTAATCAGACACCCCACCTTTTGGACACAAGTGATGATCACTGCAGCGTTTGCACGTGATGTGCAGAAATAGAGGCATGATTGTAATCTAATAGAGACAGATTCTGCTGGGCCTACACACCACTGAGTCCCACTCTTTCTGGACATGGTTTGACTGCACTCATCCAAAAACCATGTCAGCCATGCCAGTTATTTCTTATTGTGCCGACTGATCATCTTCACTAGTGTGAAAGCGCTTATTTTCATCAGAGAGGGGCATCTTTCAAGAGAGTAACCCTTTCAATGACAGCTCTGTTACCCTCTCCGCGAACACAAGACTAGAAAGGTCCACATGATGGAAGCTCCAGATATTAAGTCCCTTCAGCGGTTTGGAAATTAATTCCAGAACATTCTCAATTTCCATCAGTGAAGCCTGAGTTTCATGACTTTCTCATGGAGGATTGACCTGGTTTTTCTGGGCAGACTCAACAGTGCTCTCCATAGATATAAGTGACACAATTCTCATCTGTTTAGGCTTGGCATTATTGCAAAGTAAATTGAAAAGATTAATTAGGAGTTTAAATTGATGTTGAGTTTTAAACAATAGAGTCATGGACACCGGAGCTCACCAGGATATTCAACTGTTGGACCACAGTAGATAAGTTTGAAGGACCCTGCAACATGCGACATCCAGGAAATGACGTATAAGGAATGCATATATTCTGTAGTGTATTAATATAATATCATTAGTTACAGGTGACATTGAATGAGAAATCTGTAAACACGGGGTTGAAGAACATAGTTTTTAAGTCAGAAACTCGACGAAATAATGACGGCCAGTCTGTTGACAAATTGCGACCATTTTCTTAATGGTGTCCTGAAGTCTGCAGTTTCAGCTTCCATGGGGGAGCAGTTTCGGAGAAGATTTTTTAAATTGTCTGTGAAATTTTGTGGCATGGTCTGGTATCAGAGGTCAAATCAAGGTCAAAATGAACAATACAGCAAAACGAATATAGGCATTGAGTCCTGCTGCTTAGTACTTTCATAAATAATTCCAGCTGAATTGTAGTGGAAATTTTTGTCAAATGGGTCAAAATTGAATTTTCAAGGTGTTGGCTGTAGTGGCCATATTTGGAAAAGATTGCAGAAATTTACGTAAACTTTAGTATCCTCATTGGTTAGAAGATATCAGTTAACTTCAAAATTCATTGGCCCCACTGTTTTGAACAAGATGATGTCTGAAGGATGCCGACAAAAACGACAGCTGAAGACTAACAAACAGAACATGACATAAGCCCACCGGACCGTTAATCCAGGTGATCTTAAAATTAGTGCTAATTTTACATTTAGTGACTGTCCTTATCGTGAGGGAATGCAGTGCATGTTCTGCCCTCCGGAGGCTGTCCGGCGGTATGGTGCCAGCAGCCGTACCGCTGCTCAATCTGCTCCAGCCGCGTGGCTGAAGCTAAGCAGGAGTGGGCTTGGTCAGTACCTGGATGGGAAACCACCTGGGAAAACCAAGTTGCTGCTGGAAGAGGTGTTGGTGGGCCAATCGGCTGCAAACTTCCCTCTGGTGGAATAAATGCCCCAGTGCAGTGATGGGGACACTGTACTGATGGAGACGCCGTCTTTCAGATGAGACTTTAAACAGAGGTCCTGACTCACTGTAGTCATTAAAGATCCTATTACACTCTTCGATAAGACCAGGGGGTTCCCCAGTGTCATGGCTAAAGTCCCAACCTGACTCTTTCGACCTGCCGCCGAATCGTCCCCTGATCTAACTGGCTGTGCAACTTGCCGTCTCCCTCCCCACCTCAACCCCCAGTGCTCCCCTGGAAAAAGAGATTTCAATCTCAACAGGACTTCCCTGGTTAAATAAAGGTTAAAGAAATAAAAGTATGAGTGCTCAGGCTCCGTACGAGTATTCAGGCTCAGGAGGAAACGGATCGGGGATCCGCTCTGATGAACTTTGCAGCAAATGGATGTTCAGTGGATTGGACCCTATGCTAACATGCAGTGGGACGAGGCCGTTAACCAATCTATCACAAGTATAATAATGCAGTGAAATACCGTCTCATTATTTACTGTCTAGCTTGACGCCAGTTTGTTGGAGCATGAAGTAAAATCTGTTTGTCCTGGGACAGTGGCCAGGTTTCCCCCTTCTCCGCGTCTGAAGTGCATCGTCTCTCACCTGCTGTGTCCGGCTTGGTTGCCTGGATGTGCAGGTAGCCAGTCTCCCTCAGCAGCTCGTACACGTTCTTCTCCATGTAAGGGAAGAGCCGCCGTACGTCCTCGCGGGTGAACCCAACCAAGAAGGGCAGGTAGGGCCCAATGAGCAGTGACAGGAGCATGCCCAGCCCTCCGTGGGTCACAGTGAACATGTTCACATGCAGTCCCTTCACACACCTGAGGGGGGCAGCAGAGAGAGACGGCTGCAATGTGAGGTACACCATAACCAACAAGGCTAGGTTAAAATGTAGCACATGACTGGCCTGTGTGGGGTCAATGTGCTAAATTGCACCCAAATTATTACTCAGATGGTCAGTAGTGAAGGTTATTGTCAATAATTTTAGTTCTTGCATGGCGAATATCTTCGGGTAAAAGCATCAAAGACCGGCAGCATATTCTGTTCTTTGCCTGCGATGGATGAGGTACGAGCAGCAGCCAATGAGTGGAAGCCCTGTAACATCCCCCAGGGCAAGTCATTTTGTTAAAGCAGCAGCCAATGGAGAAAACGCTGACACCTGATCAACGATAAGACAACTTCATCACTCACTCCCTCAATTACTCACTCACTCACTCAATTACTCACTCACTCACTCACTCACTCAATTACTCACTCACTCACTCAATTACTCACTCACTCACTCATGTACTCACTCAATTACTCACTCACTCACTCACTCACTTACTCAATTACTCACTCACTCACTCAGCTACAGACTTCACCATCTGTAGCGCAGCCCCTCGCTTTGGCGTTGTTCTGTAAAAAATCTGTCATCCTAGCAGCCCTCTCTGTACTACTGAGAAATTGCAGCTCTTTCAACTGCACATAATCTGATCTAGAGGTCAGGGGTGGAGTTAGGGGTGAAATGAGAACCATTGCAACGGTAGATCTCGAGGAACAGGGCTGCTTTCCACTGCCGTTATGGCAGGTTTGAGAGTCGAAGTTATAGGTCAGAAAAAACCTCAGCTGCTCTGCCTCCATGTGACCGACAGCATGAGCGCAGCCATTACAGATCAACTTCGGAAACAGCTATAGAGAGGAAAAAAGGGGAATCATGGCAAAAATTTATAACATTTTTGAACAGATAAAGAAACTGCTGCCAGATCAAATAAGTTCATGGTCTTGAAGTGATTTGAATGGGAATCATTCAAGTGAGTGACTAATATCACCTATAACCACTTCCTTCTGCGCCTATATTATCATTTTTTTGGCTTTCGAGCAGTTCAGCACTAAAGTGCTTCACAAACTAAACTTGTAAAACAAGCTTGAAAATCTATCAAGAGGAAAAGGCAAAGGTTGCTAGTTCTGCATTTTAGCCTCAGTACAGGATGAAGATGCATTCAGCTGATATCTGAGGTCAAAGGCTTCACTGAGACCCACTCTGGTTTCATCTGGGCCATGTTGGTGGTTATTAGGGAACCCCAGTCGCCGCCCTGCAGGTAGAACTCAGGATAGCCGAGTCGCTCCATCAGTTTGAGAAAAACTCGAGCGCAGGCCAAACTGTTAAACCCTGAGAGAGACGGAACACAAACAGGAAGTCTCCCCTTAAATGAGCCCTCAATACAACACTTTCCAAGACTGTCATAAATAGTTCTAAATGGAAAATATTTCATTATAATGTCTTCTTGGCTCTTTAGTTCATGATGAATAGGACTTGGTAAACACATTTTACATTTCAGATGAACATTATCTGCATCTGGAGCAGAAAACAATGACATTGGGAAATTTCAACAGAAGTGACCCAATGAAGCATTTGGGACAGATAAACTGGTTTCTTTCTGTCAAATCATGCTATTTGGAATAAACGCACTAGAGTTGCCGACCTTGGAAAACAGAATGTACGAAGGGGTGTTTAAATCATCCAGCCCTGATAAAGGGATTTAGATTATCGGCACAGAATACAGACTCTTTCCCAATAAGCCCAGTATCTCTCACAACAATTTCAACAGACGCTCCTTACACCACATTCTTACGCCACAATGATGATAATTTCTGAGTCAATTAGATTAGAACCGGTGAGTAAACATTTTGGAATTTAGCTGCAGGGGAGTGAAACATGCAGAAGCAAACAATTATATATGATGAAATTAACAGCATAAATCCCACTAAAAAAACAGCCATGTTTTCTTGTGTTATCTTGGGGCTTCTCTTGCTGCTGACAAGGGCATCGAAACAGCAAAACAACAGAAAAGAGGGAAAATAAAAGCAAAAGAATGAGAGGAACTGGCCGGTTTTCCCCATGATTGACTCGACGGAGACTGCCGTACCGTAAACAAGCGCTCAGCTTCAGCGTCGTGACTCTTACCCTGTTTATGAGGAGCCTCTGAGAACCCATAACCGGGGATCGAGGGACAGACCACGTCAAAAACCAGCCCGTCCTGGGATTCGGTCAGCAGGGGTAGAATCTTGTAGAACTCGAAAAAGGAGCCCGGCCAACCGTGAACTAGCATCAGGGCTCGAGCGGCGTGTCCTTCGGGCCGGTGTGGCGCTCGCACGCGCACAAAATGCACATCCAGTCCTGGGTAAATGCAAAAAAACAAAATATTGTCAAGAAATGAAAAAGAAGGGATGTCTTGGTTTAGATGGTTGATTTAGTCACATAACTGAGTCACATGATGCAACCCCAACTGCGAAATAGTTGGGACGAAGTGTAAATTGTGAGTAAAATAAAAACGCAATGACTTTAGATGACATGTGCCAATGTTATTCACAATAGAACACAGATAACATTTCAAATGTTGAAACTGAGACATTTTACATTTTTATCCACAAAATGAGCTTGTTTCAAATTTTCTGGCTGCAACAGGTCTCAAAAAAGTTGGGACACAGGCAAAAAAAGGGCTGAAAAAGCAATTAATATATAAAAGAATCAGCTGAAAGAACATTTAGCAAGTAATTAAGTTAACTGGCATCAGGTGTGTTACATGATTTGCTATAAAAGGGATGTCTTAGAGAGGCCGAGTCTCTCAGATGGCCAGAAGCTCTCCAACCTGTGAAGGTTTGCGTAAAAAAATTGTGGAATACTTTAAAAACAATGTTCCTCAACATCAAATTGCAAAGGCTGTGAAGGTCTCATCATCCACAGTGCATAACATCATCAAAAAATTCAGAGAAACTGGAAAAATCTCTGTGCATAAGGGACAAGGCCAAAGACCTTTACTGGATGCCCGTGATCTTCAGGCCCTCAGATGCCACTGCATCACTCACCGGCATGATTCTGTCATTGACATTATTAAATGGGCCCAGGAATACTTCAAGAAACCGCTGGCTGTTAACACAGTCCGCCGTGCCATCCACAGATGCCACCTAAAACTCTATCAAGCAAAAAGGAAGCCATTGTTGAGCATGATCCAGCCATGTTCTGTGGGCCAAGGCTCATTTAAAATGGACTGTAGCAAAGTGTCCTGTGGTGAGACGAGTCCAAATTTGACATTCTTGTTGGAAATCATGGGCCTCGTGGAGAAAGACCACCCCTCCTGTTATCAGCGTTCAGTTCAAAAGCCAGCATCTCTGATGGTATGGGGATGCATTAGCGCATATGGTGTGGGACCCTTGCATGTTTTAAAAAGCACCATGAATGCTGAAAGGTATATAAAGGTTTTAGAGCAACATTTGCTCCCCTCCAGATGACATCTATTCCAGGGAAGGCCTTGTGTATTTCAGCAGGACAATGCAAAACCACATACTGCAGCTATTACAACAGCATGGTTTCATAGGAGAAGAGTCCGTGTGCTGAACTGGCCTGCCTGCAGTCCTGATCTTTCACCAATTGAGAACATTTGGCGCATAATTAAACAAAAAGTCTAATAAAGGAGACCCAAAACTCTCCAGCAGCTGGAAGCCTGTATTAAACAAGAGTGGGATCAAATTCCAATGGCTAAACTCAAGACACTTGTCTCCTCAATGCCCAGACGCCCCCACTCTGTGTTAAAAAGAAGAGAGGATGCTACACCATGGTAAACAGGCCCTGTCCCGACTTTTTTGAGACCTGTAGCAGCCATCAAATTTGAAATGAGCTCATTTTGTGGATAAAATTGTAAAATTTCTCATTTTCAACATTTGCTATGTTATCTCTGTTCTGTTGTGAATAAAATACTGGCTGGTGTGATTTAAAAGTCATTGTGTTTTGATTTTATTCACAATTTACAAATTTGTCCCAACTATTTCGGAATTGAGGTTGTATATTACCTGCTTTGCATTAGGAAAATATGACAAACACACAAACAATGTATGTTCAGCAGCCAACTTGTGTTGCCTGTCAACTGCAGTATTAAGAAATGGAAACACTGACAGTTCGGCATCTAGGTTCTGACACATGTGCACCTGCGCCCTCCTGCGCCTCAGCAGCACTCAGCACCCCCTCCGGGGGACACGGTGGGATGTTACCCTGCAGCAGAGTGTGATGCATCACATGAGCAGGCAGAGGCAGTTTTTGGGTTAGTGCAGGTTTGCTGCGTAAATTTCCCACCTTAATGAGGGCTGTGAAGAAAGAGGCCATTCCTCAATTTATCTGCCTGAACTAGCATTGGAAGCTTGATGGACTCATATTTTTTAAGAAGATTAATGCCTTGAAGGGTTAATTTCCATTTGGCCGCTCAGTAAAAGCATGCGCCCCATGAGTCATCGGACTTCCTCGGACAATGGATTTTTTGAGATAGCTGAAGGCTCATTTTCTGTTGGCAACCTTGAGGCAGTTTGTTACTGGAACTCAACAATACTGGCCATTGTATTGTAAGATGTCTTTGTCCAGCATTGCACTGCAGAGTTGCCCTGGTTGGCTCTTTTTGCAGTTTAAGTTTAAAATTGGCTTGTGAAAAGGGTGCAGGTGGACATGACCCATTTCTATTTGGCTGAGAATTTTAAAACTGGTTCATCAAAAGGTAGGCTACTTCTTGGTCTGCTTCCTTGCTGCATTCTCTGGGGCTTCCCAGCATGCACTGGGCCCCAGTCAGCCTCACTGAAGCAGATCTGCAGTGCAGTGGGCAGTTCCAGGCAGGACAGGGGTCAGGTGTTCACCAATGGAAGCTCAATTACAGTCCTTCATATGAGGCCAGCTTTGACAGTTAAGTTTACAATAAGTACACAGATCAGCTGGATGAGTCTGTACACCCTCATCCAGAGGCTAGTTGTACCCCTGAATAACTTGGGGATTCTTACTTGTCACAGTCGCTTTAGCCATCCAACTTGGAGGCTGGGACCCGAGGCCTGACCAAGCCACAGAGTGCCGATATTACAGCAGTGTAATCGGTCCCTCAGTTACGGCCCTTGACCTCACATTATTCGTCTCCAGCAAATGCGTATCACTTTGGGTAAATGCGTCAGAAAATTACCACAAGAAAGACACTTCCTGACCCTGACTTAAACACTTAAACACCTAATACATCAGGAACAGCTTGTTGAATATGGAGTTTACTGTGGTACAAACAAGAGACACTCCAATCCCATGAGAGGAAAATAAGAGCCGTAATACTGCAAATCCTAATTCCCCAGATTACACTGCAAGAGTTCACCTTCAATTTTAGTTTTGTAGTGCGGATATTTGTTTAGGACTTTGACTTGCTCTTTCCAGTCAAACTGCCTCCTCCAATAAGAGGCCACTTTTCTGAGGTACTTGGAGTTGAAACCATAGTGAAATTGCCCCTCGTCCAGCGGCTGGGTGAAGCGGGTCTGGTCAATGCGCCTGTGCAGGTCCTGAGAGGAGGGAAAAAAGTTTGTTTTTTATATTTGTTCTATCAGTAGAAATAGGCCAGTAACAGCAGCCCCACTGTTCCTGTGTGCTGTATCTGAGGGGTCAAACACATCAGCTGCACATCAGTGACAGAATCACAGTTCAGTTTGGGGGGGTGATAAATGTGGGGGGGCTGATCTCTCCCAGCAAATACTAGCGAATGGTTCACATTCATTCTGAGCCTAGTGGCTCATCAGGCCGTTACCGAACCCTGGTTTCAGTAGCATACAGTGTCTAGGAGAGCTGCTACTCCCCCCAGACGGGATGCTAGTCCATCGCAGGTTACCCCCCAGCTCTTAACCAGGTTTCCCCAACCATTTTCTGCTACCCAGTTATACACCTGGCTGGGGGGAGGCATTGTGAGAGTGAGGTGATTTTGCCCAAGGACACACCGCAAAGGCCGTGGTAAGGACTTGAACTAGGACCTTTTGGTTCCACGACAAGCACACTTTACCACTGCGCTACCAGGTCCCCCAACTCATATTTGACTGAGACGCATGAAATACTCAGCTCCCCTCACCACAGGATGGCTGATATCTGGCCTGGAAAGAAAACGCAGCCAAGGGACGAACAGGAGGACAGAGGAAAGTATGAAAAGGCACATCTACACAATAAATGCATCCATGTAGGAAATTTTGCTGAGAAAGATGGAATGATTAGGGAGTTCTGGACAGACGGACGGAGACACACAGAGAGACACTTCATGTCAGGGATAAAAATATATGATGCTTTCATTAGGCGTACAATAAAACTGTAGCTCATCGTTTCCCTTGATAAACAACTTTCCCAGTTTTAAGAACAATCCAATCACAGTTTAACACAGCTTCCATGCTAATGCAAGATTACGACAGTTAACCCTTTGAGCGCCGTGGGCAACTGTAGTTGTCCAATGATGTAAGATATCAAAGTCAGACGCTGTTGAAAACCTATCTTGTGGCAACTTGTTTAAAAGAGCTCCCCGGATTAGCAATATATAGCCAAAATTTTGAACATAGTTTCAATTACACATCTAAATTGAGCATTTTATTTCTCATCGTACCTTCACAAGAAGAACCGGACAAAACTGATAGTGCTGAGTGTTTTTGGAATTCATGCTACCTTAATCAAGAAAAATAGTACCACGGGCACTGTAGCTCACTGTAGCTTTATACTCACACAGGCTGGTAACACCATAAATAAACTCTGGTGTCCTTATGGGTAGGAATATATGTTACAATTATCAGCATCATAGGTCAGGCTGTTTCGGAGAAAATGTTGAAAGTAAGTGCCTTTGAAAGTGGGCGTGAACTAAGTGTTGAGGTCAAATCAAGGTCAAATTTCAGGAAACCCGTCAAACATGTTTTAGGACTTGCTCCCATCTACTCATATGCCAAATATCAGCTTTAGCACTTCAAAAACTGCTTCAGTATGGGTCCATATGGTGATTTAAATCAGACTGCAATGCCACAAACTTTGGTGTTCTCATGTGCCATGGGTGGTGACGGGACGCCGGGTGCTGCGACCAGCGAGAGAAAGAGCAATGAGCAGCCCAGATAAGAGACAAACACAAAAGCGGTAAAAACCTCCGGTAAAGAGTCGCGCTTCCAAGAAAAAATAAAAGTCCGCAACACGGAAGCAGTACGAGAAAAAATAAACAACACGAGAGAAAAGAACTAGGTTCACTAACCCACATAACTGGCTCTGTATTTTCGCGAATTACCGAACACAATCTTGAACAATTTTCATTTGTCGAATCAATCGTTAGAGATATATGCTGTCCAACAATAAACTTGCCCTTGGTTACCAAGACCCGAAATTGATTTTACGAATGCTTCAACTAGGCAATGACTTCACTTCAAGAGATTTCAAGCGAAAAAGACGAAGTTCAAATCAGTTTTTCGCGTGGGCGGCATACTTCGCCCAAAATAATTTATATATCAATCAAATCTATTATAAATTTTTTACTTATTTGTGTAGGTTGTATTGTGGGCGAGGCCTGCCGCCCGAGTTTAATTTTGAAAATGAGTAGTTTACATTAGTGACGCGCTTAGTTACGCAAAATATATGGGATTGGCATTTACAAACGGAAATAAAATTGAATTTCGTGATATTTTTAAAATAATAACTTAAAATGTAACGTTATTTCATACAACTGTAAGTATTTTTATGTATAATCAAACAAATGTGTGGATTGTGTGTTTTTTGCTAAGGATTCAACACAAGGCACGAATCGTATTTCATATTGAAATCCAACTTTTCAATTGCACCTCTTGCGTAAGCGGCGTTCTTTGATGTACAGCTGTTCGCATTTCCTGCTTTGTTGACCCGTAATATTTTGAATTATGATTCTTCTCTAATATGTCGAATATGTAAATATCGAGTAAATAGGTTAGTGACATTGAGTGTTAGGCTTAATTACTCAATGTACGAGCCAGATAATCAGTGGCGTCAGGCTTTTCGGCGCGATGACCCAGTTTCGTCTTTCGACAATGATCCCATGAGGAAATGCTCCAGGTGAACCCAGGTGAACTTCAGGCACACGAGGAAAGGTAAGTTTTATCTATGCTAAATCTATAAAAATCTGTTCATATACGGATATTCTGAGTTATGGTAGAGATGTGGAACCAATAAATAACTCTTTGAAAAATTAGATAGGCCTATAGGCTATCTGATGCCCGATCGATGCCCGACATTTCGCCCCTCGATCAGCTCGGCCCTTAAGCACGCATCATATTATGCAACTTTGAAGTTTGTGAACTGAATTGAATCTGACCTTAATTTTGTTTTTAATATAATTAATGGGTAGCAAAATTAATTCAGAAATATAAAAGACAAATATAATTTTGCTCCAGTATAAGTGTGATAAGGCATAGAAAAAAATACCCGTGATTCCTATTACCCGACAGTCCCCATTTTCCCCCTACCCTACACATTTTACTGGCGTTTTTGATTGCTAAAGGTATCTTGCCTACTGTCGTTGCACACTTTTTGGACAAAAAAAATAATTTTTGAGATTACTGTAGAGATTTGAGTATAGGGCCTATAGAGTGGCTTTATTGTGGTTTAAAATTTTATTACTGCTCAACTGGAAAAACAGAAAAAACATCACAACAACACAATGGTTAGATCTCTATACGCAACACATATCAATGGAACAACAGTCAGCAACCCACAAGAATCAATTACAAGAATTCAACAACATCTACTCCACAACTCACTGCCATCTCGATGCCGGTGAGTTAATGCCACAGCAGAGATATACAATGGCTTGTTCACGAAGAGGAGAAGGGATATTTAAAAAATAAATAAATAAAAATAAATCAATAAAGAACCTGGGGAATTGGAATTTGTTAATCTGTATAAATCTTTAAGGAAACTTCTTGAACAAAAACATCGTGAAATAACTGCCAAAATACAACTCTGCTTCATTTCAGATCATTTGATTGTTACACTGTTTTGCCTTGTTTCCCTTTTTCCCTTTTCTTTCGGCTCTTATCTCTCTATTTCATTTGAATTATTATTATTTTTATTATTATTCATTTGTTTTCTCTCCTTTTTTCATCCTTTGTGGGTTTTTTTCCTCTTTTTTTTCCTTCTTCCCCCCTTTTTTGCTGTTTGTTTTATTCTCTCTTCTTTTCTATTCCTTCTGTTGATGTCTTTGTCTAATATTATTGTATGTATATTACTCTGTAAATCAACTCGCTACCCATTTATTTGTCTGGTCACATATTTGTTTGTATGCACTTATTGGTGAATTAATTAAAAAAAATAAATAAATAAAAAAAATAAATAAAATTTTATTAAGAAGTACTGCATTAAAATATTTTTAGCTCGCCGGGATGAATGTCCGGAGAGCTATTGTCGTACCCCCGGCATCCGCGTCCGTCCGCGTGCAGAAAAACTTTAATCTTGCCCCCCGGCGAGCTTTGTTGTCTTTCTGACAAATCTTGTTAAAAAATAAAATAATGTTCCTACCTACCTACCTACCCACCCTATATCTATTTGGGACGTAATAGGAATCGAACCTATTTTTTTCTAGACCTAATATCAGTATTTTTTTCTGACTTACTTAACTGTTTCATTAAACATTTCTGTTTATTATTTATAATCTATTTATATGTATATTTATTATTTATATCTCCCGTTGCCATGGCAACTCATCTTGATAATGTTGATTAGTTAATTATTTATATAATAATTGATATACATAAATTCTAAGACAATATATTGAACTCTTTTGCCCTTCGGATTGAAAATATGCCAAATAATGACATTTTGAATGGAACAATTTACTCTCCCGTTGCCATGGCAACCATGGGCCAGACATCCTGGTAATGTTGAATTGTTAATTATTTATATAATAATTGATATACATGGTTTATAAGACAATATATTGAACTCTTTTGCTCTTGGGATTGAAAATATGCCAAATAATGACATTTTGCATGGTGCAATTTCCTGTTCCGGTGCCATGGCAACCATGGGCCAGTAAGGCTAATAACATTCATTTTTTTCAAATTTTGGCTATTATGTCAATAAATGACACCAATGATTATTAGTTTTTAGACAGGGCCAATTTTGATGGTTAGTGAACCTTGTCCTTTCTAAAAGAAGCAATTCCTCACAATAAAAGACACTAGGAAGATTTAATTAGAGATTTTCTCCGGCCAAAGTGCTAGAAAAGATGTTTACGGACGACACCAACGAAGGACAGACGGCCCACGACATAATCCCACCGGGCCTTTGTTCCAGATGAGCTAAAAATGATTGAAAACAGGTGAAGACTAATTATTAATAATTACTTCAAAACGAAGCCTTGTGTCTCCTCTATTTCTAGCGCAGCAGCTGAGGGAGTCAAGACCCATTAAAACACACATACTTTCACCCTGAGTATTTTGAACTTTCAAGCTATCCAAAATGGAAACTAAAATAGGACACTCACAGAAATACATTGTGATAATCATATATCAAAATGTATCAAAATCAATAAAAAAATAAACACTTTCCAGGGTGGGTGGGGCAATGGCACCAAAGCCCAATACAGACTGCGATGGATCCTTCTGGAAATTTTTAAAATGTAGGTCCCTGTAATCAATACCGCTTTTCTTATCACTAACAAGGGCAATGCACATTATTACAACTGATTTGTGCAATATAAGCGCACGTTCATGAAACGCGATGTAACAATAAGGTACACTGAAAAAAGTGATTTTGACCCCTAGTAAATGTTCCATATATTAATTAAGCATATTTTAATAGAAATAGTTGTGTTATTTAACTCCACTTAAAAAATATAAGTAATTTCAAATAGTCAACATAATAAAAATATCTAGCTTCAGATAAAAATATTTTGTGCAACCACTTACCTTAAAAAAATTATGTTCATTCAACAAAAAATTTTTTGCAGTGTACATTGCAGTTGTAAAAGGGACAACCTGCGTGTCAGGCCACTAGAAACCATGTTGCCATATAATTCTGTGGCACCATTACCTGAATTTCTTCATCTGAGGTTCTGACCAAAAAGGGGTAAATCTTTCCATCCTCAGAAGGTGGCCTCTCCGCGGGTCCCCACCAGCCGTCTCCCAGGGGGACGGTCCTCCTTTTCCCCCGACGAAGGAGTAAGTACATCATCAGCCCTCCTGCCCCCACCGCACCAGCGACCAGCGCTCGAAACTGGGAAGGGCCCATGCTGGAGAGGGACAGCCTGTGAAACACACACATTCAGAAACGTCTCACAGATTTTCAGGGTATTTCATGAATATTGTCTGCTGACACATTTTAGAATGTTGTTCTTTTGTACAGACATTTGATTCCAATAAAAACCTCATGCGCACACGCACACACACACACACACACACACACAGACTGATGTCTGCCTTAGTTTAATGCTTTACTTGACAATGTTTTGTTACCCTACTCCACTAGTCACTTGTCATGGCCTAGATTTGGTTTGAGAAGGAGATGCCTCAGGGCGGGGGGTGGGGGGGGTGGGGGGTTCGGGGCTTTTTAAGGCCGTATCACCAATAACAATGCAGCCTAAAGGGCTCTTTATGCAAACGACCCGATTCAGCGGCATGAACGGTCTTATTCAGCTTCCTAAATACCCCATCAACATACATTTGTGCAGATGTATGATTAGGTATCATGGAGGCATATGAACAGAAAAGAGATTTATCAGCCAGAATTTTCTGTGTTCATAGCAACTTTTCATTGACGATATCATTAGTATATTTAAACTTTGTGACATAAATTGGTTGGGGTGACTTTCGCAAGGAAATTTCGCGGAAGTCGGCGAAAACGAAAGCAGCCAGCAGTGCAGTGAGCTACATAACTGGGATTTAGTTTTTTCTTCTTTTTTTTTAAAACTTTTTTAATTGTGTCTATTAGACACAATTTATCAACAAACTATTTTTTTGAGCGCGTGATATTCAATCCTTGTAAAATACCTCAGTATAATCGCATTCCGTAGCGTATTTAAGCTCGCTGAGTACAAAGTCCACCTTTATTTGTTTCTGAGCTTTTTTCTTTTTTTTTTGCACCTGAGCAGTTTATTTAACCGTTAAAACTCGCTGGCTATCTGCATTTGGATGCAATTTAAGTACTCACTGCAAAGATTCCAGTGTCTGCATAGTTCTGGACATGGGACAGGGAGCCGCCGTGATTTCTGCGAGAAGAGAATCCAACCGACGACTGACCAACTCCTGATACAAGGAGGATGTAACATAACCAAAGTCATCCGTCGCTGCCAACGTGTGGCGAATTCGGGAACATTCTGCGACTATTTCGGGACTTTTGAGTCACATCCTTGACGACAACTGTTCTAACTGACAAAGAGCCCACTTTATAAATTTAGAACCGTGAAAACACCTGAAAAGTTGGGAGAATCTCCGGTAAAACACAAAGGGTTTTGATAAGTTGGGTGACGGTCATTCCTGCAGATTTGTTCCCGACGCGCGCACATTCATTTCTCAAAAGCACGCGCAGGCATTCACACACACATGAAAACCTGAGCGGCTTTAAATCGAATGGATAAAATATGTCATGAGCAAAATGTGGTGGGTGACGCACGATCATAATCAGTGAGAAGGGTTCAATATTTCTCATAAGACAGATTACGCCTCTCTTGTAACCAGAGATCAAACTCCGTGCCCAAAATAACAGCCAAAGCTAAGCTGCGGTGAGCGAGGGAAGTGTTTAAATATTGTTTTGAAGTGAGCGGATCAGGCAGCCTGTACCGGGCTGGGTAAATTATAGCTCATCTGTGTAAGGTCTGAAGTGATTATCAACAAAGAGGAGGCAGGAGTCCATGCTTTAACCAGTGGCGTATGTACACTCAAAATAATGAAACGTTGTGAAATGTTAGATTTACTAAATAATGTTATGTCAACTGGTTCCACAAAAACTGATTTAAATACATTCTACTCAATGCAACTAATTAAACTGGCCAAAAATCTTAAAAGTCAAAGGTTATTCAAAGCAATTGTGTGGAACCAGTTGGCAGAACATTATTAAATAAATCTAACATTTCAAAACACCTCATTTTTTTGAGTGTACAAGGCTCAATTCCTATAAAGTTAGGATGTTGTGTAAAATGTGAGTGAAAACAATGCAATGATTTGCAAATCTCATGAACCCACATTTAATTCACAACGGAACATAAACAACATATCGTTGAAAGTGAGATACTTACCCATTTCATGAAAAATATTACCTCATTCTGAATTTGATGGCAGCAACACATCTCAAAAAAGTAGTGACACGGCCAGGTTTACCATTGTGTAGCATCCCCTTTTTTTTTAACAACAGTCTGTAAACATCTTGTAAGTAAGAAGACCAATTGCTGGAGTTTTAGAAGAGGGATGTTGTCACACTCTTGTGTCTGATCTAGGATTCTAGCTGCTCAACTGTCCTGGGTCTTCTTAGCCAGATTTTTCATTTTATGATGCATCAAATGTTTTCTATTGGTGAA
This sequence comes from Gymnothorax reevesii, assembly GCA_029721435.1. Lineage (NCBI taxonomy): Eukaryota > Metazoa > Chordata > Actinopteri > Anguilliformes > Muraenidae > Gymnothorax > Gymnothorax reevesii. Next base: position 658,802 of record CM056591.1, read on the forward strand.
AGGTCTGAACTGCAGGCCGACCATTTTAGCACCCCGACTCTTCAACTGCGAAGCCATGCTGTTGTGATGGATGCATTGTCTTGCTGAAATATGCAAGGCCGTCCCTGAATAAGATGTTGTTGTAAAACCTCTATATACTTTTCAGCATTGATAATGCCTATCCACTTGTGTAAGCTGCTCATGCCATAGACACTGATACAAGCCCAGACCATCAGAGGTGCCAGTTTTTGGACTGAGCGCTGATAACAAGCTGGATGGCCCCTCTCCTCTTTAGTCCGCATGACACGGCATCGATGGTTTCCAAAAATAATTTAAAATTTTGATATATCAAACCACAGAACGGTTTTCCATTCTGTCTCAGTCCATTTTAAATGAGCTTTGGCCCAGAGAAGACGGCAGCGTTTCTGGATCGTGTTCACATATGGCTTCTTCTTTGCATGATACAGTTTCAACTTGAATTTGTGGATTGCACGGCAAACTGTGTTCACAGACAATAATTTCTAAAATTTCTAATTTATTGAACTTTTTGAGCACCATAATACATACAATAGGCAAATAAAATACCAACACAAATTAAAAGAATTATCAATAAAACAGTTAAAAACAATCTCGGCGCCCAGCGGGTAACCAAAGAGGCAAAAAGCCTGTATTAATGGTACCCGGTCTGAAACACAAGGTAATGCAGACATTGTATGTTACAAAAACAACTGGACAGATAGAAGTGTTCCATTGCAGTGTATTCCAGTGCAGAATTATGCCTGTTTTTAATGCAGTGCTGCCTGAGGGCCTGAAGATCAAGAGCATCCAATATTGACCTTCGGCCTTGTGCCTTGCACACAGAGATTTCTCCAGAGTCTCTGAATCTTTTGATATTACTATGTAATGTGGATGGTGGAGTATTCAAAATCTTCACAATTTTACACTGAGGAACATTTTTCTGAAAGTGTTCCACAATTTTTAGACTCAGTTTTCACAGATTGGTGAGCCTCTGCCCATCTTTACTTCTGAGAAACTCTGCCTCTCTAAAATGCTTTTTTTATACCCAGTCATGTTACTGACCTGTTGCCAATTAACCTAATTAGTTGAAAAATGCTCCTTCAGCTGTTTTTATTAGTACCTTTTACTTTTCCAGCCTTTTGTTGCCCCTGTCCCTACATTTATGAGATGTGTTGCTGCCATCAAATTCAAAATGAGCTAATATTTTTCATGAAATGGTAAGACGTCTCACTTTCAATGTCAGATTTGTTGTCTATGTTCAATTGTGAACAAAATGTAGGTTTATGAGATTTACACATCATTGTACTACATTGTACTACATTGTTTTTATTCACGTTTTACCCAATGTCCCAGCTTCATTGGAAATGGGGTTTGTAGATCATTTTCAAAAGTTCAAATGTAAACGATGGAAATCTGTTGCCATTTGAATCCTCGTATGAGAACAATGAACAAGTTGTTCTTTAACTCAGTCCTGGCAGACCGCTGTGTTTCCTGGCTTTTGTTTTCAGCACTGTTGAAATCCACAGATTTTCACAAGTTATTCTCTGGTCTTTGCAATATTCATCTTAATGGGGATTATTTACCAATTTAAGCCACTTTATTTCAGAAATGGCAATGAATGCCTAAAAGAGTTCGAAATTCATATTGTACAATATTTGCATAATTACCTTTAGCAGAATAAAAAGACAAAAAGTTGTGACTGATAACAAATCATGCATGGCAAGACCAGGCCATTCAGCCCAGCTAGGCTCACCATTTTCCAATCACTAAAGTGAACCCAACACTTCAGATACTTCTGGACCTTGTAGTCTATAGTTTTGAATCGACCCTGGTCTTAAAAACTTCACAGTTTCTGCTTCTATAACATGAAAAGTCATCCAGTCTAATGTTTTTATCGCTGACAAGTTGAACTTTACATTTAGATATGTTGAATTTCATTTGCTTTGTTTCCATCCACTTCTGGATTCCATATAAATCATCCTGAATCACCTTAGAAGACTCTAAGCAGTTAGCTAAACCTCCCAATTTAGCATCATACGAAAAACAAACCATTTGCTTTCAATGTTCCTGTCAAGCTCATGACGGTAGATGAGGATGAGCATGGGTCCAAAAATTGAACCCTGTGGGACTTCACTTCCCATAGTGTCAAGCTTGGATGAGATCCCCCTGACCGCTACTCTTCATGTTTAGTACAGTATCCAGTTCGGAATCCATTCCAAAATACCTCATTTTTTTCTACAGTCCTTACTTTGAAAACTAGTCTTATATGGTTGCTTGCTGAATACTTACTGAAAATCCAATGATATGATAACATTGACCTGCACTCATCATAAGTCTTAATGGCCTCTGAACGCTTTGTCAAGCACAACCTTCCCTTACACAAACCATTACATAATATAACATGAGTGGCAAGAACAGGCCATCCAGCCCAACAAGGCTCCGCCATTTTCCTATTACTAATGTGAATATAACACCTCAGATACTCAATGACTGAATGGTATCTGGCACTGAATCAAACCTGCTCTTGAAAACTCCCAAAGTTTCTGCCTCAATAATATATTCACGCAAGTTATTCCACACTGAGATTATTCTGTGCGTGAAAAAAAATCTTTCCTAATATCAGCACTAAATTTACTTTTGGCTAATGTCCATTTGTGACCTTGAGTTCTACGAACAAAACTTGGCCAAAGTAATCCCACATAATTTATGTTAATCCCTTTGACATATTTAAAGACCTCGGATCACCCCTAAATCTCCTTTTCCTTAGACTGAGGAGATTAAGGATCTTCAGCCTCTTCTCATAGCTTTCATCTTTCATACCTGGAATTAGCTTGGTGGCTCTTCTCTGAACTTTTTCTAGAGCCTCTATATTTCTTAAAGTGTGTTCCCCAGAAATGTACACAATACTCCAGATGTGGTCTGACAAATGTGTTGTACAAGTAAGGCATCACTTCCTTGGATTTTGTAGTGGACTCTAAACTGTCCACCAAACCTCCCAATTTTGTATAATCTAAATTTAACAAATTTTCTTTCAATTTTCCTATCAAGGTCATTAATGTAGATTAGGAAGAGCAGGGGTTCTAACACTGAACCCTGAAAGACTCCACTTCCCACAATGCCTTGCTCAGATGAGATCCCATTGACAACAACTCTTATGTTCTGTCCTGTAACCTGTTCCGAATCCACTCCAGAATACCTCCTGTAATTCCAACGGAGCTCATTTTAAAAATTAGTTTCTCATGGGGTACTGGATTGAATGCTTTCTGAAAATCCAAGTGTATGATGTCATAAGCCCTGCTCTCATCATAAGTCCATGATGTCCTCTTCAAAGAATTCCAGAAAGTTTTTCAGGCATGACCTTCTCTTACGGAAACCATGTTATCCCTCAAGATATTATTATGTTCAAGAAATAATTCCAGCTCGTCTTATATGATAGATTCCAGTATTTTGCATGCAATGCAAGTTAAACTGACTGGCCTGTAGTTTCCTGGCTCAGTACGGTCCCCTTTCTTATATATTGGTATTATATTGCCCTGATTCCCATCATTTGGTATTTCTCCAGTTTCTAAAGACCGCCTAAAAATGCTTGATTGTGGTTTAGAGATGATCTCACTAACTTCCCTGAGCACTCCAGAGCATAAGCCATAAGCCTGCCTTTAGTTTATGCAATTTCTCTAATACTTCATTATCCCTAACCTCAGCTTCTGCTGAATGATTTTGAGCTCTGGAAATGCCTTCTGACCTAACAAAAATCTGCTCCAAGTTAAAATTGTTAACAAAGCAGTAACTATTTTAGGCATCAGCAATACCCTCATGCTCATACAGCAGTGGTCCATCTTTATTCTTTATACACTTAACCTCCTCTTTGACTTTCCTTTTTCTACCACAGTACTGAAAAAATGGTATTAGTTTTTACTTTAGCACACCTTTGGAATGAATTTGCATTGTGCATCAAGTAAAACCTCCTTGAATCTACCCCACATCTCATTTACAGACTTACAGTCAAGGAGTGTCTCCCAATTTATTTGGCTTACATATGAGCTCATCCTGTCAAAGTTTGCTTGCCTAAAATTGAAATTTTTGGTTTTCAAAGAAAGCTTTTTAACTTGCCTGGAAACATCAAAACTAACAGTGGAATGATCACTGGCCCCAAGTGGTTCCATTACCTTGACATTACAAATTCTATCAGGGTCATTACAGAGAACTAAATATAAAATTGCTCTTTTGAAGGTTTATCAACATGAATGAATTTGGAATGAATTTGCTCTGTGCGTCACGCATAATCCTCAAATCTCTACTCCCACATTTCATTCACAGTCTTGCAATCAAGAAATCTCATTCAATCTATTGCAATTAAATCAGTAAACATCCTGTAAAAATTAGCATGCATAAAATGAAATAAAAAATTGAGGAGTCAATTGGGCTCTATTTGCTGGAAATGAGGACTCAGTCTCCGAATTCAAGAAGAGCTAAAAGATTCATAAACTAGTGAAGCAAAATAATCAGCAAGAGGATGGTTTTATTATGCAGCCTCATTGCTGTACCATTGATCACATAACACTAAAATTTAACAGCGACCCTCAGGATTCAACACGTCTGTTTTTGATATCTAGCTACACAAGTATATGCTTCATAAACTAGTTTTTACTACGAAGGGAAAAATGTGCCAACAAATCACAAGGGAGTGAGTTACTTTTGACAAGCGAATAATGAGCACATTTAATCCTCGCCTTTAAGCGTACATTCCACCAATTACAAATTTAACTAAACTTTAACTTCGTGTGTTATAATGTTACCGAGGGAAACTGAATTTACCTGGAGAAAGTTGGGTGGCTAAGTGGCTCCACTCTGCTGCGCTGCACGCAGACTCCAACAGGTGTCCGTGACCACTGACACACGCCAGCGCGGAGCAGGAGGCTCGTCACGCAGACTCCCTGCGTTTGATGCAGGACCGCAGCTAAGAATTTGAAGAACCAATAGTACAAAACCCAAAACCAGTGAAGTTGGCACGTTATGTAAATCGTAGATAAAAACTGAATACAATGATTTGCAAATCCTTTTCAACTTATATTCAATTGAATACACTGCAAAGACAAGATGTTTAATGTTCAAACTGAAAAACTTTATTTATTTTTTTTGCAAATAATCATTACCTCAGAATTTAAAGGCAGCAACACATTGTAAATAAGTTGGCACAGGGGCCTTTTTACCACTGTGTTACATCGCCTTTCCTTTTAACGTCACTCAGCAAATGTTTGGGAACTGAGGAGACCAATTTTTGAAGCTTTTCAGATGGAACTCTTTCCCATTCTTGCTTCATGTACAGCTTAAGTTGTTGAACAGTCCGGGCTCTCCATTGTCGTATTTTACGCTTCATAATGCGCCACACATTTTCAATGGGAGACAGGCCTGGACTGCAGGCAGGCCAGTCTAGTACCCGCACTCTTTTACTACAGAGCCATGCTGTTGTAACACATGCAGAATGTGGCTTGGCATTGTCTTGCTGAAATAAGCAGGGGCGTCCATGAAAAAGACGTTGCTTGGATGGCAACATATGTTGCTCCAAAACCTTTATGTACCTTTCAGCATTAATGGTGCCTTCACATATGTGTAAGTTGCCCATGCCTTGGGCCCTAATACACCCCCATACCATCACAGACGCTGGCTTTTGAACTTTGCACCTATAACAGTCCGGATGGTTCTTTTCCTCTTTGGTACGGAGGACACGACGTCCACAGTTTCCAAAAACAATTTGAAATGTGGACTCGTCAGACCACAGAACACTTTTCCACTTTGCATCAGTCCATCTTAGATGAGCTTGGGCCCAGCGAAGCCGGCTGCGTTTCTGGGTGCTGTTGATAAAGGGCTTTCGCTTTGCATTGAAGAGTTTTAACTTGCACTTGCAGATGTAGCGATGTAGTAGTTCCTGTAGTTACTGACAGTGGTTTTCTGAAGTGTTCCTGAGCCCATGTGGTGATGTCGTTTACACAATGATGTCGGTTTTTGATGCAGTACCGCCTGAGGCATCGAAGGTCACGGGCATTCAATGTTGGTTTTCGGCCTTGTCGCTTACGTGCAGTGATTTCTCCAGATTCTCTGAACCTTTTGACGATATTACGGACCGTAGATGATGAAATCCCTAAATTTCTTGCAATAGCTCGTTGAGGAATGTTGTTTTTAAACTGTTCGACAATCAGCTCACGCATTTGTTCACTAAGTGGTGACCCTCGCCCCATCCTTGTTTGTGAATGACTGAGCATTTCAGGGAAGCTGCTTTTATACCCAATCATGGCACCCACCTGTTCCCAATTAGCCCGTTCACCTGTGGGATGTTCCAAATAAGTGTTTGATGAGCGTTCCTCAACTCTCTCAGTCTTTTTTGCCACTTGTGCCAGCTTTTTTGAAACATGTTGCAGGCATCAAATTCCAAATGAGCTAATATTTGTAAAAAAATTACAAGGTTTACCTGTTCGAACATTAAGGCAACTTGTCTTTGCAGTGTTTTCAATTGAATATAGGTTGAAAAGGATTTGCAAATCATTGTATTCTGTTTTTATTTACCATTTACACAACGTGCCAACTTCACTGGTTTTGGGTTTTGTGTATTTTATTATTTTTTTGGTGAATTCATGTTATATTTTGATGTTTTGAGTGGCTTTCAGACATAGTGGTGATTTGTTGAACAAGTATAGTTTTAAGAACATTAAAGTTAAGGGGGCAGCCAGGGGGGCAAGGCTCGACAGTGGGGGGCAGTTGCTAGAGATGCTAGAGGCTCGACAGTGGGGGGCAGTTGGTGGAGATAACTAGTTTATGAGTCCCCTGCTCTCCCGCAGAATGACTCACAATTCCTGACAGCGCACTCTCTCTCGGTCTTGTTGCTTTGTATCGTGCCAAAGCACAACTGTCCTCCTTCCCAGTACCCCACTGGCTGCACCCACATTGGTCCAGGGTTCGTGCGATGGGCTGGCCCAGCTGGAGATTGTTAGCCTTCAGGTTTCCTCCTCATTTTCCCGAATGGAGTAAATAGCCGGATCTGCATTCAGGACTTGGCTACACACCTGTGTTTATGCATGATTGCGTACGAGCATGTGTTTGCATGAGTGTATGTGTACTTGCCACGACCAGCCTTAGAGTTAATGCATACTACTTCTTCGCCCTGCAGATGCAACCTGCTCCGGCAGCTGACTTTCACAGGTACATCTGCTTTTCTTTACTCAGGGGTTGGAAGAAATGCATGTGTTTCATGATTGTTTAAATTGTTCAAATGAAATAAGATCATCGGAAGCAATGGAATTGCATAAAAACGTTTCAAATGATCTGACTTCATTTAAACTATCTAAATGATAATGAAACACATGCATTGCTTCCAACCCCTGAATAAAGAAAAGCGTGAGAAGTCCGGAGTCATAGCGCAGGTGAAACTGATAAACCTCCATGCACAAGGACTTCGATTCCGTGCGAGAATCTCTTACATAGGCATTGATTGAATAATTGCTGACTAGTAGATGAACGTAAATATGCCAGTAAAACTCAGGCAGAATGCATGAGAGTTGACAGGTGCGTGTTATTAATGAAAACTGACCACACCTGATAATATTGAGAGTTTTCAGAGTTTCTGGAATGGTAATTTAAATGAATGATTGAAAACAGGTCATGACCAATCATTACTTTCAAGGGATGGGTTTGAGCCTCCCCTATCGCCAGTTCACCAGCCCCCACTGATATTATATATATATATATATACAACCCCAATTCCGAAATAGTTTGGACAAAGTGTAAATTGTGAATAAAATCAAAACACAATGACTCTCAAATCACACCAGCCAGTATTTTATTCACAATAGAACAGAGATAACACAGCAAATGTTGAAACTGAGAAGTTTTACAATTGTATACACAAAATGAGCTCATTTCAAAAAACAGATTCCAAAAAAGTTGGGACAGGGGCCTGCCCCAGTGTGACCAATCATGAAATGCCCCTCCCCCCTGCTAGAAAGTTACTTAACATGTCTTTAACATGGCTTATAGAACGCAGAAATTGACCACTCTTCTCTTTGATAATAATAGCGTTTCATTTATTAACAACTTTACCTCTTCACTGCTGCAAGGTCAAAGGTCAAACTGGGACGAAACATCGAAAAGGCACACCTACCCCCCATGGGGAGGCCACATATGCAATATGAACTTCCTAACCCAAGTGGATACAGAGAAATAGCCCGGACAAAATTAGCACCCGCCCGCCCGCCGAAGGGACAACAAAACCCCTTGAGTCAGGCTGAGGGGTAATAAAACATTCTCCAAAGCTCACTGTTAAAGAATTGCAACAAATGGTAGCATCTTGGGGTCACAAAGTCTCCAAAACAACCATCAAACCCTATCTACATGACCAAAAGCTGTTTGGGAGGCATGCACGGAAAAAATCTTTTCTCATTCACAATCATAAACGTCTGGAGTTCGCTAAGCAGTACTGGGACTTCAATTGGGACCATGTGCTTTAGTCAGATGAGACCAAGATAGAGCTTTTTGGCAACAAACACTCTAAGTGGGTCTGGCGGAACACAAAAGATGAGTATGCAGAAAAGCACCTCATGCCCACTGTGAAGTAAGGGGGAGGATCTGTGATGCTGTGGGACTGTTTCTCTTCCAGATGCCCTAGGAACCTTGTTAGGGTGCATGGCATCACGAACGCTTTGAAATACCAGGACATTTTAAATCAAAATCTGGTGGCCTCTGCCCGAAAGCTGAAGAGGGTCGTCACTTGGGCTTTCAGCGAGATAATGACCCTAAACATGTGGCCAAATCTACACAGAAATGGTTCACCAGACACAGAATCAAGCTCCTCCCATGGCCATCTCAGTCCCCAGACCTCAACCCCATTGAAAACCTGTGGAGAGAGCTGAAGAGGAGAGTGCAGAGGAGAGGACCCAGGTCACTGGATGATTTAGAGAGATTGTGCAAAGAGGAATGGTCGAAGATCCCTCTTTCTGTATTCTCCCATCTTGTGAAACATTATAGGAGAAGCTTAGGTGCTGTTTTGTTGGCAAAAGGGGGTTGTACAAAGTATTAACGTCAGGGGTGCTAATAATTGTGGCACACATGATTTGATGTAAAAGAATTATTTCATAATGTGGGATTTTTTCCCCACTACATAAATGCACTTGAATTAAAGATTGGATTTTCCTCTTTTTTTCATTGTGGTCCTATATTATTCGGAAAAAACCTGAATTTAATAGAACCTAAAGAACACATCTTAACCAGGGGTACCAATAATTATGGAGGGCGTTGTATGTATACAGTTGGAAGCAGAATTATTGAACCCCCAAGTAAATGTTGCGAAATGGATAAAACTAGTGATAAAAATTCAGTTTCAATCATTGCATTAATTAAAGACAACTGATTTAAATAATCCTTTGTATTGAAAAAAGGTATTTTTTCAAAACTTGGAAACATTATTTAATAATACTAAATCTTCCACCTGCAGAATTATTGAACCCCCCCTCCCCACAGTGACCTCCAGACATAAAAAATTGTTTTACTCAATATCTGACCTTTTCTAAACATTGCCAACCTTAATTGATTGACATTAGATTTATCTAGAGATACAGTTGCAAACATCATTTGCAAGTTCAAGGCTGAGAGTACAGGGGAAAACCTACCAGGACGTGGGAGAAAAAGGAAGTTTTTACCCCTGCTGCTGTCAGATGGCTTGGGAGACGAGTGAATAAAAACCCCAGACTAACTGCCAAGGACCTGCAGGAAGACCTGGTGAGAGCAGGTACTGATGTTTCTGTTGATACAGTACGGCACACGCTGCACAAGCAAGGACTACAGGCCAGAATCCCCCGTCGTACACCACTCCTGACCTCTAAAAGTCGACTCCAGTATCCTAAAATATACAGACCCATCTCAAGCAGGTTATTGATGCCAAAGGATGTACCATTAAGTATTACAGTTACTGTAAAGGGGTTCAATATTTCTGCAAGTCTGATAATCAGTTATTGTTGTGTAGTTTTTTTTTTCCCTAAAACTTGTTGTTTTATGAGCTTGAATAAAGTATTGGATCTATTTCTGAGTATTTAGCATCATTAAAAGTCCTTTATTGTCATACAGTTTTGTGAATGACAGAATTTGCTCGGGGGTTCAATAATTCTGCTTTCAACGGTGTGTATATATATTTATATACTCAGAGGCAATGAAAACGCAACACCAGTTTGGATTCAAATAATTTTGTGACTCAAATTTTTCTTATTTTGACAATTCAAATATGTTGGGTGGGTTGACTTTGATGAATTGTCAAATTTTATGTCTTTTTATATTGAAGTGTTTGAAATACAGTTTTTTTTTTTAAAACACGAATTTCTTTTTGTTATGTTCTGAACCTATACTTCGCATAATGACAATAAATTTGAATAATCTGATCTAATATTAGCAGCTTTCTGTCCCCTGACGTAATGTCGTCTGCCTCTCTGTGCAGTGGGAGGGGAACAAGTTAGCGCTCTGTAGGTTACAGTCACAATCACAGTTCACACTAACTACTTTGGTTACCAACTTTAATCCGCCGTTGCTTTAAGTCCCTATTTATAGCTCTGTGAAGGAAAACCTGTTAAACACCACATTGGACTCCGCCCGCTGTGATCAACCAAAAAGCACGGTTTTCACGGACTGATAATCAGCACAATCAAGACAGAAATAAAAATGATTTTTAAAAAAAAAAAAGTGTCTCGAAAAAATATCGCGGGAATCAGCCAAGTCAATTAAATTCAGCAAGTTCGCACTGCTCTTATTGCCTTTAAAAATGTTTACTGAATTGTAGACACTTAATCCAAGTCGAGCAGCATTAAGGGACGACGCCCGCTGATTCACCGGCGATGCGATCTGGATCCTCTTTATATGCTAATATAACACAAACAATAAAGATTGCGATTTGCTGAGATTCTTAACAGCTGTATTTCAGAATTCAGCAAATCCATCAACTTGCCCGAATGACCGCGGAATGGCGCTGGGTGGGAGTGAACTGCAGCGAGGAGGTCAACCAATTAGAATGAAGCTCAATTTGTCGATGGTTTTGTTCTCAAGGACCGTGCAGCGTCCCGCCCAACATACGCCAAAACCGGTACAAATATAGCTGAGCAGTGGAAGCGCTGGAAACGCAACTCGCTCAGCGCAGAAATGGTGTCCGTGTGGAAGATCGCTGTCCCGATTCTCGCTTTGGGCCTGGCGGTGGTGTGTGGCTCTTTAGTCGGTGGATACCGTCCTGCGGACGAGAATGACAAAGAAGTTAAAAGCGCATTGGACTACGCTGTTAAGCAGTATAACCTCAAGAGCAATGCGCTGTATTACAGCAAAGCGGTGGTTATAAGCGCTGAAACACAGGTAAGAAGGCCTATTCTCGCGCTAACTGGGTTAGCCTGTGCTTTAGTCTTGTCCCTGAAGATCGAGGAATTGTAAGACTCATTATTGAAAAAAGAAGGGGATGATGATGATGATGATGAATTAGGAATTGCTGCGGTAGAGCAGTAGGCGGTTTTGCGTTAAGGCGCAGGGGCGATCGCATTGCGCCTCGCATAACTTGGGTTTAAAATCGGGTGAATTTGAGGTCCGTTAAACCGGTGACTCGCAGTGTTTATTAGGAATAATGACGTAGAGAAAAAAACTGGACCGTGCGAAGCCCCCCTTCCCTTCACCTCCCGTCTCTACCCCCTTTCCCGTGGTAAGTTGGCTGTGACATCCGGTCATGGCGAACCGAAAGTATGTTTTCCTTCAACCAATTCGTATGATTTATGTGTTCAAATGGTTAGGTCGTGTTGCGCTCTTGGCTGTCAAAACCGTGCTGACTGCAGAATATATATAGTATACTTATACCCTAAATCCATAGTTTTACTGATACTAACAGATCAATATTTGAGTTTTTAAATTATCATTTTACCTGATTTCGATCATATTGGTTATATCCTGAAAGCTTTCACCAGTAAGCATGTCCTTATTTGGAAAAAGTGTCCCGTAGAAACCTTATTTATTTATTTATTTATTTATTTTTAGATTATTTTTTTCTGAACAGGGGTGTTGACTATGTTTACTACGGGTTTTGCCATAACTGGAAGCTGGTGCCTATATAACATGGCAGAATGCACCAAGAATGGAGAGCATGCAGTTGACTTTTTCCTCTACGTCATTGATCAGGAACCCGTGCTTTTCCTCAAACCTTATGGCATTGCCCAAACAGATTGAGGTTTAGCTGATCCTTGGCTGAACTGCCGATAAACCGTAAATTGAAAGATGATTGTCTGAAACCTCTCAGGCATTGTTTTCATATCCAAACTAATGGAGTTCAAATTCATAAGGCAAAACCTGTCAGCAATGTGTGTATCCAACTAGGATGGTACCTAATGCGGGCAGAATGTGTAAAACCAGGGGTCCATTCAGAAGGCCTAGGTTACATTACCCAACAAGACAGAACTGTGTGTATTAGCCCAACGATTATGTCGGCCAACGAGCGCTGTGGAGCACCTCTGTTCTCCGCTTCACATTTAATGTCATTCGCCAGCAGCTAATGTGGAGGCCGAGGACAGCGGAGATCTGCTGACACGACCAGACCGTAAACATGAGTGAGAAAAGTGACAAAGCTGAGCCTCATCAGATGCCCCTCTGCACTGTAATGTAATGTTATGTAATGAAATGTACTGTAATGTAATGCAATGTAATGTACTGTAATGGTGTTTTGCATTGTATTTAAACACAGGTGGTGGCAGGAATAAATTACCGTTTCAAGGTGGAAATGGTCAAGACTACATGTAAAAAGGGTGATCAGATCACTAATCTCAAACAATGCAGCGAGGCGAGTGACGGGGCAAACGGCGAGGTAACATTCTCTTCCACCTCAACTCTTTTTCCATATTTGGCTCCTTTCACATCCTTATTTTACCTCCTTGTCTCCATTTCCGATTTAAATGTCCTTTGGCCAAGGAGCAAGGAAGTGACATGAAGGAGGGAGGAAGTGAGTTAAATGCAGCTGCTGTGTTCAGACCTGTGGTACTTCTGTCCCATTTTAAATTCTATTGGAGATCCCAAGGTTTCAAAAATCCCCTGCGAATTACAGGGAAATGTTTATAGAGTAATATACAAGGTAAAGATTTTTACCATTTGATATAGGCCTAATGCTGTGGCCATAAAAGCGTTGTGTCTTTGGTTTGAATATTTCTCTCAGTGTAAGTGATGTAGCTTCAGTGATGCGCTGCAGGCTGCTGATGGAGAACATTATGTTTCGTTGTCCTGTGAGAGTCAGTGTGAGGGGTGAAATGACTCCATTCATGTGCACAACCCAGAGATTTTATACACTGAGGAGAAAGTGCGCCTCTGATTCAGCGGATGGTACAGAATTTAATGGCTGTTTTGATCAGTTTTTTAATTTGTGCTACAAGATGAGATCGACAACACTTGCAATTGACTCATCCACAAATACTGCGCTGGTTCAGGCCAGGTGGTGTCATGGTAAAACTCCCAATGCATGCTGGGACAGATTTTGACATCCTATGCTGGCTGGTGTTCTAACAGATCATGCTGGCCCGTCAGAAAATGTTATCACTGTACAAAACGGTCGCAGTCTTTGTCTTTACCTTAATATTAAAATATGACTCAGCCCACATTAGCAACTTCAATACTTGTTTACTTGTTATAACATATGCACATGTAACGTGCTAACTAGCTTCATTTGTATAAAGATAGAAATATGCTGTTTGCCATTATCATCCAGTGTATAATAGTTAGATTGTCCAGCTTAGCCAGCCTGTGTGTACAATTTATATATTGTGTATGTCTATTTATATGCTTACATGCTGAAAGACGCTGTTAAAAAAAATTGCCTTTTTTTTTTTTAAACGACCCTGGAAACAGTCCTAAGGTGTGCTTGTGCTGGAACTGCTGGTAGCACACCTCAATAACTAGCGCAAATTGATTTGCCGTGTGTTCGATGTCTGTGGATTTTCAACAGCGTGGAGTAATAAAGTGATTATTCCTATCAGCACAAGCTATGGTCCCCTACTCTGTTTCAAAATCTTTCTTAAATCGGAGGCGCTTACCCACCTCTGCCACCATCAGATTCACATCATCCACCCGTCTCAATACTTTGCCAAGTCCAGATGTTGAGATGTGCTTTGGGTGTCAACAGAAGTGATATTTTTCAAAGGGTAGATCCACGAAAACTGGGAAGCACATGGTAGTTGCGGATGGGTCAGATAAAATTAGCCTTTTGTATGGAAGTTTCCCGAGCTCTTCTAGAACTTTGTGTTGCTCCTTCTATGGCATCAGTACACAAATACTTCTCCCTTTTGAAGCCACTTTCACACTAGACGTGAAACAAATTTTTTGCACGACAGATTACTTTCAAAGTCGCGTGTATTCACGTCTTTGTGTTTACTTTGAATGTAATCTGTTGTGCGAAAAATTTTTTTCGCGTCTGGTGTAAAAGCAGCTGAAGGTGGATGAACAGTGATGGGAAGGGAGAACTGCGCTCATGCGAGCGCCAATTTCAAACTGGGGACAAATAATAAAAATTTCTACTTTGCTTGATTTCAGTTCATTTATTAAGAGGTTGAGAACAATTTGGCACCGTTCTTTCAACTGTGATATAATTTTTATGCCCCCGCCCTCCAAAGAGGAGAGGGGGGATTATGTCGACACCATGTCCGTCCGTCGTCAGTCGTCCGTTAACTTTTCGTTTCCGTGGGATAACTATAGAATCCCTCTTCGGATTGATGCCATTTCTTAATGGCGTATTAGGAGTGGCTAGAGGAAGGTTCCTTTCGAAAACCAGCGTCGTGCGATATCTAATATGGCCGCCACCGCAGCCATCTCAATATGCCCTTGATCAACATACAGGCGGGGGCATCTGCCACGCTCTGCGTTGCTCTTGTTTTTGTTTGTTTGTTCGCTTGTTTCCGAATGTTCCTGCATGCACAAGCTCACCGTGTGAATGCTTGACTAACCTGACTTCTTGTATCTTTTTCAGGGTGAAAAGTGTACTTTCATAGTGTGGGTTCGCAGCTGGCTTAGTGAAATGGAAGTGACGAAGAGTATTTGCACGAAATGAGAACTTCATGGAGAACGTCTGTGTTGTGCTTCACCTCATTCCGCTCGGGGAAATGAGACCTCCTGCTCTGCCTGTGCTGGCAGACCAAACACTCCTGTTTCATCAACCATATTTCTTTGATGTTTTGAAACTAATGACATTGATTTGATTTTGATTCCCCTTGGCATTTCATGGATGAAATGAGATTGTCAGGATGAGCTTGTAATGAATTACTCATATTTTAACTAAATAAATGAATTGTTCAAGCACTGCAATTTCTCTCTGTTCTGTCAGCTTGTCACTGTCTTGATCTCCCGTTTTCATTAAGGTATTTGGCACAAGTTCATAATGAGTGACCTACACTTGCCGTGCACAGTATTTTCTACAAGGAAATTCTTGATTTTGCTGTTTGCCACCATTTTACATTTGCAATCAAACAATTCCAGCACGACTAACGTCGATTCCAAGGCTGTATTAAAGGGTATTTCCATGTATGCACTGGACATATTTTATTCATTTTAAGACATTTGAACAAAGCATAATACAGCGCCCTCAATAATTATTGGCACCCCTGGTTAAGATGTGTTAAAAGCCTTAAAATGAATTCAATTTTTATTGCAGAAGGATATTCTCACAATATAGAATATACACAATATAAAATATAAATATGTAAATATAAAAATGTAACCTCCAACTCAATTGAATTTCAAGGGAAAAAAATCCCTGACTAAGAAATTATTATTTTAAGAAAATCACCTGTTCCATAATTATTGGCACCCCTAACAATTCCTAGGAATTAAATGTAATTGAAGTGTTTCTGTCATTTCTACAGTAGTTTACACAGTTGATCAGAGTATCTTGGAACATTTAATTAGTAATTCATCACTTCCTGTTTCTCTGGGGTATAAATATGACGTGACAGAGGCCATTTCTCTTATCCACTCTTCAACATGGGAAAGACAAAGAAACACACCATTCAAGTAAGGCAGATGTGAGTCGACCTTCACAAGACAGGCAATGGCTACAAGAAAATAGCCACTCGCCTGCACCTGCCCATATCTACTGTCAGAGGAATCATCAAGGAGTTTGAAAAACTGGAACAGTGGTAAACAAGCCTGGACGAGGATGCAAGGTTATTTTGCCACCACGCACAGGGAGAAGGATGGTAAGAGAAATAAAAAGTTCTCCAAAGCTCACTGTTAAAGAATTGCATCAAATGGTAGCATCTTGGGGTCACAAAGTCTACAAAACAACCAGCAGGCGCTATCTACATGCCAACAAGCTGTTTGGGAGGCATGCACGGAAAAAACCTTTTCTCACAATCATAAACGCAAAAGTCTGCAGTTCACCAAGTGGTACTGGGACTTCATCAGGGACCGTGTGCTTTGGTCAGATGAGACCAAGATAGACCTTTTTGGCAACAAATACTCAAAGTGGGTCTGGCGGAACACAAAAGATGAGTATGCAGAAAAGCACCTCATGCCCACTGTGAAGTATGGGGGAGGATCAGTATATAATTATTGTGGCACACATAATTTGATGTAAAAGAATTATTTCTTAATGTGGGATTTTTTTCCCACTGAATAAATGCACTTGAATTAAAAGTTTGATTTTCCTCTTTTTTTCATTGTGGTCCTATATTATGGGAAAAAAAAATGGAATTCTTTAGACCAGTGTTTCTCAAACCTCTCCTGGAGGACCACCTGCCCTGCCTGTTTTAGGTCTTTCCCTGCCCCAGCACAGGTGATTCAAATAATCAGGATGTTATCAATCAGCTTTAGAGGGTCAATAACGAGCTGATCATTTTAATCACCTGTGCTAAAACAGGGAAAGATCTAAAACATGCAGGACAGGTGGTCCTCTAGGAGAGGTTTGAGAAGCACTGCTTTAGACGCTAAAGAACACATCTTAACCAGGGGTGCCAATAAATATGGAGGGCATTGCATATGATGAATGACATCAGTTGCACAAAATGTAGTTCATTTCCTAGTTTTACTAGACCTAAATCTCCTTCCCTCTCCCAGCTGTGAGTAGATCCATTGAAAGATACTCCCAGCTGGTTTTACGTTTCTAAGTTTGAAAAGCTCAAGTTGTCAGCCCGTTGGAAGCATCAAATGTTGGACATTTATGCCCCAGTTTCACTTCCTTCCTTCCCTTATTCCAGAATCCCAGTCGGGAAACAAAGAAAGAGGGAAAATTCCTATTTTTTGGAATTGTTAACACTTAAAAACTGGAACTGTAGGCATTTTGACCAGAACATAATAATTGCATGTCTTTATATGTCACTGATTTTACACAAATGTAAATTTTTGACTCATTTTGCGGCTCTAAATGGAACTTTTTCGGAAGCGCAGTTCTCCTCGCTGTATCTCACCGATGACGATGGTCTACGGTTATATAAACTACGGTTTAGTTCCGCCGCCGCCGCAGAGATTTTCTGTTCCAGGTTCTGGAGGCATCAGTGTTTATAGGATTTTTTTTCTAAATTTGCATAGTCAAAGATGTTTATTTGAGAATGCTCAAGATCAAGGTGCATACTATGTGTAGAACATGTACAGTTGCAATCAAAATTGCTAATCAGGATTACTGACAAAATTGACAAACTTTGCAATTTGCAAAGCTATTTGCAATGAACAAATCAAACAAGAACAATTTATATAGCTCAACACAGCAAGTATTAAAAGTGTCTTCAATTCAATGCAAAATGTCACTTTTAATGACTACTGCAGTCTCAAAATTATTCAACCCCTTCATGATAAGCATCTTTAGACTTGGGAGAAAAGCCTTTTGCCGCTATGATCCACTGGAGATGTGATGTGTAGGCAGATGTCAGCTTTTGGCAGCATTCCTAAGGAATCTTAGCCCAGGCCTCAAGGATAATGGTCTACAGTGAACTAATATTCTTGGGTTTGCATCCTGCAGCTGCCTTCTTCAAATGCCAGCGGAGATTTTCTATGGGGTTCAAGTGAGGCGACTGTGATGGCCACTCTAGAATCTTCCCAGACTTCTTCTGAAACCAAGCCTTTGTGGATGTTGAGGTATGTTTAGGATTATTGTCCTATTGGAAGGTCCAATGATGCCCAAGCGTCAGCTTCCCTACAGACAGCATGAAATTTTCTCCTTGGACATCCTGGTACTTGACTGAATCCATCTTGCCCTCCACACTCAGCAGGTTTCCAGTGCCAGAGGAAGCAAGGCAGCCGCAAAAAGCTCCCACAATTCTTCACTGTAGGCAGGGTGTACTTTTCAGCATATGCTTCTTTATTCCTCCTGCAGACATACCACTGATTCATGAGCACAAATTATTCCAGTTTTGTTTCAACACTCCACAGAACAGTATCCCAAAACTGTGGCTAATTCATATGGTTTTGAGCATATCGGAGCTTGTGCTTTCGGATCAGGTGTGATGTATGTCTCGGAGACCTTCAGTGTTTAGTATGCGCCCTTCTGTGCAAACTGAAACCTCAGTGCCTCCTGCCTCCAAACTTGCTGCGGGTCTCCTGCAGTCACTCGAGGGTTTTTGACCACCCGTCTGATCAGGAATCTGGTGACAGCCATCGATATCTTCCGCTTTCTGCCACATCCTGGTACTGTAGCCACTCTTCCATTAACTCTGAACTTGTGAACTACGCTTCCGACTGCAAATCTACAAAAATTCTGTCTGTGCTGCCCTTCTGTATCCTTCTCCTTGTTTGTGCCAAGCAGTCATGTCCTCTATTAGCTTTTTGGACAATTCTCTTGACAGTCATATGTCTAATATGCAATCAAATGTCTCTGTCAACAAACCCCTCGCGAGTGCAAGAATTTGATGTGTTTTATCTCAAGCAAACCTGATGCAGCTTAATAAGCTCTTGATTAGCTGTGCTTGAGACAACACCTGATTTGCAAATATGCTCTAATGATGGATTCTGTTTGGGGGTTGAATAATTTTGAGACTGCAGTAGTCATAAAAAGTGGCATTTTGTGCTAAAATTGGAGAAACAACTTACAATATTAGTTGTGTTGAGCTATTTAAAATGTTCTTGTTTAATCTGTTTATCACAAATGGCTGAAAGTTTGTAAATGGGGTTGTAATGGGGGTTGAATCATTTTTATTGCAACTGTATATTTCAATTTCTTTTCACAAAGTTTTCCATTGCATATTTGCACACTAACAAATTTACATATATATACATGCACATGGATGCATATTAATTTCATAGCAGGAGTTAAAACGGTAGCAGAGCGGCTGTAAAAACTTGCAAGTGATCTCTCATAGGGATCGGGGAGATACACGACTCGGTCACTGTGGCGACAGAGTTGTCTAGTTCTTTAAAATGGTCAGAGTTTACATGAGAAATGCTGTCAGGAAACCAAACAAAACCAGCTTTTGCTCTATTGGCACCTACATTAAAGAACTGTTTGTTCACATCCTTGGAAAAATTGTACATTTCCTATTCAAAATGATGAACAGGCAATTGCAGTACCTATTTGGACACACCAGTTGAGTTGTAATGCTCTTTCTTTGGTGAAATGTAACCTCAAATTGTACAAGGTAAGAAGTAGCTGAATAATCAGAAATGTAAAAAATAAAGTGTAACAGAATAGCATCAAACATTCTGGGATTGATAACGCCTGCAAATTCTTTCCATTTTCTGATGAGTGACGTAAAATCCAGCCAATGGGGACTGTCGTGCAGAAAGGCCCAGGAGAAGCAAACCGTAAGTGGAAGTTTCCTGCAGGCTGGTCTGGTACATCCTCCGCCCACTTTTTCTGCTCTGTATCTGCGCCCACGCTCGCAGTTTCTCAACACTGTGTGATTCTGCCTTGTTGTCATGTTTATGTTCATGTTCAGTGTTCATGATTTTGTGTTTTACTTATTCTTTTTGGTTATTATAATACTCAGGTTTTTGGTTCATTCCATTTCTCAGTTCCATTGCACTTGTCTCGCCTGTCTTGTGATCTAGTTGGTTCAGTCCGTCTTCCCTGTCTGCGTGCCCACCTACTTTCAGTGATTTAAACGAATTCCGTTATTTATAATATTCCTTCGATTCTTGTTTACTTCCTTCATCTTTCTGTTCTGATTACTAACAAGACTGACATTTGTATTTTGTATCATAGTCTGCTAACATAACTAATCCATGTATATAGATTACTAACTTACTAACGAGCACTTTAGTTAAATCTGTAAAGTTGCACCACGTCTAATTTGGACTAATTGCCTCTCAGCAATCGCCCTGTTCTAATCTCCACCTCTTGCTCAGCTGTTCCTGTCTCCCCCTGTGTTTCTGTGAGAATCTCTCACAGGTGCTTAATTACTCTCCTGCACTCGTTATCTGTGCACTTAGAACTCCTTGACCAGAGCTGTTTAAATGTCATACGCTGTCTGTGTGATTCCTGTCCGTGTCTTGGCTTTCGCCAATTTTTGTGGTTAGGACTTCCCTCATGTGATTCTCCTGTTGTAATTAGTCTGATTCTCTACACCTGATTCCTGCAAAGCATGTGACTTCCCTCTTGTCTATTTAAGCAGTCTTTTCACAGCCAGCTCATTGTCAGAATATTGATCAATATTTCTTTGTGCAGAGCGCCTTGTATGCCATTGAGTATTGTTTCTCTTCTACTGGATTGTCTGACTTCTATTTTTGCCATTGCCCTTTTTGTATTGTTTTTTGTCTTTCTGGATTTAAACCCATTTTTGTATGACCACGATTTCTGTGTTTGGATGCCCTGTGCATGACCCTAGGCTTGGCCATTTCTGTTTTTTGGCTTTGACTTGGACTCCACTAAATTTTTATTTTTTATTTTATTTATTTATTTACCTCTACGACCCCACCTGGGGTATGAGAGCCGTTAAAACTTACATTAAACAAATAAAACGATGAGACATGATAAAAATAATTGTACAAAGAAAAAGATAGGAAAAAAAAAAGAAAAAACGCAATTAGCTGTTTGACAGAAACACAAGAGACAAATTAACCCGAAGGTTCACATATTTGAAAAACTGATGGCCAAATTTGCCATGCAATTTAAGGAACATTCAACATAATAATCTTGATAAACTTGGCAAGGTTATACAGTTGGATAGAGCTTTTTACATTAAAAAGTAGACTGAATTTTTCTTTGCTTGGGCATGTCCAATAGAATTTCTTAATTAATGTTAACCTCTCTTGGCGAAGTGAGGTACAAACAAGAACATAATGAAATTCATCACAGAGAATATTTTCTTTGCATAGAGGACACTGTGTGACATTGGGTGAATCAGTAGGGCGGTAACGGAATTCAGTAATAGGCAAGTGATGGTTTCCGCATCGAAATCTAGCTTAAGTCATTCTGTATGGGTTTCTCAATTTTACAATATAGTTCTCCAAATTAAAGTTCATTTTAACAGTTTTATAGAAGGTGCATAGTCTATTGTTTAATACTTCACTGTGCCAGTTTTGAATGGCAATATCTTTCAATCTACGATCAAAACATTTGCTTACATTGCACTTTGAGTAAGTATTAATACTGGTATCATTCCACATTACTGAATATCCAATGTCATCTAATAGGGTCTTAATATAAAAGATCCATTTTGAATTAACAATGTTTAAATCAGATAAAGACCTCATGAGGCAATACATAGTATTTGAAAGACTATTTGTTGTGTTCCGGGGTCCTGGCCTTTGGCCAGGACAGTATTGTTTATGGTTTTAACAGTTTCATGTACCAGGATTTCATAGTTCATGTCCATTTTTTCATGTCACAGTTTTAACAGTTTCTTGTATTAGGATCAAGTATTTCATTATTCATGTTTATTACCTTCGCCAGCGACTTCGCAGACGAAGGTAATGTTTTGATCCCCGTGTATTTATTTGTTTGTGTGTCTGTCTGTATGTGTATCGAATAACTCAAAAAGTACCAAACGGAATTTCATAAAATTTGGTGGGTTGATTTGGCATGACCTGAGGATCAATCGATTAGATTTTGGGAGTGATCGGGTCAAAGGTCAAGGTCAAGGCCACGAAAAGGTCAAAACCGACTTTCGGCCATATCTCGGTCAATTTTTATCCGATCGGCATGAAACCAACGCCAGTGGCGAGGGATTGAGTGGCGTCGGCGAAGGTATGCGCTCTACCGAGTGCCCGTTCTAGTTGTCCATGTTTTTATTTTTCCATGTTTTTGTTTTTGCCAGGTCTGCCAAGCCACTCCACCGCTTGTCTGCGTTCCGCCCCGGGCCTTCGTTGTTGCACATTTCAGAGCTCTGGTTGGCTTTGGTATTTCCCCCTTCCTTCTGTGCTGTGCTGATTCGGGGCTGTCTAAGCTTAATTGACAATTAACTGTTTTTAATTAACATTTACTAACATTCACAGGGAGGTGTAATTCTTAGACAGGCACATTACTAATCTTACTAATTTAGACAGGGAGTTTGTTGTCATGATTCCTGCTTTACTATTTCAAGTCTTGCTGTGCTTTCGTGTTCTAAACATTCATGCTGCTTTCAAACTGCATACTTAATTGGTACTTAAGCTGAGCCGCTCATTCTCTTAATGAGCAAGTCTTGTCATCCAATCTTAGTCCATGTCATGATCTTGCCATGCCTCTTGTTTCTCCTTCTCCAGGTGTTGCCCCTCATGTCTTGATTTCTTCCCCTTTATCTGGATGCGGTGGAGGTGATTGGCAGACAGTGTCTCCAGTTCATGTTCCCAAGTTCTTGTTCAAGTTCCATTGCTAGTTTCATGTCCTAGGTCAGGGGTGGGCAATCACGGTCCTGGAGGGCCGGTGTGTATGCAGGTTTTTATTCCTATCAATTACCCTGACTAATTGAGTTAATTGATTACATAAACAAATATAGATTTTCGCAATGATTCGATAAAAGGAAAATGTTTTATGAAGGGAGACAAGACTGGTCTTTGTAGTTTCATGATAATTTAAAGAAATGCGCATGAAACGTCAGATTTCATAAATGGTTTGGCTAATTGAGACAATCAACTAATTAAAGACCAGACGTTGGTGTGAAAACCAGGGACAGATACGGCCCTCGCTGCCCACCTCTGTCCTAGGTTCACGTGCTTTTCATGACCTCAGTTCTTGGCGTCTTGCATATAGCGTTTTTGTTTTCCAAGCCTAGTCTTGTTATTTATAGCCTTAGCCTCGTTATTCATTTCTGTTCTTGTTTATCTCCCTGGAGTTTCCAGTGGCTTTTGTTTTTTGTCGTTTTCTGATCTTAGTTCTCAGCTCTGTGAAGCCTTTCTTAGTTTGTGTTTTGCAACCCTTTGGGCCAAGATTTTTGTTGGCCCTCGTGCCAGTTTTGTTTAATTTCAATAAATTCCCCTTCCCTTCCACCTTGCATTTGGTGTGTTCCTGATCTCGCATCACTATTAGGTGTAGTTACAATATGGAGCCGAAAATTCAACATTCGCATATGAACAGTATGTTTAAGTTCTACTTTACCAAGTTCACAATACAGTTGGCTGATTGGTAGTTAACCCTCAGTAGATTTTACAAAAATTACCTATAAAAGATTTCTATGTGAGAGATATTTGAAAAACCCCAAACTTCACAGCCATACAACAGAATTGGAGTAATCATTTGATCAAACAGCTGACATTGAATATCAATAGGCAGATCCAGTTTAATGGCTTTTGTCTTTAGACTAAACAGTGCCTTTCTTGCCTGGTCAATCTGCTTATTTATAGCTTTATTATACAAACCATTGTAATTAAATTGTATTCCTAAGTAAGCACAGTCATAAACAACGTCAATTTTAACATCCCCGAAAACAAAGTCAGGAAAAGATCTAACCTTGCCTCTTGAAAAGATAACAACTTTGGATTTACTTGGATTATAGGTGCCATAGTTTAAAATAGCCAAAAACAGCATTCAAATCACTCTGTAATTCAGATGGTGACTCGGCAAGAACAGCAGTGTCGTCAGCATATAATAAGGTGTACAATTTTAAAAACACCTCTACATCTTCATTACTTAAAACTTGTCTTACATCCTCAGCAATTCTACTCAGACCACTGTATTTATTACTAATAAACCGCTCAAAATCATTTAAATAAATACTAAACAGTAGGGGGGAGAGGTTTTCCCCTTGCCTCACCCCGACTTCACAAGGGAAGACAATTGACAGTTTTTTACCCATCTTCACACAAGACTTAGCCTGTGCAGACATGTTATAAACAACTGTGATGACCTTTCCATTGATACCAGATGCTATAAGCTTAGACCACAGTGAAGGTCGATGCACTAGGTCAAAAGCCTTTTTATAATCTATAAAGGCACAGTAAAGCTAATTTTGTCTGCTGAGGTAAATTTCAATTAAGGAATGGAGAACAAATATGAGGTCCGGCGTACTTAAACCTTCCCGAAAACCTGCTTGTTCATCCCCTAAAATGCCGCATCCTTCAATAAACAATGTCAGCCTGGTGTTAATAATACTAGTGAAAAGTTTACCCAAGCAACTCAGGAGGGTAATCCCTCTGTAGTTATCAGGGTCTACATTGGATCCTTTATTTTTGAAGATTGGTTTTATAATGCCAGTACACCAGTACTTAGGAACAATACCAGTATGTAAAACTACATTAAACAACTTAACAATTAATAATACTACACAGTCAAGGCAGTTTTTTGGGTATTCATTTAAAATGCTATCAATTCCTGGCGATTTGTTGTTCTTGAGTTTCTTCATGGCTGAGGAGACTTCCTCGACAGTGAAGAATTCGTTAATAACTTCATTTACAGAATGAGTGATATTTCTTGGATCAAAGTTGTTAGACTCTGAGCAGTTCTCACTCGAGTTTAGCTTTTTAAAGTGCTCCAAAAAATTTGAAAGAGATGCGTTAACAGCATCGTTACTGTCAGTATTAGTGGATTCATTAAGGATATTCCAGTATTCTTTAGGATTCCTGCTTTTAAGATCCCTCAAACGTTTCCTAAATTGTTCTGAGATTTGGTGCCGTTTAAATTTTACAAATTTCTTATATTTATTGGCAAGTGATTTGACCTCAGAGCGACTCACAGGAGCACCGACTCCCCTCAGTCTTCTTTTGGCATGTTGGTATCGAGCTCGCTCAGATTTACATTCATGATCAAACCATGGTTTATTCAATCTACTTTTACATTTAGAAAAATTTGTGTTAGAACAAGAATTTAAGATTTTACACATCCCAACAGATTTAGCAGGGTCAAGAAAAATATTTACAGGTTTATTAGTAAGATTATCAATATTACTTTGAGTCATTGAGTCAACGTTCAAATTGTCTAGCTGGAAATGAAGATCATTAATATTACCATCATCAAAGTTAATTTTATAATCAGTGGCTTGGTCTTTTTTCCTTGAATATTTAAGATGGGTATGGTTAGTGCTGAGGTACTTATCACCTTATATTAAATGTATACCTTTTTTTGGATTTCTGCCTCTCGCGAGTGGTTCCTGAACTGTACCTCACACACTGACATTTTTAAACGTGTTTTTGGGGGGTTCCTAAGAACCTTGGGGTTGACATGACTTTCCATGATCTTATTGACGTCTTAAAATGTATCTAAAAAAAGGATTAACAAAGTCTTACTTGGCCAAAGTTTTGCTTGCAGAACTTGGGGTTACAAATGGACGCGTAAGTTTGGCACTGATATCAGGAAATACTTTTTCATGCAGAGATGGACCATAATGTAGAATAGCTTGCGAAGCCATACTCTGGCAGTTTTTTTGAAGTCCCGGCTTGATGTAGTGCAAGATACCACCAAGATAATCTGAAGTACTAGGTTCGACACGAAAATTGGCGAGCCTATTTGGCTGAATGGCTTGTTCTTGCTACTCATGATAATTTCATACCGGACGCATAACCAATTTTTCGCACGACAGATTACATTTAAAGTCAATGCAAATCTGTCGTGCGAAGAATTTGTAGCGCGTCCAGTGTGAAAGCGGCTTTAAGAAGGTATTTGGCATGGCTAAGACACCTGCACATGCTCAGAGCTTTGAAAACTAAGAAACCCGTTGAAGTGAACCTGTTCCAGTGCAAGTCAAAATCTGATTCCATCGCTGCCAATACGTCTTCGTTTTTACATTGTATTTATACATTTTATTTACTATTATGCTTTTTAGGTTTAGGAGTTTTAAATGAAAATTCGAGCTAAATTTTCGCACTTTAGCCAAAGGACACAAATACTATAAACTAGTATGCCAACCACCAATAATGGAAGTTTTTTTTTTCTTCGGCCATGATTATTGGTGGTTGGAAAACCAGTTTACATTATTCACAAATTTGTAAGACAACTCTGACTTGTACATGCTGTGCGGCTCACTGAGTTTAATTCCAGGGAGCACATAATCATAATCACATTGACTTTCATTTAAACCTATGCAACACTTTCAGAGACACCATCTTTTATGTAAAGACAGGAGAATTATCTTATAGTGACCGTCTTTATAATATATCATCATTCAGGTTGTTTTAGTATGCACACAGGAAATGTACACTGCAAAATGGAGCAAAACAACATTGAGCATCGGTATATTAGCCATGTATAGTTATAAACTGGGAGAGAATGCACAAAGACAAAAGCTCGTAAGAAACTATGACCTGGGATGTACATGGACACTCATACTTGCTGTTCAGTCATTTCTTTCATTGAAAAAATAAGTCAAAGTGGGAGTGCAGTAATGTGTTGTCTATGCGATATTTGCTCAACACCAATGTCTGATAAACAGCACCTGAAGTGATCTCATGCAAGATCACATTGAGACATTAAAATAGTTTAACAGCATAGATCACTAACTTCATCACTATCTTTTGCTGCATTGCAGTTGTACTTTGCAAAACAGGTTTAAAGGTTCTCTATTGCATAAGCGATGAGAATGTGAAAAGTGAAAGTTCCTTCTTTTTAACAACAGAAGTTAGGCAATTTTAGCCACCTATGTCCCCACCTCCATGCCACCTCTCCTGTGGAGAACCCCGCCTGATCTTCTCCAATGCTGTCTGTGTACGAGCTGCCATTGTTGTTTTTTGCTGCAATGCATTTTAGGATGTCGAAGGTGAGGGTGAGACAGTTAAACACAAATGTTAGTAACGTTATTCACTCTCGCATCGGCAGACAAACGGAAACCGTGGTTACATCTGAATTTCAACCATGTTTCGGCCGCAGTTGCTGCTAACTTGTTTGTGCAAACTACTTCATTTCAAACTGCTTCACCATCCATGGTCAGTACAGCACTGGCTTTGCCAGGAAACTGACCTTTAACCCCTTTGCGCAGAAGCCAAATCTGACTATTTATGTGTTAACTTATTTAAGGCTTTATAATTCAAGATTGCAGCTTCATATAGAGGAAAGGAATGGCTGAACTGAGTGATGAGACTTACAGCATTTAAATTTAAATAATCTCAGATTATTTTCATGATTTTGCTAAATAAAAAGGGCTGCAAACATAAGAAGAAAAAACTTCATGAAAATTCAGCATTGAAGTTGTGAAAAAAATAATACTGAGAATTGAAAAATGGCTGGGGGTAAAACTGTACATTTTTGGGATCATAAACACCTTGACCACAAGTATAATTCATCTGAACATTTAATTCTAAATGATCTTTTTTCTAGGAGCCAGTTTAGACAGTTATCCAGGTGGCTCCCCAAACTCTAAGATCCCTCAAAATGGCGCAGTGTCAAATCAAAAAATAATTATATATAACACAAATTTTGACGCATTTTGCGTTTATTTGTGTCTTTGCATTGACTTTGAATGTACAAGCCTAATTCTGAAATAGTTAGGACGAAGGGTAAATTGTGAATAAAATCAAAATGCAATGACTTTCAGATCACATGAGCCAACATGTTATTTACAATAGAACATACATAACATTTCAAATGCTGAAACTGAGACGTTAGGCATTTTTATCCATAAAATGAGCTTATTTCAAATTTTCTGGCTGCCACAGGTCTCAAAAAAGTTGGGACACAGGCAAAAGAGGGTAGAAAAAGCAATTAATATGTAAGAGAATCAGCTGAAAGAACATTTTGCATGTAATTAAGTTAACTGGCATCAGGTGTGTAACATGATTGGCTATAAAAGGGATGTCTTAGAGAGGCTGAGTCTCTCAGAAGTAAAGATGGCCAGAGGCTCTCCTACCTGTGAAGTTTTGCGTAAAAAAATTGTGGAATACTTTAAAAACTATGATCCTCTATGTCAAATTGCAAAGGCTGTGAAGGTCTAATCATCGACAGTACATAACATCATCAAAAGATTCAGAGAAACTGGAGAAATCTCTTTGCGTAAGGCCGAAGACCTTTACTGGATGCCTGTGATCTTCGGGCCCTCAGACACCACTGCATCACTCACCGGCATGATTTTGTCACTGACATTACTAAATGGGCCCAGGAATACTTCAAGAAACCACTGTCTGTAAATACAGTCCACCGTACCATCCATAGATGCCACCTAAAACTCTATCATGCAAAAAGGAAGCCATTGTTGAGCATGATCCAGAAGCGCCGCTGTGTTCTGTGGGCCAAGGCTCATTTAAAATGAACTGTAGCAAAGTGGCAAAGTGTCCTGTGGTCAGACAAGAACAAATTTGACATTCTTGTTGGAAATCATGTATGTCGTGTTCTCCGAGCTAAAGAGGAGAAAGACCACCCCTCCTGTTATCAGCGTTCAGTTCTAAAGCCAGCATCTCTGATGGTATGGGGATGCATTAGTGCATATGGTGTGGGACACTTGCATGTTTTAAAAAGCACCATGACTGCTGAAAGGTATATAAAGGTTTTAGAGCGACATTTGCTCCCCTCCAGATGACATCTATTCCAGGGAAGGCCTTGTGTATTTCAGCAGGACAATGCAAAACCACATACTGCAGCTATTACAACATCATGGTTCGTAGTAGAAGAGTCCGTGTGCTGAACTGGCCTGCCTGCAGTCCTGATCTTTCACCAATTGAGAACATTTGGCGCATAATTAAACGAAAAGTCCATCAAAAGAAACCCAAAACTCTCCAATAGCTGGAAGCCTGTATTAAAGAAGAGTGGGATCAAATTCCAATGGCGAAACTCAAGAAATTTGTCTCCTCAATGCCCAGATGCCTCCACTCTGTGTTAAAAAGAAGAGGGGATGCTACACCATGGTAAACAGTCCCCTGTCCCTACATTTTTGAGACCTGTAGCAGCCATCAAATTTGATATGAGCTCATTTTGTGGATAAAATTGTAAAATTTCTGTTTCAACATTTGCCATGTTATCTCTGTTCTGTTGTGAATAAAATACTGTTACAGAGGTGTCTGGCGAGACTTCAGCTGTTAACACTGCCAGAGGGACACAACATGCCTAACCCAACATAACCCTCCTCAATCTGACACCTCGGTTTCAGGTTCCAACAGTATGTCGTGGGTCTTCTCCCAGTGCCCTCTTATACAGAGTGAGGCCTGTGCGCCATGTTTACTCCAATGGACTGAAAGGGCTGATGGACTATTGGGGTGATGCGGTGTCTAGCGTCTGTCAACATTACGTCTGTCCATCCGTCTGTCGTTGTCTGAAATTTTTCAAAAATCTTCTCCTCTGAGACTGTCTGATAGAATGACTTGGTATTTATTATGGAGCATCCTAAAGGCAAGACCTACCAAGATTGTTTAACATATTTTTTTTAATTTCTGTTCTAATCTTTATTATGTTCGTAATAATAAATTTTAATAAATAATAATTTATTATTATCTTTTATTATTATCTAATAAATTTTCTGTAATTTAACAAATGGAAATGTTCACACACATTGATATCATAACCCCTTACATTGACAACATAGTTGCTACTGTGACCTTTGACCTTGAAAGTGCCAATTTCTAGCTAAAATTTAAATTCTTGTAGATTCTCCATCTTTGGTCATTGGATTACAGACTAAAGAATTCACTTTTTTCTGGTCTTGGGTCTGGCAGTTCTTGTTCTCCGTCAGCCTGATATGTTGGAATTGAAGATTCTTGTGTGACGTATCAGCGCTGGCCTCTTATGTTTACGCTGCAGTCCTTATCGAAGCGTCGCCTGAAACTTGGAATCTCGCTCTGCCTCGAACTACTTGGCTGCATCTTTCTTTTGTGGTCGTCAATAAAGGCCTATTCCAGTTGAACATGTTTGCCTGAAAAATGTCCCTCGCTGGCAGCGGCAATCCTCTATCAGACATCGCCTCACGAAGTTGAAATGTCAGGGATGTTTTGAGTGAATTTGTTTTGTGGTCAGAAGATTCATCTCTTCAGGCAGCATCTCTAGCACCTCATACACCTCACTTTGTCTCATAAACATATGAAGAGTTGGAATGCAAACCAACAAAATCTATTCAACCTCTTTTGTTTTAAATTGAGGAACTCAGTAAAAAAAAAAGGTGGAGTGGACTTTGTGGGTTTTGCAGTCCAACTCTTCACATCCTCTTCCAACTTTCTGATTCTCTTATTATTATATCTTGCAACACTAAGCTCACTAATTGATTTGAAGAATATGAATGGTCTATTGCAATCATTCCTTAGTTCTTGCTTGGCTTATTGAGTTTGCCTTTATTTTCCTTTGAAACTACACCCAGTGTTCTTGACAGTAAATTAACAGAATTGTGCCTTGGCCTGCAAGTTTCCTGGATCTGCTCCAGTGACCTTTTAAATGTGCTTTTTTGTGCTGTATTATTTGGATTTCATTGAAAGTTTCTCCCATATAAATGTAATATATAACATCAAAGACCTTATACTGTACTTTTCTTGCATTGGAAGTGCAAGCTTGCTGCAGAAGAGACTTTACCTTTTTGCAAGACTTGCTTATGAAAAGGGGTCAGTAAATTCAAGAGCTCTGCTCAATACCGCTAGTATCTGGTTGTGTTTCTATAAATTGACCACCTGAGGATTGTACAAGTGTCACTTTATATCGCTAAAGCAGAAAACTTTCATACCCACATTTGGCTGCATCTCTATGATATAACCTCTGAACAGAACTGCAGCGGAAGATTTTAGTCCAGCGTATCATCATCAGGTCTCATGAGGGGGAAGTGCTGGTGAAAAAAAAAAAAAAATACAAGGTTGCGGTCGGCCCTATTACTTTTGGAATCTCAGCCAAGTGCACTATCTGAAGCCAGCACTTGGCCTCAATATCTATCGGGCAAATGACATCCATCACACAGTTTTAAAGTTCCACCCAACAGCTGGAGGAAGATAAATTGTCGACTGCGCATATATAAGTGCTCTGGTTTGCATGAACGGTGTTTGTTGCAAAAATGTCTGTGAGCTGGAAGATAATTGTGCCGCTTCTTGCCTGGTTCTTGGCGGTAGGAAGTGCGAAGCTTATCATTGGAGGCCTAACTGATGCTGATTTGGAGGATCAGGAAGTCAGAGATGCCCTGGAGTTTGCTGTTAACCAGACCATCAGCAGGAGAAACACTCCTTTCCTCAGAAAAATGACACACATAGGCAAGGCTCAGCAACAGGTTAGTTTGCTAATTTGGAAACGAGGTTACCCGATTTCCATACCTTGCTTTGCAGGATTAAGATGGGAGCAGACTATTATTATTATTATTATTATTATTATTATTATTATTTGTTTGCTTGATGTTTTTGGGCTGCAGCTTGAGTGTTCTGTCTCACAACTACTTTTCTTTATTGCTCATGACCTGCTGTTATTCCTGTTGGGCTCATTCTTCCTAAGTCTGATAATCATAACTATTCTAACTGAGCTGAGAAGGTGTCCATGTTTTTGTGAGCCGATGCATTTAGGTTGTCCCTGAATCCTGCTTTCACCCTTTGAGCGCTGAATACATTTTTTTTTTAATAAAAAAAATTTGGCATCTCCGATCCCACTCAAATCGGAAATGCCCAATTGGGGAACTATGTACAAGACTTGCTCGTGTGCGACTCCTTGCTGCCAACTCAGGAGAGTGAAGACAGATCGTGACTCTCCTCCGAAGCACGTGCCTGTCAGCCACTGCTTCTTATACACCCATTGGTTGAATAATCGCAAGTTCTGAACGATGATGGAGGAAACCCGGACATGACCAGGCTTAGAATCTTCCTGATGAGGGCCCGTCTGGCCAACAGGAGGCGCTTGAGCAAAGAACAAAGCTGTTCATTTATTTCCCTTTCCTGACAGTCCCTTCCCAATTTGAAACCCTGTAGCGCAATAGCCAATTGTGCGCTGCTCTGAAAAAGCTGCCGACCACAGCCGGTTGGTACGACCGGGGCTCGAACCCGCGACGTGATAGTCTCTTCTCCACTGCAACGCAGCGCCTTAACTGAGTGAGCTATCCGGCAGCTCGAGCGCTGAATACATTTTCTAGAAATGAAAAATGCAGTTATCTGGAGCTGTTGAAAACCTGCGGGAGCTCTTTTAAACAAGTTGCCACATGATAGGTTTTCAACAGCTCAGGATAACAACATTTTTAATTCCTTGAAAATTTATTCAGTGCTCAAACGGTTAACGTACGGTGGCGCTTGTGTTGTGTTTTGAATGCAGGTGGTTGTTGGGATCATGTACACTCTCCAGGCTCATATGGCCACGACTAACTGCTCGAAAGGAGAGGACGAGCTGCAGCAGTGTGTCATGCATCCGGACCCGAGCATCAGATTTGTAATGTTTCTCAGTTTCTGCCCCCGCTGTCAGTGTTTAACTCAGCTGCTTTGGCACTATCAGTGCGTAACAAGCCCTTGCAATTTCAGGGGTTATTGTAGATGGAGTGTTTTGCTGACATGAATGACATTATCTTCTTGTGAGATTACAATTTCTGATATTGTCAATCATTCTTACCTCTTACACTAGAATCATAACAAGTCTGAAATTCTTTTGAGGGCACGAAACACTGAACTCACTTTCTCTCTCTCTCTCTCTCTCTCTCTCTCTGTCTGTCTGTCTGTCTGTCTGTCTCTCTCTCTCTCTCTCTCTCTCTCTCTCTGTCTGTCTGTCTGTCTGTCTGTCTCTCTCTCTCTCTCTCGCTCTCCCTCTCCCCAACCGTCAAGACGCGTCTGTCGTCACGCTGTTATTATGCTCTCATTTAATTTACAAATGTCTTTGGATACACAATTCATTTGGTTTTGAGTAACATTGACTTCCCTTTTTGGCAGGATGAAAGTTGCACGTTTAAAGTGTGGACTCACCCCTGGGCTGGTCACAAGGAGGTGCTGCAGGCCCAATGTGCAGCTTGAGAGCTGAACGGCTGAAGATGGGTCGCGTGGCTTGAGAGCTGAACGGCTGCGTTATGTTTAATCCAGTCATCTTTGATTCACAGTTTATTCCACTCTGTTACTAAATATGAATTAACCCCCTTGTTATATCTTTCTGAAACTTACTGTCCTACAGTTTAAGTTTCCTTTTGGTGATGTTATTCATTTAGACAAATTAAGCACTGAATTGCAGGTGCAAGCTCTACAATATATAATAAATGAAGAAAATAAACACTGGGTGTTTTTTCTCCTTTTTTATTTAAATAACATTTCAGTTTTCCCAATCTAATATGTATGGAGCTGTTTTTATACATTTTAATTGGTTAAGTACATGTATTAGACATGCAACAGGATTTTATTAACAATATTACAACTCTTTCTGCATTCACTGTCCTCACTGCGAGTATCAACGTGCCTTGGAAATCAGGTAAAGACTGATCATCCACTGACTACCTGCGAACAGACCCCTTCATTGCTGCTTGCAGCTATATTTATCTCTGCCAAGGAGATGATGTTTTGCTTGAGTTTCTGGCTTGCCTGAATTTCTAGTTTCCAATTGTGGCTGATTTGTTAGCTGATTCTATTGCTAGCTGAAATGGTCATTTGGATTTGTGTGTTTGTGTACCTGTGGACAGCCTAGCTCTCTCAATTCGAGGCCAAATATCATCAAACTTCACAAGAAGGTCGGACGTCATACCCAGTTGCCACCTATTGTGTTTAGTGAATGCTGGTCAAAGTTTAAAAAAAGAAATGGCCAAAGTTCAAAAATATTCTCCCAATAACTTTTTTCAGAATTATCTGATCGACTTTAAACCAAATTGAATAATGTCATTTTGAGTCGTCTCACATACAGCTGGATGTTAGGGAGAGGGGTCACACTCCCTCATCAGGGACAGAACAGTACCTCTCCACACTCATCCTGCATCAGTGACCTGAGGGGCTGAAATTTTTGCTTGCTATCGGCCTCTGACCCAGTGCTCTTATTCGGGCCCGAGCACTAACAGTGCAAGGACCCAGTTGAAATTGTTCGAATTTTTTTTTCTATTATTTTTATCCAAGTATTTTTGAATGTTTGGAGGCTTTAACATGCTCAAAAACTCACCAATTTTGCACACTTTTCAGGTCTGGTGCAAATTGACTTTTTTTTTTTTGATAACTTTCTTTATTGGGAGTATTTTACCAGTGACAATAGAAGAGTGAAGCTCACATCAAACTTCCGGTTTCCCATTTCCCCTCATCTTCTCACCCCTCCCCTTGGCTACCCACAGCAAAATACACAAAAATACAAAACATAAGCAAAAAGATAAACAAGATAATAAAAAGATACATTGAAATAAAAATAAACATACTAATTGGTGAAAAAAAAGGGGGGGGGGGTGGCATCTCAGTCATCTCCGCCAGGTAGAGATGTCAGAGATTCTACATGTGCCAGGAGAGGTCTGCAAGTCCCTTCAAATGAGTTCAAGGAGCCATTGAGAGAAAATCAAAAATGGTTTTGTCCATATGCTGTTGGCTTCTGGAGACAGGTGCAGAAATGGCTACAAACACTTAATATTCCAGTCGAGGTGACCTTGTTTACAGTTATGCTGGGGCACCTGAGAGATACTTGTCTAAAATTAAATAATATAATTATCGTTCTTGGAAAAATCTTTATTTTTAATACACAAAATAAGAATGCACTAAGATTAAGTAACTTCAAAATGTTTGTTAAAAAGAGCTATAATCTGGAAGCTATAGCTATGTGAAACCTGGGCAGAGCATCTGAATGTTTAAGGGTGTGGCAGAAAATAAGTACAGGTGAGGGATGGGCATTACTCACCATATGAATGAATCTTATCTGCGTGAATAAGTTTGTGGGATCTGTTTTTTTTTTTTCTTCTTCTTCTTCTTATGGAGACATCATTGCATGTAAAAATACAATTCCAATCATGCATTGGAATGATGAGGCTTTAGGAGGTTTGGGGGGTCACTGGAGGATTGATAGCTTTGAGAGTTGTTGGTGTGTGGTTACGTTCTTTATTTTTCTAGGTTTTTTTTCCTTTCATTGCTATATTATATATTTTTTTCTTTCTTTTCTGTTTTTTCTTTGTTTAGTCCCTCCCTCAAGAGGTGATACATCATTGTGTTTAAGTCCGGCAAAATAATAAAGTTGTCCTCCAAAGAGGGGGGGTGGTGGCGGGCTAGAAAAAAAGAAGAAAAAAAAAACTAACAAACAGGGGCGAAAACATAACCTTCGCCCCAACTTCGCTGAATAAATGCTGAATGAATAAAACCAAAAGAACAATAAAACATCAACCATAAACGATACCAGTCCGCAACAACTTAAAAAAAAATCTAACATGCATTGTTTAACAGGCCAGTGGCCGATGGCACAAATGAGTTTTTTAAGCCTATTGGTCCTGCTGGTAGGCAACCTGTATCTGCGACCAGAAGGAAGCAGCCTGTACTCATTGTGAAGGGGGTGGCTAGGATTGGTCAGTCAGCAGTACCACAATGCCCTGTTCTATCGCCCTCACACTCCAAAGCCTTCAGGTTTCAATGTTGTTTACTTGAAATGTCAGGGGCTTTGTGCATGAGGGGGATTTTCATCAAAAGTGATTTCATTTTCAGGGATGTATGGTCTCATTTTGAGTTTAACAGGGAAGGGCTCCCCCTCCTCCTGCCCCAACCTCAGCCTGCTGAGGTGCAGTTTATTTTTTGGGGTGGTTCATTTTAAAAAGCTGATATATCGGTGGGACTTGGGTAATTGTAGAGGTGTCATAGCCTCTCTGAACTTCACTTCAACACCCCTCCTCTGCCAAATAATGTGTATTATTAGTTTAAATTATCAGTTGTTTGGGAACAGCATGTGAGATCTATTCCTCCTAGCAAGAGTTGAGCCCCCTTCATCAGGCCTGAGTGACACCCCCAGAATGAAGTCATGTATTTACTGAAGAGCCCCGTTACAGAGGTGCCTGGTTTAGGGTCTGTAATGTACAGTAATGTGATTGAAACCTCAAGTCCTTACTCAGTATGCTAGGCTACCATCCCAATGAATGAGCACAAGGACTTTTGGCTACATTCACATGTCAGTGCTGTAAATGAATCTGCTTCGATGCAAACAAACTGATCTTTCAAATCAAGGGTGGGATATTCATCCAGACAGGGCCGCTGTGGATGCAAGTTTTTGTTCCAACAAAGCAGTCGCAGTCCTGATTGTACTAATCAAGGCCCTCAGCTAAAACTCCAATGGTTGATGGATGGAGTCGAGTCTGTTACTGCCTGGTTGGGATGTTAGCCTGCACACACACCAGCCCTTTCTGGATGAGATTCCCCACCCCTGTTTTAAATCATTGAATGATGATTGGTTAAAATTTGCACTTCTCTGGGAAATGTAATACTGTGAATATTAAAATAAAACCAAGAGACAACTGGCTTCTTTTCTCTGGATGCACAAACTCAAATGGCACTTTGAGGACAAAAAGTTTCAATCTAATTTGCTCGGCACATTAGTAAGGATCTCAAGGTCTCGTTCATGAGTGAAGGTTAGATGGAGCGAGATATCGACGGGCGAATTGGTGCAGCATCCACGGTAAAGCGGGCGTTGCGCTGGTCCGTCTTTGTGAAGGGGCTGAACTTTTAAGCAAAGCTCTCGATATACTGGTTGATCTACAGTGCTGTGAAAAAGTATTGGCCCCCATCCTGATTATTTATTTTTTTGCATACTTTCACACTTAAATGTTTCAGATCTTCAAACAAATGCAGTTTTTAAATGATGATTTCATTTATTGAGGGAAGAAGCTATCCAAACCTATCAGGCCCAATGTGAAACAGTAATTGCCCCCTAAACCTAATAACTGGTTGTGCCACCCTCTGTGACAACAACTGCAATCAAGCGTTTGCGATAACTGGCAATGAGTCTTTCACATCGCTGTGGAGGAATTTTGGCCCACTCTTCTTTGCAGAATTGTTTGAATTCGGCCATATTGGAGAGTTTTTGAGTATGAACGACCTGTTTAAGGTCATGCCACAACGCATCAAACGGATTTAAGTCTGGACTTTGATAAGGCCACACCAAAACCTTCATTTTGTTTTTTTTTTTATTTTAGGCCATTCAGAGATGGACTTGCTGGAGTGTTTTGGATCATTGTCCTGCTGCATAACCCAAGTGCGCTTGAGGTCACGAACTGATTGTCGGACATTGTCCTTCAGGATTTTCTGGTTGAGAGAAGAATTCATGGTTCCATCAATTTCAGCAAGGCGTCCAGGTCCTGAACCAGCAAAGCAACCCCAGACCACCACACGACCATCACGTTTGACTGTTGGTATGATGTTTCTATGAAATGGTGTGTTAGTTGTAATGAGACACTGACCTTCCAAAAAGTTCAAGTTTTGTCTCGTCATTCCACAGAATATTTTCCCAAAGGTCTTGGGGAACATCAAGATGTTTTTTGGCAAATGTGAGACGAGCCTTTGTGTTATTTTTGGTCAGCAGTGGTTTTTGCCTCCGAACTCTCCCATGGATGCAATTTTTGCCCAGTCTCTGTCTTATTGTCGAATCATAAACACTGACTTTAACTGAGGCAAATGAGGCCAGCAGTTCTTTTGATGTTGTTATGGTTTTTTTTTGTGACCTCCTGGATGAGTCCTCAATGTGCTCTTCTAGTAATTTTGGTAGGCCTGTCACTCCTGGGAAGGTTCATCACTGTTCTAAGTTTTCCCAATTTGTGGATAATGGCTCTCTGATAGATGTGTTATGGCCCCAATTTGTTATTACATTTATGACAGCAAGTGATGACAGACACAATTTTAAAACTTAAACACATTTAATTAAACAAAGACTTTTAACTAATCTACTATCTGCTCTACTGACCAAGATTGATATATACAAAAAAAAAAAAATTTACAGTCCCTTTGGTTGGGTTGCTTGGTGATGTTCCGGGTGAGGAAAATGCTCCAACACAGGCAAAAATCCACAAAAAGCTTCACAGGTCTTGAAAAGAGTGACAGGTCTGGTCAAATGTATTCTTCTCCTTGCAATTTCTCCTACTACTTTACTCTCTCAATTTTCCTCCTTATATACTCTTTTGCAGCCCCCTCCCACCTTTTAGACTTTTTTTTAATTCTCTGGGACTTCCCCTCTCAGACATGCCCAGGACATGTCCAAACCTAGCTCCAGTCTGGGCTTAACAAAAGAAAAGGTCAAAACATTTTTGTCTCGTACTAAAGCTGATTTTTTGCTACAAGTAACTGGAAAAATATGCAACCGATGAGAACCCAGATCCTGTTGCATTTCAGCGTAGGTAAGATGACGCCCCCTCCCCCCCACCTCTTTGCTTGGTCTCCTCATGCGGTTTCCTTTGTTCCTGCTCCTGATACTTCTGTTTTCATCTTGTTCAAGATTTTAAAGCTGTTATAAGTCTTTCTAACACTAATTTATTTAAACACTCTGTAATTTCATTAAACGCATAAGGAATGTTCCTGGCAGCAGAGGCGAATGCCTGGGAAGGGACACACATCTACCTGGCTGACAGCTCATAAAGATGAGATTCTGATAACCCTTCTGGGGAGAAGATGATTGGAGGAAAAGCAGGATCCCTCCTCAGTAGCTCCGCTGATATTACCGCATGATGTCACGGGTAACATTGCCTTTACATCATACTGCAAACTGTGGATCCATGGATCAAAAATGCCGCTAACAAAGAAACTACAACTCTACATCATGCTCTACAACTGTAGCAGCTGGGCAACCCCTAAAGTAGTCATGGACAAGCTCGATTCCTGCCATCGCAAGCACCTGCGCAAAATTACAGGACACCAGTGGCCAGACAGCACAATCTCAAACCAGACTCAACACAAAATATGCAACACCACACCACTTTCAACAAAGGTTAAAGCTGGAGTTTTCCATTTTTTAAAAAATCACTTTTTGGCATATTTGTCAAAACTGTTACCTTGACCTGACAGTGGGATGAGAGTCAAATGATCGTTGAGAAAATCAGAGTCATCTGGCTCCATCAAGAGCTTCTAATTCCTTCCGCAAGATTTCACCAACTGGGACAAAACAACCAATCAGAGCCAGGAGGAGTGACTGAAGATGTCAATCATTCTCGTGCTCACACAGCGGACCGCCCCCTCCCTTGCACTTTTAACCAATGTCTACGTCCGGCCTCTGGAGTTTTACCGAAGCAATGAATCAGGGGGCGTGGCTTTGGTCAGAGACTTGAGGGGAGGGCGTGGGTTTAGAGGTGAGGCTACATTCAAATCTTGGTCGCTGTTCCAAGTTTGCATACTCCAGCTTTAACCGATGCAGGTGGTCTATGCTGGACCACGTGTTAAGAATGACACACCGGCCCAAAAGCCCTGGAATATGCCATCATAGGGTCAAATAAGTACAAACCCTGAAGAGGGCGACACTGCACTAACCTACTCGACGTAGTGAGGGCAGACCTTAGAGCCAGAGGAATAAGGCCACCCCAGACAGCAGGGAGACTCAGGAGCTCAGAGTGAATCACTAGAGACGAGACACAGTGGAACCGGCTGAAGAAAGACAGAATGCAGCTGGAGGATGATTCTTCTACTCCAGCTGCAGAACACAGTATTTTTGATAAAGAAAGTTTAGTGGTCTCGGGTCTGTGATGAATCTGACCACCCTGAGATATTTTATGGTTTTTTTTACTGAATACTTTGAGCTTGTTGTCCATAAACATGTGACACTGTTCACCTTGAGGTCCACTGTGAGGTCTGAAGGTGTTGACGAGTTGGACAGAGGTTTAATTATATTAATGAAATGAAGGGACAGAGTTTATATGCCATCTAGGTTGGAGAAAAGCAGACTTTATTCCACAGAATCAAGGAACCAAACTGAACTGAGAGAACAAGAGGGAGAATTATCAACAAAGAATAAAAGAAGTTCAAGATGAAGGGGAAAAACTTAGGAATGCGTTGACTGATATTATGGGTACTAACGGCACACGGTCTTATACTTCTTCATCCTACATAAAATCTGATGGAGTCTCATAATCAAAACACTGGAAGTGGCAAATTATTTTTACTAATTTGTGGAAAATGCTCATAAACTTGGGTGTTTTTATATGGGAATGGAAGACAGTTGTTAGTCGTGCAGGCTAATTGATAATGATATAATGAGAGGTAAAAATTGTATGTTCACATCAAACAAGCTGATAATGATGAGGCTGAGAAATGTGCTGAAAACTGCACTGACACAGACTGACGGCAAATGATGAACGAAATCCTCTTTAGCCGTTTGTACAATTGCTGTCTAACGGGCGGAATTTGTCCAAAGCTTTGCAAAGAAAGATTAATAACCTCATCCCCAGCAAAAAAAAAAAAAAAAACCAACATCCACATTGAATGGTCTGAACAGTTGACAGACTGCTGTCTTAACAAGTCTCAATAAACTGGTCAAAAAGATTGTATTCAACCCCTTTTGTGCAAAATACAAAATAAGGCCAATTTTTTTCCTGTTTTACATGAGCCTATTTAGGTCTATATCTGCGCAAATCCAAGATTATTTGACAAATAAACCTGTTTGATAAATAATACCCAACATGCCTGTGGGCATTGGTAAAGATGACAGCGAAAGCACCAGTGAGAAACAAGATTAGCTGATGGATGACTTTCTCTGTGGTCAGCAGTTTGCTGTACAATGTTTAGCTTTTGATCTGTATTGTCTTGTCATTTTGTGTTTCGAATTCTAAGGATGCCTGAAATTAAAGCTATTATTGAGTTATTAAAATTGAGTTATTAATTTACTTGTCTTAAGTCAGTTACATTTGTTAAGACAGCCAGTGCAAGAGTGGTCTAACTTATAAAAAGGGCCTTTTTCAGAAAATTTAGAGAAAGTAATCTCTGAAACATTACTTCAGCAGAAAAAAGTTGAGTTATCTTGAAAAACATAGTCATAAACTCTCAGGTTAACAACAGACGGCATACCCTGCATGTGTCCTGAATTTTATTCAGGGCTTGAATTTTGGCATAGATTATCTCAAAACTATGAGAAATGGAGTTAGACCACTCTTGTCCTCAGAGGCTTAATTGATTCAGTTTGGGAAGTGATCCGGAACATATTCTGGATTTGGAAGGATTACATTATACCTGTCTTCCGAGGACCTGTCTGATATTTCTGAGTGGACTACTCAAAAAGTTATGAATGATTAGGCACGAAATTAGTCAGGATGTTCGGTGGTAGCCAAGGAAGTGTTGATTTCATTTAGGATGTAATCCTTTTACGAAAACCAAAAGAACAGTTGTGTGGCGTGGCGGAGGTGTGTACTCTACTGAGTGCCCTGTACTGTTCTGTTATTAGGGTGTCTGCACCCAGGACTGAACTTCAGGAATTACAAGCTGCTCAGAGCAGGGCTACCAGACCTACTGTAGGCTGCCAGTACATCTATTGCTGACTAAATGCATTCATGCCTCTGATGGTTTAAGGTTTTTAGGAGGTTTTCCATCAGTTAATTGTTATTCATTGGAAATATTATCAATTCTCAATGTCCTGCGGGCTTTTTTAAAAAAAATCAAATTGGTTGTTTTTCTCCTGTTCATCAGGACCAGAACTAAAGCAAAAATAATTATGGGGCTCACTGTAATGTGACATGATATCGGTAAATGAGAGTTACACCCATTAAAATGCAAATAAAATCAAAGAATATTGATTGGAAAAGTCCAATTACCCTGTTCTATATTGAAAACAGTACAAAACGTAATTTGACATTCTAACATGAGAATTCACTCGCTTATTGAAAGTATGTATTGTGATGACAGCAATGAAAAAAAATGATGGTGTCGACTTTATATTATTATGTTACATCATCTTGTCTTGTTACTTGCACTCGTTCACTGATTAAATGGGACCTGTCATGCTTTCCTGAGATTATCTCAGTGCTAGGATTGGCCTAAAAGCCATACTGAAACAATTCTATCTTACTTCTTGAATTACTGAAATTGTCCGGTTGAATGTATACCAGTTATTCTAAAATTTATGTTAACTAGAGGCACACCGAGTGCAAACCATCGCTAAGGCAGTACTGTCGAAATCTTGCTGAGTGAACGTGGATCATGAGACATGTAAAATATCTGCAAATGAATTATCGTGAATGTTACTGATGGAACGGGCCCCACTGGATAGCGGCTGCCCTGTAGGTATGTACAGTGCTGTGAAAAAGTATTTGCCCCCTTCCTTATTTACTTTTTTTTTGCTTATTTTGTCACACTTAAGTGTTTCAGATCATTGAACACATTTAAATGTTAGACAAAGATAATAGTCCAGGCCCTGGCATATAGGCCCGTATACAATGATTCCGCCAGAGATTTTGAAGGTGGATTTACGCTTCATTGTGATTCTTTTTCAAGGATTTAGGAGGTGCTTTTGCCAAAGTGGCTGCGAATAGCCACTAGGGGCGCAAATTCAAAATGGCCGCCATTTTTCATGAAAATGTTGTTATTCCTAAGCTATTTATCACACATTCTTATGTAATACCTCTATTTCGATTAATTTTTCAGGGAGAATGGTTTTATGGAGTGATATAGTTGATGTAACCCATAGAAAATATATTTTAAAAAATTAGCACAACAAAATACAAATCCGGATTACCCGGCGGATAGCTATATTGTACATTTACTCCATTTTTATTGTTGTTGCTCCTGGTAAGTGGAATCAAAGAGCCTACATCGGGGATGTAGACCCCTTGGTGAGATTGGGAATTATTTTTATATAAAAAACATTATTATTTTTTATTCATGTCTATTTATGATGATTGTTGACAAGAGAAAGGGATAAAGAGTGATAATCTCTTTCGGCAATCGAGGATTACTAAGCAGAAGTAATCCAACACAAGAAATCAAAACAAAAAAAAAGATTTTTTTATTTGATAGCAACAATAAGTTCTCCATCAAAGATGGCGAGCGTGTTAGACGAAGTGGTGAACACGCAGCTATTGACTTGACTACAATAGATGAACATGTCATGATTCCTCGTCAGTTGAACAAGTTTTGGGCTTCTGGTCTAAATAAACAAAATCTCCAGCTTCTTGCATGTGAAGTAGCAGAACGAGACACGAAACACGTTGTCCTCAGTGGAATGGTTGTGAACGAGGAGCTTGTCCCTGTCAGACTATAGCTGAACCAGTCGGCTGCAAGTGATCTCCCTCATCTCAATAACGGGCAGGAAGAAGCTGACAGTCGCATTGTGTGTCATGTGCAATGGGCGGTTCAGAGAGGGTGTGAAAAAGCAGTGGTGATTTCTAATGACCCAGACACCATTGCACTTCTTCTGCATTACACTGGAGTGTATAAAGGCAGTGGGTTGCAGGAGCTTTGAGTTCAGTATGGAACTGGAGATAAGCGACGCATGATTCCACTTCACGTAATACATGCAAAACTGGGAGATGCCATGTGTCGTGTTCTCATCAAAGCGCATGTTATCACAGGTGATGATGCTTTAAGCAAAGTTGGAACAAAACGTGCAGCCCGCGCAGCAAAGCCTGAACAGTTTCTCTCCAATTTTGCGGAATCCCCACAGTTCTCCAATGCGGACATTTCTTCAGGGGAACAGTATCTTGTGCGTGTTTGGTGTGGCATCAGAAGCAAATCTCCAGCTTCTACATTCAACCAGTTGCGACTAGAAGTCCATAGGAAGTCTGCGTTAGGACTACATGAACTGCCACCCACGTCCAGTGTGATTGAAGAACACATTAAACGGGCATTCTATGTCATCCGTAATGCTGTCATCTTGCTGGGTGATTCTCCACCACTAGATCCAGTAGAATATGGCTGGCTGAAGGAAGATGGATTGCTTTTGCCCAAGAAAAATCTCAAAATGCTTCCCTCCGCTGCCTATGCTGTTTGCAATTGCACTGGCAAATGTTCTTCTAAGCGTTGTTCATGCAGAGCATCTGGTGTTTCATGTGTAATATACTGCCACAAAAAAGTTGCAAAAACAAGTTGTGTAAAAATCGTAGCTTGAGGATAGACCCAGTGTGTCGCTTATAATTGTAAATAATTATGTGTAATGTGATGTGAAACTGTTGCTGTTTATCACTGTAGCTGCTGTATATAGCTACATCACTAACTCTACTAAATTTAGTGTACTGGTGGAAGGTTTAATCTCCACTAGTAGCGTATGTTTATATCCTGTATCCATCTAGCTTGTATATTAATGACGTAAATATTGAATTTCCAATGACATAAGCACAGGTCTGTCTTATAACTGGCTAATAGCAGTGTGTTTTGAATGTAGTTTATAAGGAAACATTCAAAATGTGTATTTCAACAGTACATTCAACAAGACATTTTCATAGATACATTTATCGTGTCAAAATTTACAAGATTAAACTATCTCTTTAAAACACAATGCTTTGTGGTTCTGTGTGAGAATTGATCTGAAAATGTTGTTGCCTATAGGTTACGGTGTAGCACCTGTGACATGGTAAACTGCTTGTTGCTTGTAGTTACTAACGCAACTAAATTTAAAGTGTACTGGTAGAAGGTTTTTTCTCCAGCTATTAGTTATTTAGCCAGTGTATCCTCTAGCTTGTAGTATAATACTACAGTAACATGACTATTGATTTGAGTGTTGAAATTCGTGCAGAAAAGTGCAACTCGTCAAGTATTTCCATGGTCTTTTTTTTTTTTTTTATCA
This sequence comes from Gymnothorax reevesii, assembly GCA_029721435.1. Taxonomy (NCBI): domain Eukaryota; kingdom Metazoa; phylum Chordata; class Actinopteri; order Anguilliformes; family Muraenidae; genus Gymnothorax; species Gymnothorax reevesii. The sequence continues at coordinate 703,635 of CM056591.1, forward strand.
AAATGTACCAGAAAACATTCAAATGTGTATTTCATGAACAGCATATGTTTGTAAAAAACATAGAATATATTAAAAAGACTTTTAAAATGTCGTATTACACTTGTTTGGTTGATGATAGTTATAACAATAAGCGTTTTTATGGCCGTTGGCAGCCATTTCGAATTTGCGCCTCTAGGGGCTATTCGCAGCCACTTTGGCAAAAGCACCTCCTAAATTCTTGAAAAGGAACCACATTACAATTAAAATCCACCTTCAAAATCTCTGGCGGAATCATTGTATACGGGCCTATATGCCAGGGCCAGGACTATAACCCGAGTTGATATGACCTAGATTTGCCAAAATTTTAACACTTGTTCCTCTTGTGCTATTCAAACATCCTGCAAAATTTAGCTAAAATATATGCTGCCATTTTTGAGATATCCTGCTAAACGACAGACTTACAAATAAATAAACAAACGGAAGCAAAAATATAACCTGGCGGCGGTAATTACCAAGTACCCCTGACTGCAGGCCGCGGAATGGGGCGGGGTCGGACAAAGAGGTGGGGACGGACATCCAATAGGTCTGGTCTATATCAATGACAAGAACAGCACCATCTGCTGGACGACTGCAAAAAGTACATATACTCATCTATACTCTATGGAAATCGTAAATGTGCGCGTAAATATGTTAAAATAAAATTAAAATTTTACTCTATGAATATTTTATCCCTTAAATATCCCTTAGATTAAAATATTTTTAATTTTATATATATATATATATATATATATATATATATATATATATATATATATATATATATATATATGTATGTATATAATCTAATTGCCTTGAAGGGGTTTTCCACAATAATGACCAACTCGCCGTACATTATCCCTCTCGCAGAGAATGGAACATAAAGTGCTTCACAATGACAACAACTATGATACCAAAGTAGCGCAGGAGTTGATAGGAGACACAGGAGAGAGTGGGACACAAGAGGAAAACTGTGAAAGGGCATGAAAGTGCAAAGAGGACATGCTATGGCCCCAGAAGGACAGGGCCTCGACCCCGGGGGCCCTGAGAGCTTGGGTGGGGGTGTGCTTAGTCCGGGGTGCCAGGGAGGACCCCTGGAAATGAATGGGGAGCAGGCCCGGCCCCCCCGGAGCCCACTGGGCGGAAGGGGAAGGTGGCGGCCAAAAGTAATCAGACGGGGTGGGTTTGGGCCCTGCCCTGGCTGCGTCCCGGGTCGAGCTGGGGGTTTGGTGAAAGGGCTCCATCTCAGCTTCGCCTCGCCACAAACCTCATCCCGATAGCCGGCTGCAGGGCGGAGATATGGGTAATACTCCGACGGGGCGCGGCTGCATTCCACGGGCCCCCCTGGGTCTCTGCGGGGCCGCAGCCCTCCTCGAGGGGCCTCGGCCCGTCCGGCCCGACCCCTGGGAGGTGACCGGCAGATGGCGACTTGGGCCTTCGCATCCTGGGGAGGCCAGGGGCCGGAATACATTTGCGCCCTCTGCGGCTGACCAGCACCGCACCCCAGGTTCAGCCGGGACTCCCCTGAAAGGGCTCCCCCCCGCCTTTGCCACCTCCAAACCCAGTCCTTATAGCTTGCTGCAGCGCAGAGTTATTGGCCTAAAAGCCCCCACCCCCCCTTAGTTTCCCTGCCCCGCCCCGTGGCCCAGCAACCCCCCAAAGGCGCGCCTTTCTCTTCCAGGTGACTCCCCCCAAAAGGCCCCCAGGGGCCAGGCTCAGGTGCTGCATGGAAAGGGGTGAACTGGTGTCACGCTCTTCAGCTGGGTGGTCGTAATGTTCTGGAGCAAAGAATCTGATTTTAAAAACCAATGCGGTGATACCACCAGCTTTCAGAAATTTGACTAAGTCCCAGAGCGGGTGACCAATTTGTCATATTTCTGAAATATGAATCCCGGACAGTGTCCGGCTAGTCAAAAAAAATTAAGTCCTATCCACAAAAACTAAACTACTTCTCTTTAACCTTTGTGGAAAATGTCATAAGATGAAGGACAGGTGTAAAGGGGAATTCCAAACGAGAATCTGAATGCACTTACACTAAGCAACGTAATCATCAGTCCCCTGCCCATCATATCCAACCCCAATTCCAAAATAGTTGGAACAAAGTGTTAATTGTGAATAAAATCAAAATGCAATGACTTTCAGATCAGATGAGCCAATAGGTTATTTACAATAGAACATAGATAACATTTCAAATGTTGAAACTGAGACATCTAACATTTTTATCCACAAAATGAGCTAATTTCAAATTTTATGGCTGCAATTGGTCTCAAAAAAGTTTGGACACAGGCAAAAAAAGGGCTGAGAAAGCAATTAATATATAAGAGAAACAGCTGAAAGAATATTTAGCAAGTAATTAAGTTAACTGGCATCAGGTGTGTAACATGATTTGCTATAAAAGGGATGTCTTAGAGAGGCTGAGTCTCTCAGAAGTAAAGATGGCAAGAGATTCTCCCACCTGTGAAGGCTTGCGTAAAAAAAGTGTGCAATACTTTAAAAACAATGTTCCTCAACGTCAAATTGCAAAGGCTTTGAAGGTCTCGTCATCGACAGTGCCCAATATCATCCAAAGATTTAGAGAAACTGGAAAAATCTTGGTGCGTAAGGGAGTCTGGACAGGGCCAAAGACCTTTACTGGATGCCCGTGATCTTCGGGCTCTCAGACGCCACTGCATCACTCACTGGCATGATTCTGTCATTGACATTACTGAATGGGCCCAGGAATATCTCAAGAAACCACTGTCTGTAAACACAGTCCGCCGTGCCATCCACAGATGCCACCTAAAACTCTATCATGCAAAAAGGATGCCATTGTTGCGCATGATCCAGAAGTGCCGCTGTGTTCTATGGGCCAAGGCTCATTTAAAATGGACTGCAGGAAAGTGGCAAAATGTGTGTGTATTGTGTGTATTTCAGCAGGACAGTGCAAAACCACATACTGCAGCTATTACAACAGCATGGCTTTGTAGTAGAAGAGTCCGTGTGCTGAACTGGCCTGCCTGCAGTCCTGATCTTTCACCGATTCAGCACATTTGGCGCATAATTAAATGAAAAGTCCGACAAAGGCGACCCAAAACTCTCCAGCAGCTGGAAGCCTGTATTAAACAAGAGGGATCAAATTCCAATGGCTAAACTCAAGAAACTTGTCTCCTCAATGCCCAGATGCCTCCACTCTGTGTTAAAAAGAAGAGGAGATGCTACACCATGGTAAACAGGCCCCTGTCCCAACTTTTTTGAGACCTGTAGCAGCTTTCAAATTTGAGATGATCTCATTTTATGGATAAAATTGTAAAATTTCTCTGTTTCAACACTTGCTATGTTATCTCTGTTTTATTGCGAATAAAATATTGGCTGCTGTGATTTGAAAGTCATTGCGTTTTGATTTTATTCACAATTTACACTTTGTCCCAACTATTTCAGAATTGGAGTTGTACCTTTCTTTACGCAGTTGTCCAGCTGAATGGTCGTCGCTTTAAATATTGCAGCTGAACAGAATTGTGGAATAGCGTTATCTCCCTTCTTTTGAAAAGGATGGTTCTGAGTACCCTATGGGGCACCTTTCCTTGACATTTATAGAATTCGAATCCCCTTGTCATGGCTGCCACGTAATTTTTTCCGGATAATTTATCGGGAGTTAGGCACTTTCCTAGGCAAAAAAGACTATTCGGCCTCAGCCCTGCTCCTTCGAAATTTGGGATAAACCTGGACTCTATGACAACAAAATTTAGGGGAATTACCGCCACCAAATGGTGGGGAATGTGCAGTGTCGGGACATCAGGGGGTGGGGTCGGACTGATGTCCTGCACTCCGCAGCGAGGGCCCACTCGTTATTACCACCACCTCAATTTGCAATGGAGCGAAATTTTCTGTTGATTGTTGATGAAATGGTGCATGAGTGCAAGTTACGAGGTAAGACAACCAGCAGAAAGAGGATGAGTTAAGAACACTGATTCTTGTGTAGTTTGCATAAACATGCACTTTACTCTCAGACTGAAGTGGATAGGAAGTATTTCTTTAACGTTTTATGAAAACTGGGAGATCTAACCATTGCTTATAAGAGTGCGGCGGTCACATTGCGAATTGCGGTCACTGACTTGGAAGGGTCAAAGTTTTTGCGGTTACGCAGAGAGTTTCATCATCGCCCCGCCTCGTGTACTGAGGTCTTCCGGTTTTCAGCTGACCTTGCTGATATAGAGCACTTCAATGTACAAGTTCCAGGTGAAACCAGGCAGGAATCATTTGAGGAAACGGCACTTATTTTAAGTTTCTTATTAGGCGCCATCCCTCAATTTTATTATAGAACGCATTCAGGCAACTGTCTCTAGTGGTGCGGGAAATGAGCGGAGATAGCTGGGCTACAGCTGAATGACCCCCGAGTCTTTTCCGCCGTTCGCACTGCATTTCAGCAACAAGTGTCAAATCCTGCTTTAGACTGGGGGGAGGGGGTTTACCCGAAACCGGATCCGTGTGTGCAATGAAGGTTCTTACTGGAGACCAGCTAAATACGGCGGAGACCGCGCTGAAGGCTTTCTTTCCGCAGTCGCTGCAGGTGAATCTGCGGGTCGGTTGAAATCTGGGTCTGCGTGGTGTGCATTTCGTCGGAATAATGAGCGGTGTTTCGCTATTTAGAGGCAACTTCAGCAAGTTTTCCGAGCGCCTCGCTCTGGAATTCAGTCTGGAGCGGTGGCCTGGGGACGGGCTTCCTCATCTTCGAGAGGCCGCTGCCTTCCAAACCCGGCACAACTCTGCCAACCCAAAAGCGTGACGACGTTTTGTTGGCAGAACATCAATCTGTCTGTATAATAGAGGAAGCTGCGTACATTGACATAAACTAGTCTTTTTGTAAATTTAAAAATACTTTGGGAAACATGAAATGTCATGCTGTGAACTTAGAGAAAAAAAAAGCTGGCAAATAATTGGCCCGCCTATGTCAAGCATGTGTATTAATCTCTTCCTGTAGGTGTATGGTTATATTTTCCAAATGAACAGGATGAAGTCTGACCCAGTAGATGTTTTGGTGGACAACTGGCCAGACTTCACCATTGTTGTCTGCCGACCACAAAATAAAGAGGTAAGGACGTGGAGCGCAGTTGGCCTAGTTCAGGCCCAGACCTCAAACCTATTCCTGACGCTTACTGTATTTTATTTGCAGGAAGGCGACCGCTTCAAAACCATCTACGCCTTTTCAAAAGATGAAGCAGCCTTGAGGAAAATGCTGGGAAGGAAGGACTTTTTACCCTGGCAAGAGTATTTTTGCTTAGGTGGGCTAGTATTTTATCATTATTATTATTTAAAACTTTACTAATTTGTGAAATATTGCTTAAGAGATATATCTGATGTATGTAGCTTATAATAAAATATGATTTCAATCAGTTAATCTCCTTAAAATGTGTAATATAAGGAAAAATAGACAAAGAGGAAGAATCCTCAATAGGAAAAGCGCCACTACGGGTGCAGACTGTTATTCTAAGCAGGATGTTACACAATTTTTCCTATTACTCAAGGTTTTTAGTGTTTAGTTTGGTGTTGTTGAGCAGAATCAATAAGGTAGAGAATTTCTGACTTAAAAATTAATGGTCTATTATTAAGGGTTTATACAAATCTTTTGCAGTGGATGAATGAGCATGAACACATTTGTGTGAATCATTACTAATTCAACCCCAATTTGGAAATTGTTGGGACAAAGTGTAAATTGTGAATAAAATCAAAAACGTATTACCTTTCAAATCACACCAGCCAGTATTTTATTCACAATAGAACAGAGATAACATAGCAAATGTGGAAACTGAGAAGTTTTACAATTTTATCCACAAAATGAGATCATTTCAAAGTTGATGGGTGCTACAGGTCTCAAAAAAGTTGGGACAGGGGCCTGTTTACCATTGTGTAGCATCCCCTCTTCTTTTTAACACAGAGTGGAGGCATCTGGAAATTAGCCATTGGAAATTGATCCAACTCTCGTTTAATACAGGCTTCCAGCTGCTGGGGAGTTTTGGGTCTCCTTGGTTTGGACTTTTAATTTACAACCCCATTTCCAAAATAGTTGGGACGTAGTGCAAATTGTGAATAAAATCAAAATGCAATGACTTTCAGATCACATGAGCTAATACACTGCCCGGCCAAAAAAAAAGTCACCGTTTGGAAATGACTGAGCAAATTCTATAATTGGATCATTATTGCGGTTATTAATATGTTTCTGCTGGCAACAATCATTTTTACCCTGACTGATGAAGCGATTTGCTACTCATTTCTTTAAAAAATCATGTCGGAAGACACATCCCTTGATGGTGGAAACGATGCTACAGTATTTCAGAACGGGCATGTTATTGGCCTGTATTTAGCAAAGAAAACCATGAATGACAAAAACAAGTATGAAATAATTTTCACTGACAAATTTGCCACCACAAAGTCCTGACATTAACCACATTGAAAGTTATTGGGATGTGCTCAAGAAAGACCACAGAGTTGTTCAACCATTACGTCGAGAAGACAAGATCTCGGCCAAAAATTATGGCATTTCTGATCGAAAATAAATGTTCTGGCATTGCATATGGTTGTCAAATCAATGATAAGACGAATGTGCACTAGAATTAAAGCTAAAGGGGTTCCAACAAAATATTTGAGTGTGCGACTTTTTTTTTTTTTGGCCGAGCAGTGTATGTTGTTTATAATAGAACATAGATAACATTTCAAATGTTGAAATTGGGACAATTATATCCACAAAATGAGCTTATTTAAAATTTTTTGGCTGCAACAGATCTCAAAAAATCTGGGACACAGGCAAAAAAAGGGCTGAAAAAGCAATTAATATATAAGAGAATCAGCTGAAAGAACATTCAGTAAGTAATTATTATATCCCTAAAATACGAGTTTCAGGGACATCATGGTTTCACCCTACCTGCCACCGCCGCGTTTGCAGATTTTAGCTGTTAATGCGATAACTCACAAAATACTTTACATTGGCTTCTTATTTTTAGCATGTGGGTAGAGATGGTAGAGAGAATAAACTGATTAGATTTTTAGCAAGTATCTGCTCCTAGGTTTGCCACCAGTTGGTGCTATATATTGAAAAAATCAGTTTTTTAACTATATTTCTGGAACAATTACTTACACAGATCTCAAATTTGTCCCATATTGTAGATCTAGTAATGGGGAATCTCATAAAGGGGGCTTCGAGGATTGGGGAATTTCGGGGATATACCCCTTGCTGATGGCCGCCAACAGCGTTGGCCTAGTTAAGTAAACTGACATCAGGTGTGTTACATCATTGGCTACAAAAGGCATGTCTTAGAGAGGCTGAGTCTCTCAGAAGTAAAGATGGCCAGAGGCTCTCCAACCTGTGAAGACTTGCGTAAAAAATTGTGGAATACTTCAGAAACAATGTTCCTCAACATCAAATTGCGAAGGCTTTGAAGGTCTCATCATCGCCAGTGCATAACATCATCAAAAGATTCAGAGAAACTGGAAAAATCTCTGTGCATAAGGGACAAGGCTGAAGACCTTTACTGGATGCCCATGATCTTCGGCCCTCAGACGCCACTGCATCACCCACCGGCATGATTCTGTCATTGAAATTACTAAATGGGCCTAGGAATACTTCAAGAAACCACTGTCAGTAAACACAGTCCGCCGTGCCATCCACAGATGCCACCTAAAACTCTATCATGCAAAAAGGAATTAATTGTTGAGCATGATCCAGAAGCACCGCCGTGTTCTGTGGGCCAAGGCTCATTTAAAATGGACTGTAGCAAAGTGTTCTGTGGTCAGACGAGTCCAAATTTGACATTGGAAATGAGCGTCATGTCCTCTGGGCTAAAGAGGAGAAAGACCACCCCTCCTGTTATCAGCGTTCAGTTCAAAAGCCAGCATCTCTGATGGTATGGGAATGTATTAGTTCATATGGTGTGGGACACTTGCATGTTTTAAAAAGCACCATGAATGCTGAAAGGTATATAAAGGTTTTAGAGCAACATATGCTTCAGCAAGACAAGGCAAAACCACATACAGCAGCTATTACAACAGCATGGCTTCGTAGTAGAAGAGTCCGTGTGCTGAACTGGCCTGCCTGCAGTCCTGATCTTTCACTGTTTGAGAACAAAGCCTTAAATAGGGTAATGCTTAAATTGCCACGTTTGGCTTCTACACACAGGGGTAAAGTGCCCAGATATTGTGCATATTTCCTTGCTGTGGCTCATGCATTTGGGAAAATGCTTTTTAAAAACTGAACTATATACAGTGATGAAGAGGTAGAGTTTATCTTCATGTCCAATCCCAGTCAAGAAAATCGGAGACCATCTGGGGTCGCACCAGCTGTGTCAGTGATGATGGTATTCTTGGATATTGGTATTCTTGGGCAGTCCATGACTGCCTTTATCAGCTGTTGCTTGCAGTACTACTTGATAATGCATTATTCTGTATTTTTTTGCCTGCAAATGCCGTCGGAACAAGTCCACTCTGATGAGCTCTATTCAGTACTGTGTGTACGACTGCTTTAATGAAACACAAATAACGCAGAATTGCGAATATACAGTTTACTATCACAGCTTTGGCTTACTATTGATTTACGGTGCAGCCATCTTGAATTCGGAAGTCAGAACTTGGGTTAGGTGAAGAATATCCGACTTTCCGAGTTGGAAATCCAACTTCAGAGGCCGTTCAAATTGAAATTTCCAATTGGCAGCTTGGAAATCCTGACTCCCCAGTACAAGTCGAACGCAGTATCAGACCACACCCTGTTCAGTGAGTGCATACTCAGACCACTCCCATCTTCAAAGTCAGCCTTCCTCTTTGTCCCAACTACTCTCCTGTAATGTTTCCTGACTGCATCTGAACAGGTTGCGATGCTCTTGTGTTCACAAGAATTGTCCACAGACATCCACCTACATAACAACTCCTGTAAAATGACTCAAAACAGCTTTCATAGTAGTTTTATAGTAGCTTTCACTGTAGTCTACTCTGATGACATGCGCGCACACACACACACACACACACACATCAATTGAGAGAAATACCAGCATCGCTGCAGTGGCTGGCAATCATCAGTTCAGAGTTGGATGATTTTTGTTTCTGGAGTGGAAACCTTATCTCCATCTGTCCGACAGGATGTTTGATCACAGCATAGTTTGCGCTGCAGACTCACTGAAAACCAGAGGTACATGTAGCATACCAGTATGTTAATGTACGCAGAGCTGACGGATGTCTCATGCAGCGCCCTTGATGTGCGTAGAGAAGCGTAAGGATGGAAGTGGTTCCGGATGCTGCTAGTCTGTCTGCTCCTATCTGTGTTCCAGGTGTTGACCATTGTTTCGAGCTAACGGTGCAGAGTGCTGCTGCAGCTCACGCAGGTGTGTCAGCTGAGAAAATTTGCGTGGCGCGTCAGATGAGACTGCATGACCTCAGTCAGCTCCCTGTGCTGGACAGGTACTGCGCTCATCATCCGTCCATCAGACTCACAGCAGCAGTTAACCCCTCTGTGCGGATGTAGATGCCAGCCAACCTGGAGCCGCCTTATTTATGCACGCAGTTATACTATTCAATCACTAGATGGCGCACCCAAATCAGTTATTGAATTTTCACAATCAAGCCGGGCTTGAACACAGTTTAGAATATGGCCAAGTTTAGTCCCATCACTGTTTTTCAGGAGCTGCATGAATTAAACTCCTCAGCAAAGCCCGATGTGCAATCTGCTCAATATACTTGCCCATAGTATCTATCCAGCAGTACAAAAAAAGGCTCTCTTGCGACAGAAAAATCATTGTCCTTTGTTGCAACCACTTCAGCTGTAGTGAGTCAATGGTATCCCTAGTGGTAGTTAAGAGAAAGTCAGTTTTCTGAAGCAAAAATTCAACATGGTTTTGATACTATGTCATTCTACTATCAATGATAGTCATCACTTATCAAAAATGCGTTGTTCCCTACCGTGGATTTACGCTTAGATTCCTCCATTGACGAATTCAGTGCTCCCTTATATCCTCCAAAGTACTCTCATTGGTAGCCAGTCCTTCAATAACAACCTCAGTTTCGAAATAGTTGGAACAAAGTGCAAATTGTGAATAAAATCAAAACACAATGGCCCTCATTTATCAAACTTGCGTACACCAAAAAAATGGGTGTACACCAAATCTCCCGCAAGAATCGGCATTTATCAATCTGAACGTGAGCGAACAGTCTGCAAAAATCTCACGCCAGCTCTGACCAGGTGTACGCAAATCTGAAAACAGCAAACAACATGCAGGAACGAGTGCAGCTGTCAAAATGAGTAATAAACCATATGCAGCGATGCGGACGTCATGCTGTTGTTGTTCTTATTATTAAAAATAAATAGACTAAATAAATGAATGAATAAATAAGTGAATAAAAGAAGGTTGTTTCCAAATATAAGTGTAATTAATTTCTCTACACAGATGTGACGAGTGGCTGCTCGTTTTTTGTGGCACCCAATAAAATGTCATGGAGTAACACGGATAAAAGTACAGTGAAGAGTGAGCTCTGCAGACTGTATTTTACCAGTTACCCTCATGGTGCTCCGATCGAGGCGGGGGGGACTCATCCATGTCCCCAACGGCTCGTATCCCAATGATGGAGGGGCAGCCTATCAGTGCTGTGACAGCTGGAGTCTGGTCGGCCCCCCCGGTCCCTGCGCTGCTGCCTGTTTTTTGGAGGCCATCTTAAAATCGGACACTTTTTTAACCGACATGTAAAGCATCTGGATTGTCAATTATGTAGCTAAAATAACATGAAATATTGTGGATCTATAAATTGAATTAAGGCCGACGTTATTCACACTTTTACGTGTGGCCAATGCTACATTTTTTTTCTTGACCACACTTGTAAGTGCGCAAGTTGATGACCATCCCAGTGCCGCTTAGAAAGTACCGTTTAAAATAAGTTTGGCCAAGAAAAAAATGTAGCTTTGGACACGCTTAAAATAAGTGGGCAATGGAGAAATCTGCGTCATGGCCACAATAATAAGTGCGTCTAACAAGAATTTTGGTCATTTAAGTGCGTCCAAGCACAGAAATTAAGTGCGAATAGTCACTTCGATTTTTTTAATGAATTAAATCAAATGTCTGCTGCACTCCGGTTTTCCAGCCCAACGGTGTTTACCGCAGCAGCAATAGTTCTCCAAACTGCAGCCTACTGGGCTCCCTTTATGCCACTCTTAAGGCTTCCAAATAAAATAATTTTGTTTTTCTCCATCTATCATCAGCCTGCTGATAAAACCTTGTATCTTCGAAATGATAAACTTTACAGGAGAGCAAAAAAAAAAAGTTTAATTTTGCATGTAAGAATGCAGTTGAGCTGTGTTCAGGTAGGATGACTATTTTTCCTCCAATAATCTATCCAATCAATGAAATTTTGTATTTTGCAATGTATGTGCTATTATCGTGGACATACAAGTTTTTGTTTCTCATCAAACTGTAGATATGAGGTTTATCAGCAGGCCGACAATATTTCCTCCTCAGTGAAGTTCTTTCTTCTTTGCCGTCTTTCGAGAGTCCGTGTCGTAAAGTGGGCAGGACTATGCCTCCCGGAGCATGAATTTATAGGGGCGTGTCATGTAAATTACGATGGTTTCTGCCGCCGGATTTATCAATGCCACGGTAGTTCTACACCGAAATCTGCGACGTACACACTTTTAGTAAATCAGACGTGACACCTGGTGAACGATGATATTTACACCAGAATCTACACCAGATCCTACGCAAGTTTGATAAATGAGAGCCAATGACTTTCAAATCACACCAGCCAGTATTTTATTCACAATAGAGCAAGATAACATTGGAAATGTTGAAACTGAGAAATTTTACAATTTTATCCACAAAATGAGCTCATTTCAAATTTGATGGCTGCTACAGGTCTCAAAAAAGTTGGGACAGGGGCCTTTTTACCATGCTGTAGCATCCCCTCTTCTTTTTAACACAGAGTGGAGGCGTCTGGGCATTGAGGAGACAAGTTTCTTGAGTTTAGCCATTGGAATTTGATCTCACTCTTGTTTAATACAGGCTTCCAGCTGCTGGAGAGTTTTGGGTCTCCTTTGAAGGACTTTTCCTTGAATTATGCGCCAAATGTTCTCAATCGGTGAAAGATCAGGACTGCAGGCAGGCCAGTTCAGCACAAGGACTCTTCCATTAGGAAGCCATGCTGTTGTAATAGGCGCAGTATGTGGTTTTGCATTGTCCTGCTGAAATACACAAGGCCTTCCCTGGAATAGATGTCATCTGGAGGGAAGCAAATGTTGCTCTAAAACCTTTATATACACCTTTCAGCATTCATGGTGCTTTTTACCCCTCAGCCCCCGAGGCTGATGGGGTGTTGCTATCCTTCATGCGGTTGGGCGGGCGGCGGCCGGGCGGGCGTCTCCAAAAACTTCAACATCGGGCTGAGGGGTATTCCATGCATTGCACGTCTATTTTTAAAACATGCAATTGTCCCACACCATATGCACTAATGCATCCCCATACCGTCAGAGATGCTGGCTTTTGAACTGAACACTGATAACAGGAGGGGTGGTCTTTCTCCTCTTTAGCTCGGAGGACACGACGCCCATGATTTCCAACAAGAATGTCAAATTTGGACTCGTCTGACCTCAGGACACTTTGCCGCTTTGCTACAGTCCATTTTAAATGAGCCTTGGCCCACAGAACACGGCGGCACTTCTGGATCATGCTCAACAGTGGCTTCCTTTTTGCATGATAGGGTTTTAGGTGGCATCTGTGGATGTCACGGCGGACTATGTTTTCTGACAGTGGTTTCTTGAAGTATTGCTGGACCCATTTAGTAATTTCAATGACAGAATCATGCCGGTGAGTGATGCAGTGGGGTCATTCAATGTCAAATCACCCAAAAAAAATGGGATTCAACACCTTACTTGTATTCATTTTCTTCAAATTTGGAATGCAAGTTGGCTGTGGCCCCAAACTCCCAAATCTCAAATTTCAACTCAATCAGTCCTTCCAGTGCAAAGTTACAGCCTTTTGTTTTTTTGATGTTTCGCAAAAAATGGCCGTTGCCGTCAAAATTCAAATGGCCATATCTCCAAAACTACTTGACCGATTTTGACAAACAAGGTATTGTTGGAAAAGGAATCACATAAGTATTCCAAATCGGCCATTTTTAAACTCATTCTGTTAACACTTGGTGTGATGAATAATTGACCTCTATTTTTACCTCAAAATTGACTTTGTGGGTCGCGTGACCTTGAATTTTTTTTTTACACCAGATTGTACCCGGATGAGGTATCTACTACATATCAGAAACTTTATTTTCTGTTTTTCAGTAATATCCAATTAAATCTGGTACTCACTTGTTGAAATTCAGCTCTGTGTAAACAAAATGTGCACAAATTGTATTTCATACATACTTATCCCTACAGTTGAGTTCTGTCTAGTGTAGTCTTGTTCCATGTACGGTCAAGTAATGTTTTTTACCCTGATAGCTTGCACACTTTCTTGTGAAAATCTAATTCAAATCCCACTATCGAAGTTGCTCCCGGAAGTGTAGTCCCACTTGGTTCAGTTTATTCAGAATCAATTTGCCCAACTGGGAAGACTTTTGAAATTTTCATCAAGTCACTGCGGCTGAGAGTATATTGGATGATGAGAGTATATTGCCTTGATGAGCATGATGTGAGTGATGGGCTGTCAATAACACAGAATATCCACTTCACGTTGCCATCAAATGTCATTCTGTGATGACCAGTGTTTTGATTGGTTTGTCTCCTAATACAAACAAACTGTAAACAAGATTTATTGTTTGAAAGCATCCTGAATAAAATGAAGATAAGTATGTACTTACATTTCTAATGCTGTCAGTTGTTTACAAATACTACAAATTGAAATTGAGAGTTGAAGTTCCTTTGTCTAGCTTCTTAAGCATGCTGCGATGACTAATAGGGGACCACCACTTCCTAGTCCCGGGGGTCCCAGTGCATCGCTAATTGCACAAGAATTCTCATAAAATGGCTTGGCACATGAATTTTAATTTTGAATTACTCTATAACTAAAAATAATATGTTTCTCAGTTTTTGATATGTTGTCGATACCTCATCAGGATACAATGTGGTGTTAAAAAAAATTTGAGGTCACGCGACCTTCAAGGTCAATTTTGAGGTCAAAATATGGGTCAATAATTCTTCACACCCAGATTTGTCAGAATGAGTTTAAAAATGGCAGATTTGTAATGTGTGTGTGATTCCCTTTACAACAATACCTTGTTTGTCAAAATCGGTCATTTTTCGGTCAATCATCGGTCAATCGGCTCATTCACAGTCATTTTTTGCGAAATATTGAAAAAAAAAAACAATAGGCCATAACTTTGCACTGGAAGGTCTGATTGAGCTGAAATTTAAGATTTGAGGGTTTTGGGTTATGACCAATTCACACACAAATTTTGAGCAAAATTGTTGATGGTGAAGTTTAGCTCATTGGGTGATTTGACTTGGAATGACCCAGTGGTGTCTGAGGGCCTGAAGATCACGGGCATCCATCACGGGCCTTGTCCCTTACGCACGGAGATTTTTCCTGTTTCTCTGAATCTTTTGATGATGTTATGCACTCTCAATGGCTTCAAAGCCTTTGGAATTTGACATTGAGGAACATTGTTTGTAAAGTATTCCACAATTTGTTTACGCAAGCCTTCACAGGTTGGAGAGCCTCTGGCCATCTTTACTTCTGAGAGACTCAGCCTCTCTAAGACGTCCCTTTTATAGCCAATCATGTTACACACCTGATGCCAGTCAACTTAATTCCTTGCTAAATGTTCTTTCAGCTGATTCTCTTACATATTAATTGCTTTTTCAGCCCTCTTTTGCCTGTGTCCCAACTTTTTCGAGATGTGTTGCAGCCAGAAAATTTCAAAGAAGCTAATTTTGTGGATTAAAATGTAAAATGTCTCCGTTTCAACATTTGAAATGTTATGTATGTCTTATTGTAAATAACATATTGGGTCATGTGATCTGAAAGTCATTGCATTTTGATTTTATTCACAATTTACATTTCGTCCCAAGTATTTCAGAATTGGGGTTGTATTTACTTAGGCTCATCTGAGTAACCTACAATTATTGTTCACGCCCACGAGAAACTGCCCCAGCAGTGATTCCTGATAGTGGAATGCCTGTTCTGTTAAAATAATGTATATGTCAGAAATTACTGAAATTACTTATAAGGTGTGGCAAGTGTTTGTGAGGTTGTGAGCTCGGAAGTGGGAACTGCAAGCTTTTCTTTTTTTTTTTTTCTTCTTTTTTTTTTCCCACCCACCACCACCCCCCCTCTTTGGAGGACAACTTTATCTTTAATGTGAATTTACAACAGCAAACAAAGAAACAAATCACATCAACATGTCAGCCATCAGTGAGTGAGGGGTGACAGAGGCTGGACTATCGCGTGTCTGTGCGTGTGTGCGCGTGTGTGTGCCCGTGTGTGTGCGCGTGTGTGTGTGCGCGTATGCGTGTGTGTGTGTGTGTGTGAGTGCGCGTGTGTGTGTGCGTGTGTGTGTGCGCGTATGCGTGTGTGCGCGTGTGTGCGCGTGTGTGCGTGTGCGTGCGTGCGTGCGCGTGTGCGTGTGTGCATTTGTGTGTGCGCGCGCGTGTGTGTTTGTGTGTGCGCGTGTGTGCGCGTGTGTGTGCGTGTGTGTGTGTGCGTGCGTGCATTTGTGTGTGCGTTTGTGTGTTTGTGTGTGTGTGTGTGTGTGTTGGGGTGTTGCAGTGAAAAACTGCTGGTGAGAGGAGAAAAGAAAAGGAACAGGACATTAAACACTTACACACTGAGGGACACGTAACAGATGAGACACACAAAGACACATAAACAGGCCACTAGCTGTGGTTAGCGTGTCACCTCCACACGAACGAGCAGAGCCGCCACACCCAACGGAACAGCCGGGCAGCAACAGCCCCGCCCACCAACACAGAGCGAGCACGCCAACAACCACAAAGGAGGAGTGGTCAAAATCTACTAATAATGATAATAAACTTTATTATGTAAATGCGTGTGTGTGTGTGTGTGTGTGTGTGTGTGTTTGTGTGTAGGGTCAAGCAGGATAGTTGAAGAAATTTGAAATATGGTAAATTTATTATTGAGGATTTATAGGGGGAATTGGCATCAGATTTGTAAAAAAAAAAATGTTAAATGGTGACCAGCTGGCGGGCAAATTTGTTGCAGACTGTTGGTTAGAAGGCAAGACGTTTTCCGGTGAAATGTGTTCGATGACTGCATTTCTCCACTCGACAAGGGTTTTATTCTGTTTTGTTTTCCAGTTCTTCAGGATTGTTCTCTTGGCCATAGTTAGTGCTGAAAGGAGAATTTTATTACGTGAAGCTGGTAAATTTGTAACTGATGTGTCGCCTAATAGACATAGTAATGGGGATACGGGGATGTGGCAGCCCAGAGCAACAGACAGTGAATGTGTGACATCCACCCAAAATTGTTGTATTGGTGTGCAATCCCATTCAGCGTGAATATACGTATCTGGTGTATTCTGAGTACAGTTAGTGCAGGTGTCTGCGGTGAATCCCATTCTAAACATCCTCCGCCCAGAGATTTGTGGTCTGCGCAGAACCTTGTATTGTGTTAACTGTAGACTTGTATTTTTTGACATTGCGTAGATATTTCGGCAGATCTTGGGCCAAAAATCGGCATCAGGAGACATTGAAAGGTCTTCTTCCCATTTTATTATTGGGAGTGAAATTGTCAGCATGTGATATGATTTTATATATCTTTGACAGAAGTTTCAGAGGAGTTTTGATATTTAATAAATCTTTAATTGATGGGGGGAGTTCGAGATCAATAGCTGTGATGTTATATTTAGCTGTAGTTGAGGATTTGAGTCTTAAATATTCCAAATACTGATTACTCCTGATGCGGAAGTACTGGACCAAGTTTTGAAATGGAGTGAAGGTGTTATTTTGGATTATATGTTGTAGGTGTGTGAGACCCTGATCTACCCATGAACTGAGCTGAAGTGGCTTTTTATTGCTTATAAAGTCGGGGTTATTCCAGAGGGGTGTGAATTTCGATGGTGCCAGAGTGGAATTAGTAATTTTGTGAAATTTCCACCAGGCTGTCAGCGCTGCTGATATTGGTAATGTCTTGAAACAGGATTGGGATTTTATGGATTGACTGAGAAATGGCAGATCTGAAATGAGTATGCCTTTACAGAAAGTCTGTTCTGTATCTAACCAAGAGTTATCTGATGGCTGAGGATGAATCCATTTGTATATATATATTGAAGTTGGTTAGCTATTGAGTGATGTATAAAGTTTGGAGCTACCAGCCCTCCTAGGGATTTGGGTTTCTGTAATGGTGCCAATTTGATTCTTGGAGTTTTATTTTTCCAGTAAAATTTTGTAGCGATTGAATTGAGAGATTTGAACCAGGAGAGGGTTGGTTGAAATGGAATCATAGACAGAAGGTAGTTTATTTTGGGTAGTATGGCCATTTTAACTGTTTCTATTCTACCTGTTATGGAGAGTGGTAAATTCATCCATCGATTGAGATTCTCTGTTATTTCTTTTTGAGTAATGGAGCATAATTCAGACTGAACAATTCTGACAGCCTGGGGGAAATATTGATACCTAAATAAGTGATGTGGGTTGTACATAGAGGAATTGATGGTGGGTGGGTAGCCACATCCCAGCTATTTTTTTGTAGTGGAAGAATTGAGGATTTATGCCTGTTGATGGAGTAATTGGAGATATTCGAATAGGCTTCTATCAGTTTTATTGTTGCATGTAGAGATTGGTGAGGGTTCTGTAGGAATAGCAAAATATCATCAGCATAAAGGCTAATTTTGTGATGTTCGTTAGGTGTTTGAATTCCTTGAATGTTGGCATTTTGGCGAATGGCAGCAGCTAGGGGTTCAATGAATATCGTGAAGAGAGATGGACTGAGTGGAAACCCTTGTCTAGTGCCCCGGTGTAGAGTGAAAGGTTGTGATGTTATTCCATTTGTGATGACAGTGGCTGTAGGTGCAGTATATAGTATTTTAATCCAATTAATAAATGAGTCCCCAAAGCCAAATTTCAGTAAAGTAGAGATGAGAAATGACCAATTAACTCTATCGAATGCTTTTTCTGCGTCAAGTGTGATTATAATGGATTGTGTTTGGCGTTGTGATGAATAGTCCATTAGATTGAAGAGTCTACGTGAGTTGTTGGATGACTGTCTTCCTTTGACAAATCCAGTCTGATCAGGATGAATTATTGATGTGACGATTTTTAGCTGCGACCAAGCTCTATGAACGCTTCTGTCTGTCTGTCCGTCTGTCTGTCTGTTCGTCTGTGACACCTTTTTCACCATGTTCCTGTCGTCGTATCATCATGAAATTTTCAGGAGTTATTGACCTTCACCAAAGTGATGTCCATGCACAAGGTCGAGGTCAAAGGTCAATTTCACAGAGGTCACAACCTTATTTGCGGGTTTTCGCGCTGTAACTCCAGTTAGAATTCATGGATCGCTATGAAATTTTGGAAATAGCTTCTAGGCATAGAGGAGGTGTTCCCTATTGTTTTTCAAGGTCATCCGTCAAATCCCAAGTTCACACAGGTAAAAAAGTGTAAATTTTGCCCGATTTGACGGTTTCCGCACCGTAACTCAAGTTTAATTCAATGAATGGCTATGAAATCTTAGAACAAGCTTCTTGGTATACAGGAGGGGTTCGCTATTGATTTTCAAGGTCATCTGTCGAATCCCAAGGTCACATTGGTCAAAAAAGTGTCGATTTTGCCCTGATTTCACAGTTTTCGCACCGTAACTCGAAAAGCTACGCGCTTTTCAGCCTACACGTATTTTCCTCTCGTCTTAAGTCTGTGCATTACGCGCCCCAAAGGCAGTTACGCACTTGGGGCGGAGCAAGGCCAAAATCAGGGCGTTTCCGGGTGTTTCTCATGCAAATAACACTTACGCATATTCTTATGCACTTTTTCTGATAAGCGCTTTTGAAGGCTGTATTTAGGTCAAGCGCCAACATAAGGCGAAATGGAATATTTCGTTTGATGTCGGTTCTTGTCCGAATTTTAACATAAATTTTATTTTATTTAACATGGTAAAGGTTGAGACATTCAATATTCGATTGTTCATCCTTATTTCTAAACTAGATTTCTCATAACCATAATAAATTATCAAACAAAATCATCATATGATATTACGCAATGGCCTGTTCTCCAATTAGTTCAATTTCAAACGCATTACAAACAATTACAAACATACCGGTGGTCGTCAAGGTCACAACTGCGCTGTCGGTCCTGGCATCTGGGTCGTTCCAGAGAGTGGCTGGTGATGTCATGCACATGTCACAGGCGCCTGTGTCAAGGTGTCTGACATAGTTGGTTGACGCTGTGCTGCACCACGTCAGCCACTTTAAAGTTCCCTGAATCACCAGCTGAGAGACGGAGAGTTTGTGGGGGGGTTCTACCGGGTGGCAGTAGGGAGACGCAGTAGCTCAGTGGTCAAGTAGGCTTGACTTGAGATTGGAAGGTCCTGTGTTCAAGCCCATGGCCTTTGCGGTGTGTTCTTGGTCAAAACACTTCACTCCCACGCCTCACTCCACCCAGGTGTATAAATAGGTACCAGCAAAAAGTCAGGGAAACCTGCGATGGACTCCCTCCATCCAGGGGGAGTAGTAATACTCCTTGTCGGTACATGCCACAGAAACCGGGGTGAAGCACCGGGCCGATGGGCTTCTACCGGGTCGCCAGGTTGCAATCAGAACCTTCCACTAATAAGAATATGTACAGAGGCCGAAGACGTCGGCACAGCATTAATGTTCAGGTTGTGTGCGATCGTGATACGCACATATTAAGCATCTGCGCCAAATTCCCTGGCTCGGCCCATGACGCCTATGTATGCCTTGAAACCATATTAAGCTTGTTTCCAGTATCTATCACAGTAATACTTTGAGTATAGGCGAATAAATATGACCATTTTACGTAGCCCTCCATCCGTATCCACTCCAAGTGATTCTCCATGTACTTCCACTGCAGAAAGAGTGGATGCCTCAGTGCAGTGAAATGGTTGCTCACCACCTATTGCGTGTCCACTTCTTCGGTGTGCAGAGAGCCTGGCTTTTACAGTGCTCCACAGATTTTTCCAAGTGCGGGATAAGAATCCCTTGTTTGTTAAAGCGTTGCCCTTTATTTGCAAATTTTAACTTTCAACGCACAGTTTATAAATGAGATCATATAAACAGGCATTGATTGTTATTTTTGTGTTACTAGAATGTTCGCTTTGTCTTCTTCCCTGTCTTCGAGGGAACAAACAGGCTGGTGTAGGAGCGCTGCTTGTTAAACAGTACAACTAAGACTTTCCTGAAAAGGAACACAAAGAAAAGAGGGAGATGTCTTGTGAGGACAGGAGATTCATGGACCTGGCTACAAGCTCTGTAGTTCTAAAAAACAATCACGACCACTTGCCTTTGCCTTTCTGGGATAAAGATATAGTCGTGCCTGACGACTACGAGATTGCTGTTCAACGTACAGTAAACCTTGCCTGGAGATTCAAAAGAGATTCTGCTTGTGTTGCGGAGCACTAAACCTTTATGGATAAAGTGCTTACTAAAGACTGTGCAGAAAAGGTGCCACAACACCAGCTCCTCAGGAGTGACGGCCATGTATGGCACATATCGCATCATGGGGTCTACCACCAACGAAAGCACAAGCACAGGGTGGTGTTCGACTGTTCCACATCATACAGAGGCCACTTTCTCAATGCAGAACTTCTCCAAGGGCCTGATCTCACAAATTCACTTCTTGGTGTTCTACTTCAGGACCATCTGGAACGGAGCGCATTTATTGCAGACATTGAAGCCATGTACTACCAAGTACAAGGGCATGAAGACCACCGAGACTTCCTGAGGTTTATTTGGTGGCCAGGAGGAGATACGACTAAGACGGTTTATCAGATTAATGTTCACCTTTTTGGGGCTGTGTCATCTCCAAGCATTGCCAACTTCGCTTTGTAGAAAACAGCACGGGACAACTCAGACAAGTACAGCGTTGAGGTACTTAATACAACCAAGCATGGCTTTTATGTCGGTGATTGCCTCAAATCTGTGGCTTCTACAAGGCAAGCAATCAAACTGATAAAGGACCTTAGAGAAACATGCTCCCAAGGAGGATTTACCCTAACCAAATGGGTCAGCAACAGCTGGGAAGTACTCCAAACTGTTCCTGAAAGCCACCGAGCCACATTAGTGCAACAACTTGACTTGGACAGAGAGACCACCTGTTGAAAGGGCATTGTAAATCTAATAGAACATCCAAAGAGACACCTTTACCTTTCATATTTCCATCTAGAACAGAGCCCCTACCAGACGAGCTATTCTTTCCATCATAAGTTCCATCTACTATCCCCTGGGATTCCTTTCACCCTTTGTTCTCAAAGCCAGGCAAATCCTGCAAAAGCTTTGCATCAAAAATTGCACAAGAGAGGAACTTATTCCAGAAGATCTATCTAAGCCATGGCAAAGATGGTTGACTGAGCTAGAATAGCTCAGCAGATTTGAAGTCGACCGATGCATAAAGCCAGAAACCTGTGAGGACTGCTGAGCTGCATCATTTCTCTGAGTTGGGTGAGGTAGGACTCGGGACTGTAAGCTACATCAGGCTTACAATTGGCAGGGGTAATGCTCATGTTGCTTCTGTGCTGGGAAAATCCAGAGTAACCCCAACCAAGCAAATCACCATCCCTAGGCTTGTGTTTGCAGCTGCAACACTGGCTGGCGAGTGGATAGGATGTTGCAAAATGAGCTACAAATGGTACTGAAAAATTCCACATTTTGGACAGACAGTACTTCAGTACTGAAATACATTCGCAACCAACAACTTATGTTGCAAATAGGATTGCAGTGATTTTACAATCTGTATCAAGTAGATCAGTGGAGGCATGTAAATCCAGCAGATGCTGCCTCATGTGGATTGCGCATAGAACCTCTCCTGACTTCAACCAGATGGTTGAACGGCCCTGATTTCCTATCTAAAGAAGAAATTAAATGGCATAAGGGGCCTGAAGATTTCGGCTGCACCCCTTCCAGTGATCCAGAGGTAAAAAAGGACACGATCACTGTAAATTGCATGAAAATTGGCAACAATACAACTAACAATCTGAGTATCACTCTTCATGGAAGAAATTGCAGCGAGATGTGGCATGGTGGCTGAAATTGAGAAAACGCCTCCTGCTTCAATGTCAGAAGGCAAAAGTTATTGTGACCTGCTCCAATTGCACAGATGGACCACATGACTTATCCGTGGACGACCTGGACAAAGCAGAGAAGGAAATCCTCTGCTATGAACAGCGCCAATACTTCGAACCAGAACTAACACTTCTGAAGAAAGGCAAGCCAGTGAGGGTGGACAGCTCCCTACATAAATGGAATGCAGACTTCTGCATCAATGTGACTCGACGATTATTGTGTCGCAGAGGACCAGTACTTATGATTAGAACAGATTGTGGTACCAACTTTGTAGGTGCCCAGAAAGAACTTGAAGCTGCCTTGAACCAAGCAGACCATCTGAAGATTCAGGGTGCACCACTGACCGATCGAGTCAAGTGGCTTTTTAATCCACCATCTGGAGTGCACTTTGGAGGAGTGTGGGAAAGGCTAGTCATGCTGGTGAAAAAGGTACTCTTGTCAGTTCTGAAACAGCAAACAATGGATGACGATGTGCTCCAGACACCCCTATGTGAGGTTGAATCAATTCTTAATGGAACCTATAACGACTGTATCATCTGACCCAAATGACTTGGAGCCCCTAACGCTAAACCATCTACTGCAGCTAAAAAGTAAACCGCTCTTGCCACCTGGTCTCTTTTCCAAGGATGACCTTTTTCCTAAAAGGAGATGGAGACAAGTGCAATACCTTGCAAACCTGTTCTGGCGAAGGTGGATGAAAGAGTACTTGGCACTCATGCAACAGAGGCAAAAATGGATGAACACCAAAAGAAACTTACAAATTAATGACATTGTAGTTATCGTGGATGATACTGCACCAAAAAACTCGTGGCCACTAGCCTGTGTCGTAAAGATCCTGCCAGGGCCCAAAGGTCTTGTTAGAAATGTCTTAGTTCAAACCAAAACAAAAATTTTACAAAGGCCAATTGATAAACTCTGCTTGCTTTTAGAAGCCGAAAATTGAGCTTCTAGGAACATCACAATACCTGACCCTAAACCCCTTGACCTCGAGGTGCGCACCTACCCCTTCCCCTAGAAACATATTACGGACTTTTCTATGGACTATCATTTCTTCCCCATGAAATATGGATCGTGGTCGTTCCACTATGGACAATTTTGTAGTGAAGACTTCGGGGTAACTGACATTGGGACTTGAATATGTGATATGAAATGTAAATGGAATATGTAAAAAAAAAAATATGATATGAAATATGAAATTCTTCATTTTGAACACGTTATATTGACCATGGCTGTGGTAATTGACATTCTGCAATGTATTGATTTCTGATTTGGTCATGTTTTCTACATTATGGCTCCATGGAATATTATTTAGATAATGGTCATTGTTTTGCATGGCATCTCCAATTTAGGGCCAGTATGTTGTAGCCATAACTAGAATTTTTTTGCA
Source organism: Gymnothorax reevesii (assembly GCA_029721435.1). NCBI lineage: Eukaryota > Metazoa > Chordata > Actinopteri > Anguilliformes > Muraenidae > Gymnothorax > Gymnothorax reevesii. The sequence goes on from CM056591.1 coordinate 727,216, forward strand.
TCTATCGAAGATGAACAATATATGTTTGATGCTTTATATTCATTTGCTTTAAATGTTAATGCTAAAGATGTCAAAATCGATTTTTACCTTTTTACTGTAAGACATAAACTACACACCTCCTACATGCAGGAAATTACCTGTTAGCACGTGACGTGGGTAACGCGCCTCCAATGTGGAAATAGGGAGTCCTTTAAATTCCGTCAGAATATGCTGGTTCTTGTTAGGTAGAGAAGCAACAGTTTTTCGACGACATTGTATGTATTGTATGTAGCGCATGGTAGCGCATTTTCTTTGGTTTCATCTCGTGGAAAAGTCAACCGGAGTTCCTGTTAAAAAACATTTTTTGTTTGTTACAAATCTCCTTGCGTGCTTTATGGAACATGTGTGTCGGCAACTCCCCGCCTCACCTCAGATGACTAAAATACTACGGCTTGGATTAGTCACCTCAACACCTAAACAATCCTGGAAGTTGTTGGTCCCCTTTTGGCTGCTCCCCACTGTCCATGTTTCCCTCTAAACTCAGTCCCACAGGATTTCTACGGTCTCCGGTCAACACTTGGGTATTTCGACTCGTTCTACAAATGTGTCTGTATGGGGTGGATTCTAGCTTTCCCTGAAGCCTACAGAGTAAAAACACCACTATATTCACCACAGCAGCTGTAGGTAGATAGCAAATTTGACCCACTTGAATGCAGCACCGGATCAGACCGCTGAAGGCAGAAGACGACTGACGACAGTGTTATAATGCTTGTGTTATTTTGGTTAGTATCATGGTGGTAGTTTATAATAATGATACGTGACCGTAGCCGCAACAGTTGATGGAGGTTGAAAACGGAATACTTTCGCCCTTGCATTTTTGGCCGATTATGCCGTCCACTGCCTATTCCATGAAAATTTATCTCTCTCATAAATTGAGCTGCCAGACTTTCACACTGCGTCCTCCACTTTGAAATATCGCAGCCGTAGTTTCTGTAGTTTGTCATGGCATGTCACATTTTTGTGCATGTGGGGAATTTTCATCGAAGGTAATTTCATTTTCAGCGATACAAGGTCTCATTTTGAGCTTAACAGAGAGGAGGTCCTGCCCCAACCTCAGCCTACTGAGGTGCTGTTTATTTTTTGGGGTGGTTCATTTTACGGAACTGAAGTAGCGGTGGTGCTCGATCAATTGTAGAGGAGTCATAGGCTCCCTGAACTGCTCTTCAGCACCCCTCCTCTGCCAAATAATGTGCATCATTACTTTAAATCAGCAATTGTTTGGGAAGAGCATGTGAGACCTGTTCCTCCGAGTAAGAGCTGAGCCTCCTTCATCAGGCCCGAGTGACACCCCTAGAATGAAGCCATTGTATTGGTGAAGTTGCCAGCTTCTGTGACATCACTGTACCCCTCCCCCTCTTGTATTCTCAGCAATCCACCATTCAGGCTGTCCTCACTGGACGAATCCCACCTGGACCTGGTGATGGAAGCCTGGAAGTTCAGTGAGGGACCGGACTCGTTAAGAATGATCCGGAACATGATCTGTAACTTCCCTTCCTGCTGCCTGGTGGACGAGGACGGAATGCCGATGGCGTGGATTTTAACTTATCCCACCTGCGCCATAGGAATGCTGTACACTGTTACTGAGCACAGAGGAAAAGGCTGCGCCAAGATCCTCATTAGCACCTTGGCTAGAAGACTCCATGCTCTGGGCTGCCCTGTGTACTGCGACATCGAGGAGGAGAACCATGTGTCTTACCAGCTCTTTACAAAATTGGGATTTACCGAAGAACCCTGTTACAGAGGTGCCTGGTTTAGGGTCTGTAATGTACAGTAATGTGATTGAAACCACAAGTCCTTACTCAGTATGCTAAGCTACCATCCCAATGAATGAGCACATTGGCTTTTGGCTACATTAGGCCCATTCTAGAGATGCACCGATCCAGTTTTTTTCCCCCATCTAATCCAATACCGATACCTGGGCTGAGAATATTGGCCGATATCCGATACTGATCCGATACTACTGTTGAATGAATGAACCGTATACCCTGCCATGTGAGCGAGGGCATCAGACTTGATGTAAACATTTAGCCTTGTTAAAAAGGTAACAAATTAACACAGATATAAATGTACTTTATATTATTTATTAACAAATAAAGTGTACATTAGCAGCAAAAATAAATAACACTTCCATGTAAAGTGCACTGCAAACAAATATTTAAAAATGTAATATAAAATATAGCAGCTGCCTGAAACCCAACAAACAATGGCTTAATTAATTTGTTCAAAAATACAAAATAAACAGAAGTAACACTTCCATGTAAACATTTAGTGCAAACTGATGTTCAAAATCTAATATAATATAAAATATAGTAGCCGAACCCAACAGACAGAAGTGGTTTAATTAACTTGTTCAAAATTACAAAATAAACAGAAGTAACCTAACACTTCCAAATTATTTAGAAAATCAAAACAGGTAACTAACTTAAATAAAATGTAAGAATTTTTTGCTCACCTGACCTGCTTTGTCATCAACGACAGAGAGGGGCTGCGAATCCAAAACGACAAACTCCATAACCTTCTCTGTTATGTTGGTTGCTTTCAAGCTGCCGGTGTTCCGTGTCGAAAAAACTTGTACTGGAAAACCTCGAGGTATATCGGCACGCACAATGTCCCGTGCCCAAAAGTTTCGCGCGCCAAAAAAGCCTCATTTGCCCAGATGTCTCATAATGCACCGAGGCTTTTCGGCACTGAACAGCGGCTTAGCTCGGAGCTCCGCGTGTTTTTTAGCATGGTGCTTTTGGAGGTGCTTATTTAAGTTTATGGTATTGAATTTACCAGCTTTATCACCACCCGTCGCACTGTCGCGTTGCAGATATTGCATGTTGCAGTCGGACTAGTTGGCGTATCAACTTTGAAATGTTTCCAAATAGCAGACTCTGGCGCTTGCTCTATGTTTGCTCATCACTAGCTGCTGTGCGTGCTCTGCGTGATGACGTGACCGGCGTTGCAAACATGGAATTGAAGTGACTAGATGGCTGTAACTGTATTGCTGGGTATGATATTAGTAAAAAAGAAATGACTGGATTGGAATGCTGGATCGGCCTCATTCACCCGATATCCGAGCCAGCTAATTAGTCGATATCGGAGCCAATATCAGATCCGCGTATCGGATCGGTGCATCTCTAATTTCCACCGAAGAAGTTCTTGGTAGTATCTTGGGGGCAGGAACTACTACAGGAACGTCCTCTTACTCGACCCTCTCAACTGCCGTGTCTCCACCGAGAGGGCGAAGTAGGAGGAAGGTTCCTGTAAAGTTGTGTGAAGTGGTTTAAAAAATGCGACCCCTCGTCGTCTGCCGAGTTTTAAAAATGCCGGCTATTTTGTTGCTTTCTGTTGACGTCACATCCCGCCCTGATTAAATCCAGTCAGCACCAAGTAAACCCCAAGCCCCACCCAGGAGTTTTTCGGGGCCATTCAGAGTGCCTACTCCAAGGCAGGGACTTTTTTTTAGCCCCTCTAAAAGTTCCGGAACTCTGTCCTTTTGGGGTGGTTCCGGGGGTGGAGACACGCAACAACGGCACAGGCCCTGTAAAATTACCCCAAAGTTCCTGCGGTGGAAACGGGCCTATTCACATGTCAGTGATGTAAATGAATCTACTTCAAAGGGAACAAACTGATCTTTCAAATCAGGGGTGGGATATTCATCCAGACAGGGCCGCTGTGGATGCAAGTTTTTGTTCCAACAAAGCAGTCGCAGTCCTGATTGTACTAATCAAGGCCCTCAGCTAAAAAACTAATGGTTGATGAATGGAGTCGAGTCTGTTACTGCCTGGTTGGGATGTTAGCCTGCACACACACCAGCCCTTTCTGGATGAGATTCCCCACCCCTGTTTTAAATCATTGAATGATGATTGGTTAAAATTTGCACTTCTCAGGGAAATGTAATACTGTGAATATTAAAATAAAACCAAGAGACAACTGGCTTCTTTTCTCTGGATGCACAAACTCAAATGGCACTTTGAGGACAAAAAGTTTCAATCTAATTTGTTCGGCACATTAGTAAGGATCTCGGGGTCTCGTTCATGAGTGAAGGTTAGATGGAGCGAGAGATCGACGGGCGGATTGGTGCAGCATCCACGGTAAAGCGGGCGTTGCACTGGTCCGTCTTTGTGAAGGGGCTGAACTTTTAGGCAAAGCTCTCGATATACTGGTTGATCTACAGTGCTGTGAAAAAGTATTGGCCCCCATCCTGATTATTTATTTTTCTGCATAAATTGTCACACTTCAATATTTCAGATCAGAAACAAATGCAGTTTTTAAATGATGATTTCATTTATTTAGGGAAAAAGGTATCCAAACCTATCAGGCCCTATGTGAAAAAGTAATTGCCTCCCAAACCTAATAACTGGTTGTGCCACCCTCTGTGACAACAACGGCAATCAAGCGTTTGCAATAATTGGGAATGAGTCTTTCACATCGCTGTGGAGGAATTTTGGCCCACTCTTCTTTGCAGAATTGTTTGAATTCGGCCACATTGGAGAGTTTTTGAGTATGAATGGCCTGTTTAAGGTCATGCCACAACGCATCAATCGGATTTAAGTCTGGGCTTTGATAAGGCCACACCAAAACCTTCATTTTGCTTTTTTTAAAGCCATTCAGAGGTGGACTTGCTGAAGTGTTTTGGATTATTGTCCTGCTGCTTAACCCAACTGCTTTTGAGCTTGAGGTCACAAAACTGATGATCAGACATTGTCCTTCAGTATTTTCTGATCGAGAGCAGAAATGGTTCATGATCCCATCAATTACAATAAGTCGTCCAGGTCCTGAAGCAGCAAAGCAGCTCCAGACCATCACATTATCACCACCATATTTGACTGTTGGTGTCATTTTTTATGAAATGCTGTGTTAGTTTTACACCAGATGTAACGAGATGCACACCTTCCATAATGTTCAACTTTTATCTTGTCAGTCTACAGAATATTTTCCAAAAAGTCTTGGGGATCTTCAAGATGTTTTTTGCCAAATGTGAGATGAGCCCTTGTGTTCTTTTTGGTCAGCAGCGGTTTTTGCCTTGGAACCCTCCCATGGATGCCATATTTGCCTAGTCTCTTTCTTCTTGTTGAATCATGAACACTGACTTTAACTGAGGCAAATGAGGCCAGCAGTTCTTCAGATGTTGTTCCGGGTTCTTTTGTGACCTCCTGGATGAGTCGTTGATGCGCTCTTGGAGTAATTTTGGTTGGCCGGCCACTCCTGGGAAGGTTCACCACTGTTCCAAGTTTTCTCCATTTGTGGATAATGGCTCTCGCCCTGATTCGCTGGAGTCCCAAAGCTTTAGAAATGGCTTTGTAACCCTTTCCAGACTGATAGATGTCAATGAATTTTTTTTCCTCATCTGTTCTTGAATTTCTTTAGATTGCGGCATGATGTGTTGCTTTTTGAGATTTTTTCAGCTGACTTCACTTTGTCAGACATGTTCGATTTAAATGATTTCTTGATTCAGTCGATCTGGCAGTAATCAGGCCTGGGTGTGGCTAGTGAAATTGAGCTAAAAAATGTGCTTAATCACAGTTAATTGAAGATTTAAAAGGGGGGGGAATTACTTTTCACATTGAGCCAGGGAGGTTTGGATAGCTTCCATTAATAAATGAAATCATCATTTAATTTTGTACTTGCCCAGGTTATCCTTGTCTAACATTAAAATTTGTTTGATGATTTGAAAAATTATACTGTGACAAATATGCAAAAAAAGAAATCAGGAAGGGGGCAAATACTTTCTCATGGCACTGCATCAATTTTGTTGCCATGGCAACAGTGTTGGCCAAATAATATGCAAATTTGTATTGAAACAAACAGTCTTCCTTGTGGATGCTGTACGGGCTGTAATTAACCTCAGCCAGGAGGTATATGTTTTCGGTGCCGTTTGTTGGTTTGTTTGTTTGTTGGTTTGTTTGTGTACAACATAACTCAAAAACTTATGGCCGGATTTTGATGAAATTTTCAGGGTAGGTGGGTATTAACTCAAGGAAGAGGTGATTAAATTTTGGCATATCTAGGCCAAAGTACTGCTGAGATATACGCCAAAGTTCAAGATTTCAAGTCTTTCCAATGGGCCGGAGTTCCAAGCGCTTTGCTTTTGGCTTTGCTGCCCCCTGGCGGAGGTTCTGCGCTCTCTGAGTGCTTTTCTAGTTTTTTTGATATGTTCAGGTGTTCTATTTCAATTATGACACTTCAATTTTGGTTGCCATGCCGACAGTATTGGCCAAATTATATGCACATTAGTGGCAAAATAGAGATTTCCTTGTGGACGCAGCACAGGCTGCTATTCTTGACCGATTACTTTCATAGGGGTGTTGACATGTGATATACTTCACTAATAACACCTATCGATTTTGGTTCCCATAGCAACAGTATTGGTCGAATAATGCACAAAAAAAGGGGAGAAGTGGGCTTTCGGGGGCCACACCCATATGGTCGCAGTCGACCGGACTGTCTAGTTTTTTTTTTTTTTTCTTTCCTCATAATGTGGACTGGACACGGATTGTAGTTGAGAAAGTAAAACTCTTCCTCAGAGGGGAACTAGAGCTGGACTGGCGACAGACTATCCGCCAGCATAGCTGGATTAGTACTTTGGCCTAGATATGCCAAATTTAATCACTTGTTCCTTGTTTTCTGTTGAATTTTGATGAAATGGTGCATGAGTGCAAGTTACGAGGTAAGACAACCAGCGGACAGAGGTTAAGAACGCTGATGCTTGTGCTGGTTATAGTTTGCATAAACATGCATTTTACTCTCAGACTGAAGGAATATCTTTGTGGATAGGAAGGATAATATTTATTTTATAATATATGTTTTATTGGAACTTTTCAGAGTGCGGCCAGTGACTTGGAGGGTCAAAGTTTCTTCTTCTTCTTGGGTTTTTATGCAAGTTGACAGACCATATGGTGTATTACTGCCACCTACCAGATTTATATTTTTGCTTAACTTATCTTTCAAAGAAACCAAGAGGAAAAAAATGAAAAAAAAATTCCTATAATCCTCCAAACCCTTTCTCCAGTATCCCCTGAATATCCGTTCCGTTCACGTCTGTTATATTCAATATCTCTCGAGCCGCGCACACTCCCATTCTTATCCTTTCCATCTTTGTCAGAACCTCACTCGCACAATTCGCCCCATAGCTATAAAAGCTAAAAACCCTCTACTATCCATGACTAATTCTTTGTTGACTTACTCTGTTCGTCCCTCACCATTCCCTTTCCCACCCTTACTCTGTGTGTCCCTCACCATTCCCTTTCCCACCCTTACTCTGTGTGTCCCTCTCCACTCCCCTTCCCACCCTTACTCTGTGTGTCACTCACCATTCCCTTTCCCACCCTTACTCTGTGCGTCCCTCACCATTCCCTTTCCCACCCTTACTCTGTGTGTCCCTCACCATTCCCTTTCCCACCCTTACTCTGTGCGTCCCTCACCATTCCCTTTCCCACCCTTACTCTGTGCGTCCCTCACCATTCCCTTTCCCACCCTTACTCTGTGTGTCCCTCACCATTCCCTTTCCCACCCTTACTCTGTTCGTCCCTCACCATTCCCTTTCCCACCCTTACTCTGTGTGTCCCTCACCATTCCCTTTCCCACCCTTACTCTGTGTGTCCCTCACCATTCCCTTTCCCACCCTTGCTCTGTCCGTCCCTCCCCCTTCCCTTTCCCACCCTTACTCTGTGTGCCCCTCACCATTCCCCTTCCCACCCTTACTCTGTGCGTCCCTCACCATTCCCTTTCCCACCCTTACTCTGTGTGTCCCTCACCATTCCCTTTCCCACCCTTACTCTGTGCGTCCCTCACCATTCCCTTTCCCACCCTTACTCTGTGCGTCCCTCACCATTCCCTTTCCCACCCTTACTCTGTGCGTCCCTCACCATTCCCTTTCCCACCCTTACTCTGTGCGTCCCTCACCATTCCCTTTCCCACCCTTACTCTGTGCGTCCCTCACCATTCCCTTTCCCACCCTTACTCTGTGCGTCCCTCACCATTCCCTTTCCCACCCTTACTCTGTGTGTCCCTCACCATTCCCTTTCCCACCCTTACTCTGTGCGTCCCTCACCATTCCCTTTCCCACCCTTACTCTGTGTGTCCCTCACCATTCCCTTTCCCACCCTTACTCTGTGCGTCCCTCACCATTCCCTTTCCCACCCTTACTCTGTGTGTCCCTCACCATTCCCTTTCCCACCCTTACTCTGTGCGTCCCTCACCATTCCCTTTCCCACCCTTACTCTGTGTGTCCCTCACCATTCCCTTTCCCACCCTTACTCTGTGCGTCCCTCACCATTCCCTTTCCCACCCTTACTCTGTGCGTCCCTCACCATTCCCTTTCCCACCCTTACTCTGTGCGTCCCTCACCATTCCCTTTCCCACCCTTACTCTGTGCGTCCCTCACCATTCCCTTTCCCACCCTTACTCTGTGCGTCCCTCACCATTCCCTTTCCCACCCTTACTCTGTGCGTCCCTCACCATTCCCTTTCCCCTCGTGCCCGTACTCCTGACACCAAAAGCATCTTAATGGGGCTCTTTCAAACGCCCTCACTCTGTAACTAACAAAATCTATCATTACTCGGTCAGGTAGTTTATTTTCAAATTCCAACATTACAGACAAGCTATCTATTGCTTCGCCATCTTTATAACGCTTTAAGCGTCATGCTCCACATACCCCATGTTGAGGAATTCATACTGGTTAGCGTTGACTTTTAAATGAAGGGCCCAAAAAACAGTTAAGCAGTTCAACAATTTTACTATAAAAATTCAGAAGGTAAAAACATGAGTACAATAAGGTAAATTCATGTGCACAGATACAGACAAATGAAAAATAGGCTTCAAACCATCAAATAATACAGAAACCATACACAACGCAAAGAATTGGAAAGAAGAATACTCAGATAAACAGAGGCTCTGGTCATAGAGGACCAGAGGGCTGAGAGCAGCCCCGAGTTCTTCTCGGTCCCCATCTTTATAGCTCGGTGTCCCTTTGTTGTCAATCTTCCGATTCACCATGGTCTCCAGCTGCAAAACTCCCTCAGTCTAAAAATATGCATGAACTCTAACCAACACCTCCAAACTCATGCTACCACTCCAGACATCACAAGATATTTTACCAGGGAACATAACCCATTTTTGACCCTTATGACGTCTTCTCTCAGAGAGTTGGGGCCTTTAAGAACAACAAGAGGATTCATCGTTGCTAATCCCCTATTTCTATTTTTGAATGGGCCAATAAATGAATAGCCACAGCTGGACATGAAGCTGGTGTATAGTCTAAATTTAAGGTATGGCCCCTTTCACTGATTGCAGGCTCCTGCATTCTTTTGAGATACAGAAGGTCCCTGAAAAAACAATACCATTCACTCAGATTCACATTGCTTTAGATTAATACAGCGTTTCAGTTAATATCAGTTAAAGCTTGATTAGTAATGCATTCAGATATATAATGCTTGATTAGTATTGTATTCAGATATATAATGAATACAACAATTCAGCAATAGCTCAATATAGTAATGCTTCTGTTAGTTTTAGATTGATAACACATTTTAATGTTACTGGTGTCAGATCAAATTCTTTAATCCTTAAAGCCCTATCTCGCTGGGGTCAAAGTTTCTGCGGTTATCGAGAGAGTTTCATCATCGCCCCGCCTCGTGTACTGAAGTCTTCCGGTTTTCAGCTGACCTTGCTGATATAGAGCACTTCAATATCAGGCCTACCAATGAAAACGTAGCCTCAGCACACAAAAACTTTGAAATGCCTACATTAATCGCGGAAATAGCAACAGAAAAATTAAACCCTGCTACCGAAACTGCAAAAACCGCAACATAAACTGTTGACTCGTAGCATAAGACTATGAAACTGCAACAGCTTCTCTCGCATCCGTCTTTGCCATTTACTGCGCTTGCGCGTACCGGCCCAGGCTGCTTTCAGAGATGGCGGAATCAGGCGTGTTTCCTTCGGTTGGTAAGTAAAACTTCCAAATATGACGTTGTTGTTAATGCAGATGTTTAACAATGAATTGTAAGACGTAGCTGTTACATCCACATTCTCGTAAATTCGCTTATTTTAGCATGTCACCCTGCCGAAAATGAACGATGCACTGTCGATTTCGCTAAAGTCTTAGAGTTGCCAAATTGACGACTTTCTCAAGACGTATACATAGGCTACGTCTTGAGTGGACAAACAATCCCGATTTGGAAAGTCGCCAGATTAAGCGAGAAAGTCGTCAAGTTGGCAACTCTAAGACTTTAGCGAAATCGACAGTGCATCGTTCATTTTCGGCAGGGCGACATGCTAAAATAAGCGAATTTACGAGAATGTGGATGTAACAGCTACGTCTTACAATTCATTGTTAAACATCTGCAATAACAACAACGTCATATTTGGAAGTTTTACTTACCAACCGAAGGAGACACGCCTGATTCCGCCATCTCTGAAAGCAGCCTGGGCCGGTACGCGCAAGCGCAGTAAATGGCAAAGACGGATGCGAAAGAAGATGTTGCAGTTTCATAGTCTTATGCTACGAGTCAACAGTTTATGTTGCGGTTTTTGCAGTTTCGGTAGCGGGGTATTATTTTTCTGTTGCTATTTCCGCGATTAATGTAGGCATTTCAAAGTTTTTGTGTGCTGAGGCTACGTTTTCTTTGGTAGGCCTGAATATACAAGTTCTAGGTGAAACCAGGCAAGAATCGCTGGACATTTGAGGAAACGGCACTTCGAATTCTCATTTAAAGTGCTCGCAGTTTTTTTATTTATTAGGCGCCCTCCCACTATTTTGTTTTAGAACGCATTCATGCAAGCTGTCACTAGGTGTGTGTCAAGTGTCAAAGTCCTGCTTTAGACTGGGGGGAGGGGGTTTACCCGAAACCGATCCGTGTGTGCAATGAAGGTTCTTACTGGAGACCAGCTGAATACGGCGGAGACCGCGCTGAAGGCTTTCTTTCCGCAGTCGCTGCAGGTGAATCTGCGGGTCGGTTGAAATCTGGGTCTGCGTGGTGTGCATTTCGTCGGAATAATGAGCGGTGTTTCGCTATTCAAAGGCAACTTCAGCAAGTTTGCCCACTATCTTGCTCTAGAATACAGTATGGAACGGTGGGTTGGGGACGGGCTCACTTCGTCGTCGAGACTGTCGTGCCAACCCAAAAGCGTGACGATGTTTGGTTTGCAAAATATTAATTTGTTAATATTCCAAACGACGCAGCGTACATGGATGCAAATTGTGTGTGTGCGCGCGCGCGTTTTTTTTTCTTTTGTAAACAGTGCAATACTGGGGGAAACTGAAAATGTCATGCTGTGAACTTTGAAACAAGAGCCATCTGGCAATGGCGGATCCCCCCCGGCTGTAGGTTGTGTAACCTACAGGTTGTGTGGACAGACGGACAGACTGAAACCCCCAAAAGGTACAACTAGACCGTAAGGAGAAGCTCCATACCAAATTTGGTGTTTGTAAGTGGTATAGTTTTCGAGTTCTGGTCCGGAAACGATTTTATTACGGACGGACAGGCGGACGGACACACTGATCGCTATATCCTCCCGCATTATATGCCAGGGGGATAAAAAGCTGGCAGATAACGGGCTCGCCCATGTCAAGCGATTATTTTTACCCCTCTCTGTAGGTGTATGGTCACATTTTCCTCTCGAACAGAATAAAATCTGACCCTGTTGATGTCTTGGTGGACACCTGGCCAGACTTCACCATAGTTATCTGCCGACCACAAAATAAAGAGGTAAGGGACATGGAACTTGTGAAGTACAGCGCCGTGAATAATTATTTGTCTCCTTTCTGATTTATTCATTTATTTATGGCATATTTGTGAGGCTTAAATGTTTCAGATCATCAAACAAATTTTAATATCTGACAGAGATAATCCGAGTAAACACAAAGAGCAGTTTTTAAATGATGATTTAATTTCATTTGTACTTACTTGGGTTATCTTTGTCTAATATTTAAATTTGTTTGATGATCTGAAACATTTAAGAGTGACAAATATGCAAAAAAATACAACACCAATTCCGACATAGTTGGGCCAAAGTGTAAATTGTGAATAAAATCAAAATGCAATGACTTTCAGATCACATGAGCTAATGTTATTTGTAACAGAACATAACATTTCAATTGTTGAAACTGAGGCATTTTACATTTTTATCCACAAAATGAGCTTATTTCAAATTTTCTGGCAAAAGGCTGAAAAAGCTATTAATATGTAAGAGAATCAGCTGAAAGAACATTTAGCAGGTAATTACGTTAACTGGCATCAGGGGTGTAACATGATTGGCTATAAAAGGGATGTCTTGGAGAGGCTGAGTCTCTCAGAAGTAAAGACGGCCAGAGGCTCTCCAACCTGTGAAGGTTTGCGTAAAAAATTGTGGAATACTTTAAAAACAATGTTCCTCAACATCAAATTGCAAAGGCTTTGAAAGTCTCATCATCACAAGTGCATAACAACATCAAAACTTTCAGAGAAACTGGAAAAATCTCTGTGCATAAGGGACAAGGTCGAAGACCTTTACTGGATGCCTGTGATCTTCGGGCCCTCAGACGCCACTGCATCACTCACCGGCATGATTCTGTCATTGACATTATTAAATGGGCCCAGGAATACTTCAAGAAACCACTGTCTGTAAACACAGTCCGCTGTGCCATCCACAGATGCCACCTAAAAGTGAATCATGCAAAAAGGAATCCATTGTTGAGCATGATCCAGAAGCGCCGCTGTGTTCTCTGGGCAAAGGCTCATTTAAAACGGACTGTTGCAAAGTGCCCTGTGGTCAGACGAGTCCAGATTTGACATTCTTGTTGGAAATCATTGGCGTTGTGTCCTCTGGGCTAAAGAAAAGAAAGACCACCCCTCCTGTTATCAGCGTTCAGTTCAAATGCCAGCATCCCTGATGGTATGTTGATGCATTAGTGCATATTGTGTGGGACAATTGTATGTTTTAAAATGCACCACGAATGCTGAAAGGTATACAAAGGTTTTAGAGCAACATTTGCTCCCCTCCAGATGATATCAATTCCAGGGAAGGCCTTGTGTATTTCAGCAGGACAATGCAAAACCACATACTGCAGCTATTGCAACAGTATGGCTTCGTTGTAGAAGAGTCCGTGTGCTGAACTGGCTGGCCTGTAGTCCTGATCTTTCACTGATTGAGAACATTTGGCGCATAATTAAACAAAAAGTCCATCAAAGGAGACCCAACTCTCCAGCAGCTGGAAGCCTGTATTAAACAAGAGTGGGATCAAATTCCAATGGCTAAACTCAAGAAACTTGTCTCCTCAATGCCCAGATGCCTCCACTCTGTGTTAAAAAGAAGAGGGGATGCTACACCATGGTAAACAGGCCCCTGTCCCAACTTTTTTGAGACCTGTATCAGCCATCAAATTTGAAATGAGCTCATTTTGTGGATAAAATTGTAAAATTTCTCTGCCAACATTTGCTATGTTCTCTGTTCTATTGTGAATAAAATACTGGCTGGTGTGATTTGAAAGTCATTGCGTTTTGATTTTATTTACAATTTACACTTTGTCCCAACTATTTCGGAATTGGGGTCGTATGCAATCAGGAAGGGGGCAAATACTTTTTCACGGCACTGTGTTTCCCACTTGTCAGTGCTTTGGCACAATAGGCCTAGTTCAGGCCCAGGCTGCAAACTTATTCCTGACGTTTAACTGTATTTCATTTGCAGGAAGGCGATCGCCTCAAAACCGTCTACGCCTTTTCCAAAGATGAAGCAGCCTTGAGGGAAATGCTGGGACAGAAGGAATTTTTACCCTGGCAAGAGATTTTTTTCATAGGTAGGCTCTCCAGGAATTTTTTATGGTTTAAAATTTTACTAATTTGTGGAATAGTGCTTATGGATTTTGAGTGCCGATAAAACAAGCCAATCAATAAAATAAATTTCGGGATCAATAGATTTTCTCTCTCATGGATGTCATGGCAGAATCTTACCACAAATCTTTAATTTTTAGTAGATTGCATGGAAATCATGTTTTCCGTTAGTTTATTCGTTCGTCCTCGGCGTGAAAAAGTTTTTAGGGGCTATGTCAATAGCTGGGCAAGGGCAGTTTAGTTGCAAAACTTATGTTTTTCAAGGGCCACAGGAAAGTCTAGCATTCGCCATTCGAAAGGGGGAGCGCGACAATCTAAACGAATCCAGCTTTCTTTCACATCTTCTGCAAAAAATATTTATGAAAGAAGTGCGCTGCAATAGTAGGCAATGTCGTGGGAAGGAAATTTTGGTGATCTTTATCTTCCCGTGGCCAAAATATGGCTTTGAGGAGTCCAAATGTGAGACGGGGCATTAACGGCAGACCGATGCTTTCACTCGATCACTCTTTCAAAACCAGGGAGAGTGCAGAGACATTTCCATATGCAACCTCCACTTTTTACGGCTGTTTATTTGATGGAACGATGTCAATTTTGACTAAAATTTTTGACGCATGAAAATGGTTTACAAATCAATAAACTGTTGGATGAATAACAAGACAAAGGCGTGAATTTGGAATAAATGCTTGAAATGGCCAACCTGCTGTATGTTATTTCCAATTTTAAAAAATTGTGTCTGTAAAGTCCTTCAGTGTGATTTTTCTAGCCTACAAAGAACAATATGGTGGTCTGTGGTATCAAAGGCAGCACTTAAATTACAGAGGACAAGAACAGAGATGCAGCCATAATCCATGGAGAAATGGCTGCTAGATCACTGCAGTTTATGCAGCAGACTCACTGAAAATGTGAAGTACATGTATCATTCTGGTAGGTTTGTGTACGCAGAGAGCTGACTGGTCTCATGCAGCGCTCTTGATGTGCGTACTGAAGCGTAAGAATGTAAGCAGTTCCGGACACTGCTAGTGTGTCTGCTGCTGTCTCTGTTCCAGGTGTTGACCAGTGTTTCGAGCTCGCGATGCGGAGTGCTGCTGCAGCTCACGCAGGTGTGTCAGCTGAGAAATACGCCATGGCGCGTCAGATGAGACTGCACGACCTCAGTCAGCTCCCTGTGCTGGACAGGTACTGCGCTCGTCCACCAGTCCGGCTCACAGCAGTGACATCACTCGTGGGGAACCGTGGTCGTGGGGTCTTCTGATTTTACTTGTATCACCCTGACTATAGTATCAGGAGATACTGTGGTTTAGTTCCGGGGCCGCTGCCGCCCGCAGAGATTTTCTGTTCCAGGCTCTGGAAGCCACAATTATGAAAGGAATTTTTTCTAATTTTACACAGGCAAAGATATTTACTTCACAATGATCAAGACCAGTAGCACTGTCAGTCAGAATCCTGTACACACTGTGCGTACAATTTTTTTTGAAGGTGTGAAAAAAATAAATATTGTAATGGGTTTTTTTTTTTTTTAATTGTTTTTGGGGAGAGGATAATGAAGATGCTGCGTCCAATTATTTTTTAGCAAATTAATTGAAGCCCAACAAAAAGGCCAATGATTTACGTCATTTACGTCATCTCTCACAAAGTCATTTTGAATTCTGGCGCTGTATTCTTCTACACTACGTACCCTATCGCCTACGTGGTTATTACGGTTCGGTCCGGTAATGTTATAGAAATGTGGAAAAGACAGACAGCGAGAATAAAGGCGCTGGTAGCAGTCAGGCAGGATGGGAAGATGAGGTAGCTAGCTGTGCGTACTCTGAAATTGAATCCTGGCGGCGCCACTGCTCAAGACCGATTTTCGGCAATTTTGGACGTCCAATATGGCTGCAGACGGCCATTTTGTCCGAAATTTGGGGATCGAGGAGCTGCATGCCTCAGTCCCTGTGGGGACCGTGTTATCTAGTTTTTACCTGAAATGCTGCGATCATGTGTGACTGACAGAAAAATGACTGGTGTGGGACAGGGGCTTTCAGTCCAGCCGTGCAGTTACACGCCTGATGCAGCAAAATCACCCCTTCGAGCCTTCAGTGTGAAACTGGTTTGTTGTTGTGAAAATCTGCGCCCATCATGACTCTGATACAGACCAAAGAAGCACAGAGATGTGATGTGACTGTAATCGACTTCTTCAGTTAGTTACTTGCACAGTAGCAACAAATACTAGCAAATCCTGCCGCATTACAGAAACAGAGCTGCACAATTTAAGGGACTCTTTTTTGGTCACATTTTATTTGAAGTGTTGCTCATAAAGGCTTTATACAGCATGTATAATGCCTTCATAAATGAGACATAATGTCTTCATAAATCATTCATAAGCAAATGTCATGCTTTGTAAAGGGTGAAATAACTCATCATTATTCAACATATGATGCAGGATGTGACAATGACAATGTCACTTAGCTGACAATGTCACCCTTTATCACAATTAGCCACTAGCTAAGTGACATTGTCAGTTATATCACATCTGGCATCACATGTTGAATAAGGATGTGTTATTTCACCCTTTAAAAAGCATGACGTTTCCTTATGTATGATTTATGTAGACATTATGTCTCATTCATGAAGGCATTATGCATGCTCTATAAAGACTTTATGAGCAACACTTCAAATAAAGTGTGACCTCTTTTTTGATCAGGAAAACGTTTTATGAAAATGGAAGTATATTTGGGAAATTTAGAAATATATCTGGGTTCATTCTTGTCTCCAGAATTTCTTGATTAGCGCTGCTTTGGGTTCTGGCGTTGGTGCGCATTGGTGATAAAGAATTGTACCAGGGGATTATTGGCCCACTCACAAGGATCCGGTTTTGACTGGTCGTTTGATTTCTTTAAGTTTACAAATGTGGTTTTATCTGTGGCTGATTTGATTGGAAATGGAAACATTTTCTTGAATTCAAACATAGTTGCACTAATTTGAAATTAAGGCCTGAATACAGTCAGCATCCCTTCACAAGGTAAGTGCATGTGAGACCTGCTCCTCCTAGTAAGAGCTGAGCCCCCTTCATCAGGCCCGAGTGACACCCCCAGAATGAAGCCATGTTATTGGCTAAGGTGCTGGATTGTGTGACATCACTGTACCCCTCCCCCTCTTGTATTCTCAGCAATCCGCCATTCCGGCTGTCCTCACTGGACGAATCCCACCTGGATCTGGTGAAGGGAGCCTGGAAGTTCAGTGAGGGACGGGACACGTCAAGAATTATCCGGAACATGATCTGTAACTTCCCTTCCTGCTGCCTGCTGGACGAGGACGGAATGCCGGTGGCGTGGATTTTAACGTATTCCACCTGCGCCATGGGATTGCTGTACACTGTACCTGAGCACAGAGGAAAAGGCTGCGCCAAGATCCTCATTAGCACCTTGGCTAGAAGACTCCATGCTCTGGGCTGCCCTGTGTACTGCAACATTGAAGAGGAGAACCATGTGTCTTACCAGCTCTTTACAAAAATGTGCTTTACCGAAGACCCCTGTTACAGAGGTGCCTGGTTTAGGGTCTGTAATGTACAGTAATGTGATTGAAACCTCAAGTCCTTACTCAGTATGCTAGGCTACCATCCCAATGAATGAGCACATTGGCTTTTGGCTACATTCACATGTCAGTGCTGTAAATGAATCTGCTTCTATGCAAACAAACTGATCTTTCAAATCAGGGGTGGGATATTCATCCAGACAGGGCCGCTGTGGATGCAAGTTTTTGTTCTAACAAAGCAGTCGCAGTCCTGATTGTACTAATCAAGGCCCTCAGCTAAAACTCCAATGGTTGATGGATGGAGTCAAGTCTGTTACTGCCTGGTTGGGATGTTAGCCTGCACACACACCAGCCCTTTCTGGATGAGATTCACCACCCCTGTTTTAAATCATTGAATGATGATTGGTTAAAATTTGCACTTCTCAGGGAAATGTAATCCTGTGAATATTGAAATAAAGCCAAGAGATAACTGGCTTCTTTTCTCTGAATGCACAAACTCAAATGGCACTTCGAGGACAAAAAGTTGCAAACTAATTTGCTCAGCACATTAGTAAGGGTAAACCACTTTTACTTTGACGTTCTCTCCATTTGTGGATAATGGCTCTCACCGTGGTTCGCTGGAGTCCCAAAGCATTAGAAATGGCCTTTTAACCCTTTCCGGACAGATGTCAGTGACTTTGTTTCTCATCTGTTCTTGAATTTCTTCAGATTGCGGCACGATGTGTTGCTATTTGAGAGGTTTTGGCCAACTTTACTTTGTTAGACAGGTTCTATTCAAGTGATTTCGTGATTCAGCAGGTCTGGCAGTAATCAGGCCTTGGTGTGGCTTGTGAAATTGAACTAAAAACTGTGCTTAATCACAGTTAATTCAAGATATAACAGGGGGGGGGGATTACTTTTTCACATATAGCCAAGGAGGTTTGGATAGCTTTTTCACTTAATAAATGAAATCATCATTTAAGAACTGCATTTTGTACTTACTTGAGTTGTCTTTGTTTAATATTAAAATTTGTTTGATGATCTGAAAAATTGAAGTGTGACAAATATGCAAAAAAAGAAATCAGAAAAATACTTTTTCACAGCACTGTATCAGTTTTTGTTGCCATGGCAACAGTGTTGACCAAATAATATGCAACTTTGTACTAACATATACACTCTTCCTTGTGGACACTGTACGGGCTGTAATTTTTTTGATATGTTCAGGTGTTATACTTCACTTATGACACCTATCAATTTTGGTTGCCATGCCGACAGCATTGGCGGAATTATACACACATTAGTGGCAAAACGTAGAGATTTCCTTGTGGACGTAGCACAGGCTGCAATTTTTGACTGATTACTTTCATATTTGGTATTGAAATCTTACAAAACTCAAAACCAGTGAAGTTGGCACGTTATGTAAATCGTAGATAAAAACAGAATACAATGATTTGCAAATCCTTTTCAACTTTTATTCAATTGAATACACTGCAAAGACAAGATGTTTAATGTTCAAACTGAGAAACTTGATTTTTTTTTGCAAATAATCATTAACTTAATTTAAAGGCAGCAACACATTGCAAAAAAGTTGGCTCAGGGGCCTTTTTACCACTGTGTTACATCGTCTTTCCTTTTAACGACACTCTGTAAACATTTGGGAATTGAGGAGACCAATTTTTGAAGCTTTTCAGGTGGAACTCTTTCCCATTCTTGCTTGATGTAAAGCTTAAGTTGTTCAACAGTCCGGGGTCTCTGTTGTCGTATTTTACGCTTCATAATGCGCCACAAATTTTTTAATGGGAGACAGGTTTGGACTACAGGCAGGCCAGTCTAGTACCCGCACTCTTTTGCTACGGAGCCATGCTGTTGTAACACGTGCAGAATGTGGCTTGGCATTGTCTTGCTGAAATAAGCAGGGGCGTCCATGAAAAAGGCGTTGCTTGGATGGCAACATATGTTGCTCCAAAACCTGTAAGTGCCTTTCAGCATTAATGGTGCCTTCACATATGTGTAAGTTGCCCCTGCCTTGGGCACTAATACACCCCCATACCATCACAGATGCTGGCTTTTGAACTTTGCGCCTATGACAGTCCGGATGGTTCTATTCCTCTTTGGTCCGGAGGACACGACGTCCACAGTTTCCAAAAACAATTTGAAATGTGGACTCGTCAGACTACAGAACACTTTTCCACTTTGCATCAGTCCATCTTAGATGAGCTTGGACCCAGCGAAGCCGGCGGCGTTTCTGGGTGCTGTTGATAAATGGCTTTCGCTTTGCATTGTAGAGTTTTAACTTGCACTTGCAGATGTTGCGACGAACTGTAGTTACTGACAGTGGTTTTCTGAAGTGTTCCTGAGCCCATGTGGTGATGTCCTTTACACACTGATGTCGGTTTTTGATGCAGTACCGCCTGAGGGATCGAAGGTCACGGGCATTCAATGTTGGTTTTCAGCCTTGTCACTTACGTGCAGTGATTTCTCCAGATTCTCTGAACCTTTTGACGATATTACGGACCGTAGATGATGAAATCCCTAAATTTCTTGCAATAGCTCGTTGAGGAATGTTGTTTTTAAACTGTTCGACAATCAGCTTAGGAATTTGTTCACTAAGTGGTGACCCTCGCCCCAACCTTGTTTGTGAATGACTGAGCATTTCAGGGAAGCTGCTTTTATACCCAATCATGGCACCCCCCTGTTCCCAATTAGCCCGTTCACCTGTGGGATGTTCCAAATTAGTGTTTGATGAGCATTCCTCAACTCTCTGTCTTTTTTTGCCACTTGTGCCAGCTTTTTTGAAACATGTTGCAGGCATCAAATTCCAAATGAGCTAATTTGCAAAAAATTACAAAGTTTACCTGTTCAAACATTAAGTAACTTGTCTTTGCAGTGTATTCAATTGAATATAGGTTGAAAAGGATTTGCAAATCATTGTATTCTGTTTTTATTTACGATTTACACAACGTGCCAACTTCACTGGTTTTGGGTTTTGTATATACTTCACTAATAACACCGATCAATTTTGGTCGCCATGGTGTCAGTATTGGCCAAATAATGCACAAAAAGGAGGAGAAGCGGGCTTTTGGGGGCTAAACCCATGTGGTCGCAGTCGACCGGACTGTCTAGTTTTTATTTTATTTTTTTCCCCATAATGTGGTTTTTAAGACACGGATTGTAGTTGAGAAAATAAAACTCTTCCTCAGAGGGGAACTAGAGCTGGACTGGCGACAGACTATCCGCCAGCATAGCTGGATTTGTACTTTGGCCTAGATATGCCAAAATTTAATCACTTGTTCCTTGTTTTCTGTTGAATATTGATGAAATGGTGCATGAGTGCAAGTTACGAGGTAAGACAACCAGCGGAAAGAGGATGAGTTAAGAACACTGATACTTGTGCTGGTTATAGTTTGCATAAACATGCATTTTACTCTCAGACTGAAGGAATATCTTTGTGGAGAGGAAGTATAATGTTTTATGAAAACTGGGAAATCTAACCATTGCTTTTAATAGTGCGGCAGTGACATAGCAAATTACGGTTATTGACTTGTAAGGTCAAAGTTTCTCCGGTTACGAAGAGAGTTTCATCATCGCCCCACCTCGTCTTTTGAAGTCTGCCGTTTTTTTCCGCTGACCTCACTGTTATAGAGCACTTCAATATAGAAGTTCCAGGTGAAACTAGACAGAAATCACTGGACATTTGAGGAAACAGCACTTCGCATTCTCATTTTAAGTACTCGCAGTTGTTTTTGTTTTTTTTACATTAGGCGCCATCCCACTATTTTGTTATAGAACGCATTCATGCAACTGTCTCTAGTGGTGCGGGAAATGAGCGGAGATAGATAGGCTACAGCTGAATGACCCCCGAGTCTTTTCCGCCGTTCGCACTGCATTTCAGCAACAAGTGTCAAATCCTGCTTTAGACTGGGGGGAGGGGGTTTACCCGAAACCGGATCCGCGTGTGCAATGAAGGTTCTTACTGGAGACCAGCTAAATACGGCGGAGACCGCGCTGAAGGCTTTCTTTCCGCAGTCGCTGCAGGTGAATCTGCGGGTCGGTTGAAATCTGGGTCTGCGTGGTGTGCATTTCGTCGGAATAATGAGCGGTGTTTCGCTATTTAGAGGCAACTTCAGCAAGTTTGCCGAGCGTCTCGCTCTGGAATTCAGTATGGAGCGGTGGCCTGGGGACGGGCTTCCTCATCTTCGAGAGGCCGCTGCCTTCCAAACCCGTCACAACTCTGCCAACCCAAAAGCGTGACGACGTTTTGTTTGCCGAACATCAATCTGTCAGTATAATAGACGAAGCTGCGTACATTGATTTAAACTTTTGGTAAACTTTAAAATACTTTGGGAATCGGGAAATGTCATGCTGTGAACTTAGGGGGAAAAAAAAAAAAGCTGGCAAATAATTGGGCCGCCTATGTCAAGCATGTGTATTAATCTCTTCCTGTAGGTGTATGGTTATATTTTCCAAATGAACAGGATGAAGTCTGACCCAGTAGATGTTTTGGTGGACAACTGGCCAGACTTCACCATTGTTGTCTGCCGACCACAAAATAAAGAGGTAAGGACGTGGAGCGCAGTTGGCCTAGTTCAGGCCCAGACCTCAAACCTATTCCTGACGCTTACTGTATTTTATTTGCAGGAAGGCGACCGCTTCAAAACCATCGACGCCTTTTCAAAAGATGAAGCAGCCTTGAGGAAAATGCTGGGAAGGAAGGACTTTTTACCCTGGCAAGAGTATTTTTGCTTAGGTGGGCTAGTATTTTTTTATTATTATTATTGTTGTTTAAAACTTTACTAATTTGTGAAATATTGCTTAAGAGATATATCTGATGTATGTAGCTTATAAGAAAACATGATTTCAATCAGTTAATCTCCTTAAAATGTGTAATATAAGGACTGGCCACCACAATCCTCCGATCAAAACCCCATATAGAGCTCATTTGGGACAATTTGAATCGCCCTGTCTGACAGAGGGCAGCTCCGCCTGGGACTCCGCCCTGAGAGAGGAGAGGGATAACATCCCTCAGAGAGGCGGATGACCTAATCAGCTCTGTGCCACGTCGGATAAATGCTGCCATTGCTGCAAATGGTGGCCACACAAGATAATGACTTTAATTATACCCCTGAATGGCGTTTCGGGGATATTTTGTTTTTGGTCCGACCGCCGCCGCACCGCCCTATGTGTTAACGCCATAACTTCAGTAATATTTCAACTAGAAATTTAATGTTTTGCATATAAGTAAGTATCATGGAAAGGAAGAACTGATTCGATTTTGGACAATTTACAATTTCTTGATTGGCCACCAGGGGCCAAAAACTGAAAAATCACTGTTTTTATCAAATCTCTGGAAATATTTGTCCAATTCACCTCAAATCAAGTGCAAATGGAAGGTCATGACCTGAGGATGCACCCTACGATGACATCATACCGGTTTGGTTCAACATTTTGACACAAGGTGGAGCTTTGTCACATAAAATTTACCATTTTTGCCATATCTTTGGAACCATTTGTCCAATTGTTATGGCCCCAATTTGTTATGACATTCACGACGGCAAGGGATGACAGACAAAACTTTAAAACTTAAACAGATTAAATTAAACAAAGACCAACACTAACCTACAATTTTTACTACTGGCCAAGCTTGATAATATACAAGAAAAAAAATATTTACAGTCCCTTGAGATGGGGTTGCTTGGTGATGTCCTGGGTGAGGAAAATGCTCCAACACAGGCCAAAATCCACATAAAGCTTCACAGGTCTTGAAAAGAGTGACAGGTCTGGTCACATGTATCTTTCTCCTTGCAATTTCTCCGACTACTTTTCTCTCTCAATTTTTCTCCTTATATACTTTTTTGCAGCCCCCTCCCACCTTCCAGACTTTTTTCAATTCTCTGGGACTTTCCCCTCTCAGACATGCCCAGGACACGCCCAAACCTAGCTCCAGACTGGGCTTAACAAAAAAAAAGGTCAATACTGCCATCTAATGGCATTTTTTCACATTACGCCTCCATTCCAAAAGGGAAATATTTTGACTTATAAAGGAAAAATTTTTCTTTTCAATACAAAAATGGTTAAGTAGACACTAGTATTTATATACATATAATACAATATGCTAATAAACACGTGATATATACACATACTCAAACACGGGATAAGCAATCAGCAATTACATTGTCAGTACCCTTTACATGCTGAATTTCCAGGTCAAACTCCAGTAAAATCAAAATCCAATTCAACAATCTCTGATTCTTGTTTTTCATCGTACTCAAAAACATTAACGGATTGTGGTCAGTGTACACAATCATTGGCTTTTGCCCTGTATGAACATAAACCTCAAAGTGTTGTAAGGATAGAACCAGAGCCAACAGCTCCTTTTCAATTGTGGAATAGTTCTGCTGGTGGCGATTAAACTTCCTGGAGAAGTATGCCACGGGATGCTCAATGTCATCAGAGTCACTTCTCCGTAGGAGCACAGATCCACAAGCTTGGTCGCTAGCATCGACCGTGATGGAGACCGGTTTGTTGAAGTCAGGAGGTTTCAGCACGGGAAAGTGATGCAGCAGAGACTTCAGGCGATCGAAGGCTCTTTGGCATGCTTCATCCCAAGTGAACTTTATGCCTTTCTTCAGTTGGTTGGTGAGACTGAGAGCAATCTCAGCAAAGTTCTTGCAGAACTTGCGGTAGTACCCGATCATTTCAAGGAAGCGGCGCAAAGCTTTTTGTTGTTGTCAGGAACTGGAAAGTCCATGATGGCTTGGACTCTAGCATTTATGGGTGCCACCTTACCCTGGCCTATGACGTAGCCAAGGTACGTGACAGTAGCACAACCAAAGTCACTCTTGTTCAGTTTAACAGTCAGGTTAGCCTGGGTCAGGCGCTGGAACAATGTCTCTACATCTTTCAGATGTTCTTCCCAGGAGTCACTCCATGTGATCAGGTCGTCGATGTACACACCCGTGTGTGGCAATCCGGCGATTGTAGACTGTATCATCCTTTGGAACGTAACTGGGGCATTTTTCATGCCCAAGCGTAGGACTTCATACTGGTACAACCCAGATGGTGTGGCAAAAGCAGAGATGCTCTTGGCCCTCTCACTTAAAGGCACACACCAATAACCTTTCAATAAATCAATCTTGGTCAGAAACTTTGCTTGCCCTACTCTATCGACACAATCATCAGTCCTAGTTACAGCATTGACTTTGCAATAATCTGTATAGAATCTAGTAATAATAATAATAATAACAATGCATCAATAGTACCTCCATCAGGTTTTGGAACTAGCACACAGGGTGAACTCCAATCTGAGTTGGAGGGTCTGATAATATCATGTTCCAACATGTACACAACCTCTTTCTCAGCAGTCTTTCTCTTTTCAGGATTCATCCGGTACGGATGCTGTTTTATTGGTTTGGCATTACAAACATCTACATCATGAGAGGCTATAGATACTCTCTTTGGAACATCAGGAAAATCTTTATATTTCTTGATCAACCTCTCAAACTGATCTTTCTGTAAGGATTCTAAGCGCTGGAGTTTTACATCAAGATTTTGCAACACTTCAGAATTTGTCAATTTACATGAAAGAACTTCAGCTTTAAATCTAGGTTCATCATCTTAAAACTCCCCCTCATCTTCACAAGTCTCGGCCATAGGAGAATCTGAAGTGACAGCTGCAACCCTAGCATTTCTGTCATGATAAGGCTTCAGCAGGTTAATGTGACACAACTGTTGTGGCTTTCTCCTATCTGGAGTCTTCACAATGTAATTGAGATCATTGAGTTCTGTTAGAATTTCATATGGACCATGAAATCTAGCCTGCAATGGATTGGACTGCAAGGGAAACAACACAAGAACCTTGTCTCCTGGTTTTAAGTCACAGCCTCTTGCCTTATGATCATAGCAAGTTTTCATTTTTCCCTGACTGGATTTCAAGTTCTCTTTGGCTAGGTCACAAGCTGCACACAATCTTTCCTTGAACTTGCTAACATAGTCTAACAGACTGATGTGCGGCTCTTCCTCTTGCCATTGTTCACTCAATAATAGCAAAGGTCCTCTCACTTCATGACCAAACACTAGCTCAAATGGACTGAATCCAGTAGACTCCTGCACTGCTTCTCTAGCTGCAAACAACAGCAAATGAACACCTTCATCCCAGTCTTTCTCATGGTCATAACAATAAGTCCTCATCATTGTCTTGAGAGTGGAATGAAACCGCTCTAAGGCACCCTGACTCTCTGGATGATAGGCACTAGAAAGAATCTGCTTTGCACCTAGTTCATACACAACCTGCTGAAACAACCCAGAAGTGAAATTGCTACCTTGGTCTGACTGAATTTCCCTAGGAAGGCCAAACAACGTGAGAAACTTTAGCAAAGCCTTTGAGATTGCAGTTGCCTTGATGTTGCGTAGAGGTATGGCTTCAGGGAATCTGGTAGATGCACACATGATTGTCAACAAGTACTGATTTCCAGATCTAGTCTTGGGTAATGGACCAACACAATCAATAATGACCAGACACGGCGCTCGGCATATGCTTATCACGCACTGTGCGTAGGGCACCAACTGCCTGGGGGGGCACCAAAAAAATCAAGCCCATAAAAAAATTCTAATAATAACAGTATTTAATATTTAAACTAAAAGTTTTAAAGCATGTTAATAAATATAAGTAATACAAAAATAACGTAACGTAACGCTTATTTACGCTAAAAAAGATTAATCTCCTGCGCGGCCCTCTCATCGGTCTACCTTTGGTGCCCCCTCCCCCATTCCCTAGTAGTTTGCTCCATTATACTTCAATCGCAAATTTGGCAGAAGTTTATTCTGGAGATCTGGACATGTCATCGAAATGGAAAAGGCATCAAGAGTTGGGGGCGGAAAAGAGGAAAAGAAAAAAACTGCGAGATGATGCTCGCGCGTCACTTGCAGGTAAGACAATGTTTTAATTAACAATGATTTATTTTGTAACAGCTACGTTTACATGAACACAATAATCCGATAACTGGGAATAATCGGGTAATGGCAATAATCTGATTTGGCGCGTTTTCATGTACTTCAGTAATGTGATAATCGGAAAAACCTGGTTTACATGGTTCAGTCAATAGTTCGATTTCTTTCCAAGTACATGACGTAAAACTCTTGGTCTCCGCATAGGCCTTCCTCCACTCCTACCAAAAACCCGTGCTTGCTGGATGTGCGTTAGGAGTAAGGACTGGTGGGAGAGAGTGGTGCTCAATGAATTTTTTAGATGCAAAATGGAGAGAGAATTTCAGGATGTCTCGGGGAGCATTCGTGACACTGTGTGATCAGATGAAGGATGTCATGAGCCCAGAAGAGATTACCGCTGTACCTCTAGAAATGCGAGTGGCGATTGCGTTATATACGCTCGCTAGCTGCGGAGAGTATAGGCTGATAGCGAATCAGTTTGGTGTCCATAAAGCGTCTCTAGTTAGCTACATCCGTTTTTCTATTTGTACACATTCGCAGCTGTATCCCTGTCAGTTTCCTCTGCTGAGCGAAGCTTCTCCCCTGATAGCAGAGACTGATAAAATTACGTCAGACGTCTTATTTACATCATATATTTACGTTTTAAAGACATCAGTTTGCAACAGCACAGGACATAAAAAAGACGTCCTTTTTTGACGTCATATTTTGTCATATTGGTAAAAAATAGACATCTCTATGACGTCTTTGACACCAAAAACAAGCTCTCATACTGGTAAATATCACGTCATACTTTTGTCATATTGGGAAAAAATAGACATCTTATTTACGTCATATATTTACGTCTTTAAGACATCAGTTTGCAACAGCACAAGACGTAAAAAAAGACGTCCTTTTTTGACGTCATATTTTGTCATATTGGTAAAAAATAGACATCTCTATGACGTCTTTGAGACCAAAAACAAGCTCTCATACTGGTAAATATCACGTCATACTTTTGTCATATTGGGAAAAAATAGACATCTTATTTACGGCATATATTTACGTCTTTAAGACATCAGTTTGCAACAGCACAAGATGTAAAAAAAGACGTCCTTTTTTGACGTCATATTTTGTCATATTGGTAAAAAATAGACATCGGTATGACGTCTTTGAGACCAAAAACAAGCCCTCATACTGGTAAATATCACGTCATACTTTTGTCATATTGGTAAAATGTCTTTATTTTATCATTGTTAAGTCAGTAGTGTAAAATAAGAGAACACATTTTTGGCAACACTAATACATATGTACAAATTTCACATTTATAGTAAAACAAGTCGACATGATCTACAACATCCCCCGCCAATCGTGCGCTTCTTATTTTCGAACTCGATCAAGGCCTTTATGGTTTGAAGCTACACACCAAATTTGGTTACTGTATCTGTAGTAGTTTCTGAGTAAAGCTGTCCCCTCTATCTCGGACGGACGGACGGAGGTCAAACCTATATCTTTTATATAATAAACTTTGATCAGATACAAGGTATCTTGTTGCACATGTAGATTTCTTTGCTCTTAACTCAGATATCAAATGAGATTATTCTTGCCAGCAAGTTTTACACAATGTCACTACACAAAACATGTTGCAAAATACGATAACAGAATGGAAGCACATTTGTGTAAAGCCAAAGAAAATTGGTCAAGAAAATTGGAAAATATGTCAATAGATTTGACTAACTTAATATTCAATATTGCAATAATGAAAACACATCACATTGAGAGTAACAAGCGAGCTTATTACTTATGTTTAGTTCATAACTCAAACAATATTAACATACATGTATGAGAGAAAACTACTACACATTAAACTGCATACAACTTACATACACACCTCAAGTAACCAAGGGGTTTTAACATGGCAATCATACGAGGAGTCAGTTCTGTTTAAGAGAAATGTACCCCAAAAATTTTAGCTAAATAATGGTACAATGAGAACCGTAAAACAAGAACCTTCAGGTAGCATTTCCTTGGCTTAAAGGGGAAGTCCACCCAGGCGAGAAGGAGAATAATGAGAGGAACGGGTCAGTGAAAGTTTGGATGAATTCTGAGTCATAATAAGTAAGTTATTAATTTTTTTAATTGAGATTAATCACACACACATTGGCAACGCTGTGATGTATCTTGTGAGCTCACCTTCCAATTTCTCTGTACATAAAGTTTCATAATTTTTCATTTTCTTTATCATTGATGATGGAATAGATTTTTCCGATGCTGTGCTAATGGGAGGAGAGCTCATATGATACATTGCAGAGTAACCAATTTGTTTTTGATCCCAACTTCAAAAATTCATAAATTTCTTACTTTGAATTGCAATTTGCTCAAACTTTCAGTAATCTGTTCCTCTCATTTTTGCCCTTCTATTCAAACAGACTTATCATCTGCTCGGGCCTCCCCTTGAAACATAAATATGAACAAACAGGTTTTCAGACCAACTGAGCAGGTAAAAAAAAAAGATTGAAACATAATGATTGTTGAAGTGTAAAAAAAAGGGGGAAAAAACAAATAAAAACAAAACAAAAGTAAACAGCAACAGCCAAAACAGAAAAAGTTACCTCAACATCCTTCACAGAATACATTAAATTTTTTTTATTTCAACTTTCAGCTAAACCATATCTGGGGCACGGATTTTTTTTCCCGAACTCATATATCCATTGCACCCGCTATTCGGCTCCTGATTGGTCGATTGTCTTCAATGGATTGGCCGAGCGTTCGCCTTACAATTAGAGATGACAATGGATCGTTGTAGAGCGGTTCAAATTTTTAAACTGGGTGGCCTTTCAACACAGTATTGATGGACTTGAGCCTTGTAGGCCGACATACATCCCATACATGCCAAATCAATGCAGGCGCCATCAGCAAACGCACAGTGCCAGTGATATGCAGCACTGGAAGAGGCCTATAAACTCGCAATTTCCAGCAAAAAACATGTCATATAACATCCAAAATCAATAATCTTTCAAACCTGATGTGTTTCTGATTGTAAAAACGTACATTGAGTTCAGGACACTCTTCGATAGACAATTCTTCACATCCGAAGTGATGAAGTGTAGACGCAGCCATGTTCATTTCATGATCATGATGACGTCAACCTATAGACCAATCAGGAGCTGAATAGCGGGTGCAATGGATATATGGGTTTGGGAAAAAAAATTAGCATCCGGGGCGCGTATTTTTTTACCCAGCTGAGTACAGGGCGGGCGGCGCGCGTCTGCTCGAAACTGCTGCGCAGCTAATGAAGTGAATCAGGAAACTTCGTGCAAGAAAATATGGCAGAAAGTTTCATTTAATAACGCACACACCTGGGGGAAAGAAAATGACGCATCGCGGGACCATCCCAAAATAAATTTCCCTTTTTGAAAATTCAAGGAACAAGAAAGGAAATATTAAATGAAACTTATTTCCTGCGGTGTTAGCCACATGATAATTGACATAATTTCTTAAGGTGGTAAATAATAAGACGTAAAAAAAAAACACGTAATGTGGTCTTAAAAAGACATGGAAAAGTGGTAAATAAATGACGTAAAAAGTACGTCACTTCATGGTCATATAAAAAGTGAGAACATTTTTGGTCTCATATAGACGTCAAATTAACGTCGCTAAATAGTCGGATATACGACGTATGACGTATTTGCCAGGTTAGGACCAGTTCATTACGTCTAAAAGAGGTCAGTCTGCTATCAGGGTCCAAACTTAAACTCATTAAAACATACCTGCGCTCATCAATGGGCCAGAAGCGTTTAAGTGGTCTGGCTGTCATCAGCATCAATGGGGAAATTGCTCAGAAACTGTCATATGATGACCTGATAGCTGATTTCGCTGCCCGAAAATACAGACGTGTGCCTCTGTAGGGCCTCTAACAACTGGTGCTTGCATTTTAAAATATGTATTTAAAGTTCCTTACTCAGAACTGTGATAACAGTTAAAAACATGTTTATTTGTTCATAGTCGTGGCATTTTTTTAAAATTTAGAATATTGATTTTTATTTAATAATTATTATTATTATTATTAATATTGTTGTTATTATTATTATTATTAGTAGTAGTAGTAGTAGTATTATTATGTTATTATTATTATTTATCTCTATCTCAGTTTTTGAACCATTAATATTGACAACTCATTTTGTAAAATAAAGCAAAACTGACAAATACCCAGGTATTGTTCATTTCTGTTAGGGGTGGGGTTGGGTGGGTGGGTATGTGGGGGGGGGGGGGGGGGGGCACCACAAAGCATTTATGCTTAGGGCACCAAAATGGCTAGTGCCGGCCCTGACAATGACCTTAGAGAAGGGCTCCCCAAATGCTGGGATAGGCTGCAATTGAGCTACAGGTGGGTCTAACAGGTGTTTTCCAACTACCTGACAAGTGTGACAAGTTTTGCAAAAGTTGGAAACATCTTTCCGAAGCCCAGGCCAGAAGAAGTATTTCATGATCTTATCAACAGTGTTGTTAACACCAAGATGACCTCCTAAAGGTAAACTATGAGCCATTGTTAAGATCTCATTCCTGTAGACCTTCAGAACAACAATTTGCGTAACCACTGCCCAATCTGCATTGGCAGGGATATCAGGAGGGTGCCACTTCCGCATCAACATACCATCCTTGAGATAATACCCACCTGGAACTGCGTCTTTCTTTATCAGGAAGGGCTCTCCTCTGGAGAGGAGGCGACGGCTGAGGGTATATCCCCGAACGCCCCCAATCCTCCAATTCCCCAATCTTTGAATAGACCTTGAATAGACTTGCATTTGAACTCAATTTCAGGTCAATCGAACAAATGGTTCTGAAGATATGGCCAAAATGGAAATTTTCCATCACAAAGCGCCTCCTGGTGGCAAAATATTGAATCATACAGGTATGATGTCATCATGTGACACGTTGTGAGGTCATGACCTTGCAGTTGCACATAGTTTTATGTCAACTGGAGAAAAAGTTCCAAAGATATAGCAAAAATGGTGAATTCAATGTGACAAAGCTCAACCTTGTGTCAAAATTTTGAACCAAACGGGTATAATCGTGGGACAGGTCATCATGGGACACATCCTCAGGTCATGACCTTTCATTTGCACTTGATTTGAGGTCAATCGGACAAACATTTCCAGAGAGATGATAAAAACAGTGATTTTTTTTCCATTTTTGGCCCCTGGTGGCCAATCTAGAAATTGTAAATTGTCCAAAATCGAATCAGTTCTTCCTCTTTATGATACTTACTTATATGCAAAACTTGGAATTTCTAATTGAAATATTACTGCAGTTATCGCGTTAACACGTAAATCAGTTTTTGGCCCCTGGTAGCCAATCTAGAGATCGTAAATTGTCCAAAATCAAATCAGTTCTTCCTCTTTATGATACATACTTATGTGGAAAAAATGAAATTTGTAATTGAAATATTACTGAAATTATCGCGGAACAGTGATTTTTTTTTCAGTTTTTGGCCCCTGTTGGCCAATCTAGAAATTGTAAATTGTCCAAAATCGAATCAGTTCTTCCTCTTCATGATACTTACTTATGTGCAAAATTTGAAATTTGTAATTGAAATATTACTGAAGTTATCGCGTTAACACGTTGTTCGGCGGCGGCGGCGGTGGCAGTCGGACCAAAAACATAATATCCCCGGAGGGGATATAATTACAGAGGACAAGAACAGAGATGCAGCCATAATCCACGGAGAAATGGCTGCTAGAAGGAGACTCACTGAAAATGTGAAGTACATGTATCATTCTGGTAGGTTTGTGTACGCAGAGAGCTGACTGGTCTCATGCAGCGCTCTTGATGTGCGTACTGAAGCGTAAGAATGTAAGCAGTTCCGGACACTGCTAGTGTGTCTGCTGCTGTCTCTGTTCCAGGTGTTGACCAGTGTTTCGAGCTCGCGATGCGGAGTGCTGCTGCAGCTCACGCAGGTGTGTCAGTCGAGAAAGTTGCTGTGGCGCGTCAGATGAGACTGCACGACCTCAGTCAGCTCCCTGTGCTGGACAGGTACTGCGCTCGTCCACCAGTCAGACTCACAGCAGTGACATCACTCGTGGGGAACCGTGGTCGTGGGGTCTTCTGATTTTACTTGTATCACCCTGACTATAGTATCAGGAGATACTGTGGTTTAGTTCCGGGGCCGCTGCCGCCCGCAGAGATTTTCTGTTCCAGGCTCTGGAAGCCACAACTATGAAAGGAATTTTTTCTAATTTTGCACAGGCAAAGATATTTACTTCATAATTCTCAAGATCGCTTTTCAGCAATTTCGGACGTCCATTATGGCTGCCAGCGGCCATTTTGTCCGAAATTTGGGGATCGGGATCGAGGAGATGCATGCCTCAGTCCCTGTGGGGACCGTGTTATCTAGTTTTCACCTGAAATGCTGTGATCATGTGTGACTGACAGAAAAATGACTGGTGTGGGACAGGGGCTTTCAGTCCAGCCGTGCAGTTACACGCCTGATGCAGCAAAATCACCCCTTCGAGCCTTCAGTGTGAAACTGGTTTGTTGTTGTGAAAATCTGCGCCCATCATGACTCTGATACAGACCAAAGAGGCACAGCGATGTGATGTGACTGTAATCGACTTCTTCAGTTAGTTACTTGCACAGTAGCAACAAATACTAGCAAATCCTGCCGCATTACAGAAACAGAGCTGCATAATTTAACGGACTCTTTTTTTCATCAGGAAAACGTTTTATGAAAATGGAAGTATATTTGGGAAATTTAGAAATATATCTGGGGTCATTCTTGTCTCCAGAATTTCTTGATTAGCGCTGCTTTGGGTTCTGGCATTGGTGCGCATTGGTGATAAAGAATTTTACCAGGGGATTTTTGGCTCACTCACAAGGATCCAGTTTTGACTGGTCGTTTGATTTCTTTAAGTTTACAAATGTGGTTTTATCTGTGGCTGATTTGATTGGAAATGGAAACATTTTCTTGAATTCAAACAGTTGCACTAATTTGAAATTAAGGCCTGAATACAGTCAGCATCCCTTCACAAGGTAAGTGCATGTGAGACCTGCTCCTCCTAGTAAGAGCTGAGCCCCCTTCATCAGGCCCGAGTGACACCCCCAGAATGAAGCCATGTTATTGGCTAAGGTGCTGGATTGTGTGACATCACTGTACCCCTCCCCCTCTTGTATTCTCAGCAATCCGCCATTCCGGCTGTCCTCACTGGACGAATCCCACCTGGATCTGGTGAAGGGAACCTGGAAGTTCAGTGAGGGATGGGGCACATCAAGAATGATCCGGAACATGATCTGTAACTTCCCTTCCTGCTGCCTGCTGGACGAGGACGGAATGCCGGTGGCGTGGATTTTAACGGATCCCACCTGCGCCATGGCAATACTGTACACTGTACCTGAGCACAGAGGAAAAGGCTGCGCCAAGATCCTCATTAGCACCTTGGCTAGAAGACTCCATGCTCTGGGCTGCCCTGTGTACTGCAACATTGAAGAGGAGAACCATGTGTCTTACCAGCTCTTTACAAAAATAGGGTTTACTGAAGACCCTTGTTACAGAGGTGCCTGGTTTAGGGTCTGTAATGTACAGTAATGTGATTGAAACCACAAGTCCTTACTCAATATGCTAGGCTACCATCCCAATGAATGAGCACATTGGCTTTTGGCTACATTCACATGTCAGTGCTGTAAATGAATCTGCTTCTATGCGAACTAACAGATCTTTCAGAGCAGGGGTGGGATATTCATCCAAACAGGGCTGGTGTGGATGCAAGTGTTTGCTCCAGCGAAGCAATAATTCACCTAATTCTACTGATCAAAGTGTAAGTCTCTTCTGAGCCCTGTGGCTCTTCAGGATGATGCTTAACCCTTTCAGCGCCATAGGCAAATATAGTTGCCCAATAATGTAAGATATCAAAATCAGATGCTGTTGAAAACCTATCATGTGACAACTTGTTGAAAAGAGCTCCCCACATGATAGGTTTTCAAAAGCACAAGATATAAAAATTTTTTAAGTGTTTGAAAATTGATTTTGGCGCCCTTTGGGTTAACCACTGCGCTACCGCATCTCCACACGTTTCTACTAATCTGGGTGCTGAGCAAAGAGTGACGGTTGATTAGCCGAATAATGTGTGTTACTGTGTGTTTGGAACAAAGGCCCTGTCTGGATGAGATTCCCCCCTCCTCTCTAAAATGATTAAATGATGACTGGTTAAAATTAGCAAAACTCAGGGAAATGCAATGCAGTGAATATTATAATTAATCCAAGAGACACTTGGCTATTTTTTTTCGAAAGCACTAACTCAAATGGCACTTCAAAGACGAGAAGTTTTAAGATAATTTGCTCAGCATATTTCATTCAGATGGGAATCCAATGCACTTTTCATAAAATGTTGGGTATACCTTGGGTGTAAGCATAAAGAATTTAGGAGGAAAACATGAATGTTAAAAAAAAGTTTCAAGCAAACTCACTCACATGCTGCAAAGAGAAACAATTCATACAATTTGAACAGTTTTATAAATATTGCACCTGAAAAGGTTTGTTGGGAAATAAAAATGTGTACAATTCAACGTAGTGGTTTCATTTTGTTGTTATTTTTAGCTTATTGTTATTGTTGTGGTGCAATGTCCGTTGTCTGTCGTCCGGAACATTTTTTATCTTTTTTTATTTTGCCTGACAAATTTTTGTGTAAATTCACCATAACATACCACCAGAGCATAGCTCCAGCCTTTTTAGGATTTGTGTTTTAATCATTTTTGTCTGTTTTATGGGCCCTTGAAATTTTGGCTCCAATGTTAAAGATGGGTCTGAGACATTTTAAAAAATTATGTCTCAAAAACTGTCCGATAACTATTTTCTAAATCGGCCAATCAACTCACCTTAATACAGTTTACGTCCTGTGCGAATGCCATTTTGATTGATCGACGGAAGTGGGTCTAGTGGGGGCACTATACTTAAACATTGGGTCTTGAAGAGATTAGGCAAAATCACCTGTAGAAGCTAAATGGTTGCAAATAGAGATTGTTTTTATTATCGACATACAGGAAGTCATACATGACCTCTATTTTGGCTGTGTTAAAGTTGGCGTCAGATAACCTTGAAAGGTCAAACTTCAGGTCAAGGAAAATGTTACAATTTTCAAAGGCTTCTAGGCTTGAAAATATTGTAGATTGGGAACATATGCGTTTTGAACACTTGAACTAGAACACAGTTGAACTTGGAAAGACTTGAAATAACATAACATAACTTAACGTGAATGGCAAGAACAGGCCTTTCAGCCCAACTAAGCTCGCCAGTTTCTTTATACTATTGTGAATATATCCCTTCAGATACTAAATGACTCAATGGTATCTAGCTTTAGGTCAAGCCTGCTCTTGAAAACCCCCAAGGTCTCTGCCTCAACAATATGGTCAGGTAAGCTATTCCACAATAAAATTACTCTTTGGGTGAAGAAATATTTCCGAATATCAGTGCTAAATTTACCTTTGGTCAACTTCCATTTGTGACCCCGAGTTCTACTCACAATACTTGGCCGAGGGAATCCTACATGATTCACTTTGTTAATCCCTTTAACATATTTAAAGACCTGAATCAAATCACCCCTGAGTCTCCTTTTCCTAAGACTAAAGAGATTAAGGATCTTCCGCCTCTTCTCGTAGCTTTCATCTTTTATACCTGGAATAAGCTTGATGGCTCTTCTCTGAACTTTCTCTAGAGCCTCTATATCTCTCTTAAAGTTTGGTCCCCAGAACTGTACACAATACTCCAGATGTGGTCTGACGAATGTGTTGTACAAAAGAAGCATCACCTCCATAGATTTGTACTCAATACTTTTGGCAATGTATCCTAGCATTCGATTAGCTTTTTTAACTGCTACTGCACAATGGCTAGAACCTGTGAGGGTTTGGTTAACAATCACTCCCAGATCTTTCCCTTGGGCAGCACATTCCAGTTTCAAACCTCCCATGAAGTAATCCCCTCTAATGTTTTTATTACCTACATGTACAACTTTACATTTTGCTAGATTAAATTTCATTTGCCACATTTCTGCCCAATTCTGGATTATATCCAAATCATCCTGAATCACTTTAGTGGACCCTAGACTATTTGCCAAACCCCCCAATTTAGTATCATCTGCAAATTTAACCAATCTGCTCTCAATATTCCTATCAAGGTCATTAATGTAAAATAAAATAAAATGAGGAACAGCAGGGGTCCCAACACAGATCCCTGGGGGACGCCACTCCCCACCATACCCAGCTCAGATGAGATATCACTGACCACTACTCTTTGTGTTCTGTCCTTTAACCAGTTTTGAATCCACTTCAGAATACCTCCTGTAACTCCGCCTTTTCTGCTTTTAGTTCATGCAACTTGTCTAATACTTTGTTATCCCGAGCCCCAATTTCTGCTAAATAATCTTGAGCATTTGATATGCCCTCTGGCCAAATCAAAACCCCCTCTGAGGTAAAATTCTCAACGAAGTAACTGTTTAAGGCATCCGCAATATGCTTGTTATCATATAGCAGCGATCCGTTTTTATTCTTTATGCACTTAACCTGCTCTTTAACTTTCCTTCTTCTGCTACAGTACTGAAAGAAGCACTTTTAGTTTTTGCCCCCTCTGCAATTTGTCTTTCATACAGTCTTCTAGCCTTCCTCAGCTCTTTTTTGACCACAGCCCGCATTTTTATAGTATTCAGCCTTAGTGTTCTCATTGTTATGCTTTATGTGCATCTTATAAAGATTCCTCTTTTCCCTCAACATCCTACGAATACTTTTTGTCATCCACTGAGGATTCTGCTTTTTCAGCTTACTTTTGGACACCTTCAGAATGAATCTGCATTGTGATTCAAGTAAAACTCCCTTAAATCTTTCCCACATCTCATTGACGGACTTTCAGTCCAGGAGTGTCTCCCAGTTTATTTCAGCTAGATATGAGCGCATCCTGTCAAAGTTTGCTCACCTAAAATAGAAAATTTTTGTTTTAGAATACACCTTTTTATCTTCCCATGAAACATCAAAATTAACAGCAGAATGATCACTTGTCCCAAGTGGCTCCAATATCTCAACATTGCTAATTCTATCGAGGTCATTACAGAGCACTAAGTCTAAAATTGCCTTCTCTCTGGTAGGTTTATCAACATACTGCACCAAGAAATTATCATTTATAACATCTAGAAATTCTTCCTCCCCCCTACCATGTCCTTTCACCATTTCCCAATTGATACCAGGATAATTTAAGTCTCCCATGATAATCGTCCCACCACCACTACAAGCTTGCATAATCCTCCTAAAAAGCATTTCATTGATTGTACTGTCCAAAGCTGGTGGTCGATAGCATACTCCTATGTTTAAACCTGCCTCTTGTTTGCCAGTGAGCCTGACCCAGATATCTTCACAGGACAAGGAATGTTCAATTTCGGGAATTTCCTGTACATTAATTTTTTCGTTCACATAGAGTGCTACGCCCCCCCCTCGCCTAATACATCTATCCTTCCTAACGAGCTTATAACCTTCTATATTATATTCATCTCCATCCTCTTCACATAGGTGGGATTACAGAGACATGGCTATGTCATAGCCCTCACTGATCACTACAGTCTCAAGTTCTGAAAATTTATTTTTTATGCTCCTTGCATTTTAATAAAAACATTTCAGGTTATTACTAATGCTCTTCCCCCTTGATTTCCCAAGTGGCCACCGCCTCGAGCCCCCCACTACGCCTTGTTGCTTTAAAAGTAAAACATTGTTAGTGCATGTTACGCCTCTTGTGCTACTCCAACATCCTGCAAAGTTTGGTTAAAATCTGTGCGGAGGTTTTTGATATATCCTGCTTACAGACAGACAGACGAATGAAAGGTCATTCATATACTCAGCAACAAAAGTTTCTGTGACACCATTTATGTGTATGTTATAAATGACACGCAAAGATCTCAATGCAATCAATATGTTTATTTAACAGGAGAAACACTGACTTTTCAGTGCCAACGTCACTCAAAACGAAAAATGTCATTTTAATGCGTCATGAAGCACTTGTCTGACGTCTAACCAATTGTGACCTTCACACTTCAATACCGGGTGTGACTTCCTCGTGCCATGATGCAAGCAACGCATCTCCGGCGCATGGACCGAATCAGATGTGCCAGAAATTGCTGTGGGATGTCATTCCAAATCTGACGTAGACGTAGTCGCAATTCCTGGAGTGTAGCTGGCGGGTTATCCAACCGCCGCAAAAGTCGATCCATCTCGTCCCAAAGATGCTCGATTGGGGACATGTCTGGGGATCTGGCTGGCCATGGCAGGACATTGACATGCTGTTGCATCAGATACTGCTGTACAATCCTTGCAACGTGTGGTCTGGCGTTATCATGTTGCAGCGTTATTCCAGGACCATGTTGCATCAAAAACGGTACCACCAATGGCCGTAGCACTTCATAGCGATATCTTTGACCTGTCAGATTTCCATCAATAACAAGCAAATCTGTTCTGTTTCTAGCCGTGATCCCTCCCCAAATCATGACACTACCACCTCCAAAACGATCAAATTCCTGAACACAGTTGTTGGCATAACGTTCTCCACGTCGACGGTATACACGTAAATGACCATCACATCGGTTAAGCACGAATCTTGATTCATCAGTGAAGAGTACAAGATCCCACTGATGTTGGATCCACCGTCGATGTTGTTGTGCCCACTGTAGACGCAGTCGTCGGTGTTGTACTGTGAGTATTGGACGTCTTGCTGGCCAACGTGGGACAATGCCAAAATGACGGAGACAGTGACGGATTGTCTGTGCAGACAGTCGCCTCAAACCAGGTATCGTTCTTGCAGTTATGGTTGCAGGTTGGAATCGATTTCGGAGATGGGTTGTTCGAATCCAGTTGTCCTGTCTGGGAGTGGTTACTCGTGGACGGCCGCTGCGAGGACGGTCTCTGACATGTCTTGTCTGCTGATGACGCTGCCATAAGTTCCAAATGGTGTTTCGGTGGACATTCAGGCGATGAGCAACTTCCCTCTGCGAGGTTCCGGATTCAATCATCCCAATGGCCCTCCACCGATCATTTTCAGACAGTCTTGGCATTTAGAGGGTAGAGTTCCTGATCCGAAATGGCTGTGTTTTCGATAAGTGATGCTCCCGTCGTTAATCAGGCACAATGTGAACATTCCAAAAATTCTCCTCTTTCATTGCCATCCATAAGCATGATTTACGCACATTTTCACGTGCAAAGTCATTTTCTCGCATTTTCATGATTTCCATTTCAATGTTGTGTTTACGTGTACTGTTTCAGTCTGATATCACCATGTATGACAATTTCATAATTGCGTTATGAAAAATAATTAACAATATTGATGTCACAGAAACTTTTGTTGCTGAGTATAGAATGAGGACTTGCCGGAATCATGCACAGATCTCTGATACAGAATGAATGGAATAGAGTTGGTTTCAAGTTTCAAGCTGTAATTGTAGAGAAGTTATTAACCACAATGAGTTTTTGACCTTTCTGGCAAGGTTGACCTTGACCTTGAAAAGAGAGCGGTCTCTAGCCACCAGGCTAATCAATGTTTTCACCAAGTTTGGTGAAGATAATGTGAAATTTGTGGCCTGTAGAGTGCACACTAACAGACAGACAAAAAAATAATCCAAAATAGAATGCTGCTTCGGTGACCTTGACCTTTGACCTAGATTTACCAAAATAGTGCAGTGCTTAGGTCAGGTAACACAGGCCTCGAATTTATCAACAAATTATACGTTTGGTTTGAAGTGCGTAAACCGATTAGAAGCAAAGCTATGGCCACTTATGTGTTTTTTTACATTTTGTGTGACCTGGACCTTTGTTGTAGATTCACCAAAATAGTGCAGTACCTAGGTCGAGTGACACAGGCCTTGCGTTTATGAACAATATGCACTTGGTTTGAAGTCTCTACGACGATTAGAACCGAAGATATACCTTCTTAAGTGATTTCGACCTTTTCTGTGACCTTGACCTTGAACTTTGACTTAGATTCCTAGGTCAAGAAAGATATATCTTTCGTTTATCAACAACCGAAAGAGCATTTTCAACACCTACTATTGGCAAACCTCAAGGATGGCCCAAGTGAATAACTACATTATGGAACTCTACTCCTCCCATAGAATCACTCTCAATATACTTTGACCTGGGACACCTTTGAAGTTGAGAACTAGAGAGGAGGAAACTTACAATTTTGTTATGTTGATTAGTAAGGGCCCAAAAAAGGAGTTGCTGGAGCTCAGGCCAGAAGGGGTCAACAGAGGAATAGTTCTGGATTTGAAGTTTGGGAACCATACCTATCACAGAAGTAAAATATCAGCCAAACCCAGGGAGGTCAACAATTCTGACTGCCTGAACTTCTCAAAAATTGGCTCGTAATACTATCAATTCTCAGTACCCAACGGCTCTTTCCAATCAAATTGGTTATTTTTCTCCGTTTCATTCATTCATAACCAGGACCTTAAATCAAGGGCAACTTACTTTAGCATGCCCTAGAACTAATGTAGCGAAAAGTACTGCAGTATATGGGGCCAATTCTTCATAGAATGCTCTTCCTTCGAACGCGCGGAACATTCTAAGAGAGGAAGCATTCAAAAGACATTAAGTCACTTTTTGTGGCTTGACGGCAACTGCGTCCATTAAATAGTTTGGATGTTATCAATTTCTGTTGTAATTACAATTATTATTGTGACTCCATCTGTATGTTATTGTAATCTGAACATTTTGAGAGTCCCTCAGGGAGATTAGCCTGTTACCCGTGTATCAGCTAAATAAACAAACACCTGAACATCTCTAGTTTTCCTGCAGAATACAAACAGATATCTGCTGGGTCTCCACACTCTAATAAGGTGGAGACACAACCATTACATAGTACATCTGACTGCAATTCCATTTTCGTTTAAAAAAAACAAAAAACAAAACTACACAATTTCGTTCATGACTGAAATTCAAGATTAATCGACAACTAGGCATCCCATTAAATCCTTTATCCATCAATTGCAATCTGGAGCACCGTGAAACCAAATCTACACCCTTCAAACATAATCACAAAATTTATTTTTTCTTTTATTAAGGAATACATACAATATCAACACTGAGCACAACAAGCAGGCATGTGGAGGCTTTGGATGGAGAATAACACATTCCCAGTCACAGCAGGAAGTTTGCTCCCTTTGTATAACAGCATTTTACAGCTGCGAGGCAGTGGACCTCTTTTCCACAAACTCCTCCAGTCTGAGCAGCCATTTTGTCCAGTACTCTTGACAAAGTTCAGAGGTCATGACGTGGGGGTGAGCAGGCGAGCCATCTTTATAGGCCACAACAATCAGACCTCTCTCCACCTGCAGGGAAGATTTTTGGCAAAGCTGAAGCTGCTACCCACACTGAGGACTAAATCATCATGAAAGGTCAAAGGGTCAAAGTTACCAACCTGGTACGCATAATTTTCATCACTGTTTAAGGCACCAATGTAGGCAGCAACTTGGAGGGGGTTGTCATACGTGCTGTAAAGGAATGGCTTTGGTTTCTCCGAGGTCTTCCAGTCAATCAGACAAAGTTTACCCCTAAATGTAAGAAAATGTGCTCAGTAATTCTGATAATCACACAATGTTATTATTTCAAGAAAAATATGCAGTATCATGCATTAGCATGACACAGCACGCAGCACTGTATAACTTTCAGCAAAGAGGTTTGGGGTTATGGGCTGGAATCCAGGCTGGGGCCTTTTTGTGCAGTTCGCACAAATGAAGTTGGCATGTCAGGCTAAATGGGAGACTCTGCCTGTCTTTCAAAAGGTAGAGCTCTTCACTTCTAAGTGAAACAAGATAACAGAGTCATCACTATCCCCCACCACGATCAAGGGCCATAACTCAGGGAAAAGAATATGCTTCAACATCCATTTTTTAACTCAACATAGATCATGAAAAGATAATTAAGCATACAAAGTTTCATGCATCTCCATAGTTTCAGAGAAATCTTGTCCCTTTCGTGGGCCGAAGGATG
Source organism: Gymnothorax reevesii (assembly GCA_029721435.1). Taxonomy (NCBI): domain Eukaryota; kingdom Metazoa; phylum Chordata; class Actinopteri; order Anguilliformes; family Muraenidae; genus Gymnothorax; species Gymnothorax reevesii. The sequence goes on from CM056591.1 coordinate 769,467, forward strand.
GACGCACGGACTGTCCCACTTTGTAGCGGGGGATAATAATGAGGGCCTCGCCCAGAGCAGCAAAACTGAAGGTCATTCCAATCTAAGGTGTTTTAGACTGCATCTAAATTCTCTAGACAGCAAGGAAGGCCCCGCAAAAGGATGTGAACCAGATATAGTTTTGCAGGTAGCCATGACACGGAGCGTCCAAATTGTCTATTCCATGAAGCAAAGGAGACCGTTAGCTCCTCAGTTGCTTGTTTTTAGCAAGGAAACAAAGGGCCACCCTTAGGAGAAAGAAAGATGGAATATGGAGTAAAGACCACAATGCCAATGACCCTGCCCAGGGTACGGGGGTTAGATTACAGATGTATGGACACTCTGCTTTAACAGAGAATTCCAGTGTGAAATTGACTTGGGGTGTATTGAAACATGATAACGAGTATTAACCTTTGTCGAATACCCCACCTCCGTACGCATGCAACATTTCGAAATACATGGCTTTTTAGCGGAATCTCCCAACAGGCTTACAAGGCTTACTTGGTAGCAAATCGGGCATAGCGTTGCCATGCAAAGAAATCGCCATTTTTTTCATTAACAAGGCTCAAAGTAGCTCCACACTTCATCGGTAGACTTCCGAGGGCCCTGACATTTAAAACGAGGCACTGAGACCTTTGAAAATGCACAGGTAGTTTATTAAAAAAGATTGTTTATGCAAACCGTACCTTGAGGTAGTGTCCAGTCGCCTCCATCTTGAAAGTCACGATAAGCCGATTGACGAGCACGAACGAACAGGAAGGATAGGGGAACAGATTGCAATCTATTTGTTTGTGCTCGCCAATCGACTTATCGTAGTTATAAATAGTTAAAAAGAAAAATTTGACCCTTTGGCCCACCTTTCCAAAATGGAGCAGATCTGCCACATTGGGTAAAAATGCGAATCGAAAAATCAAAGTGACAGACCATTCAAGTTATTCTCAAATGTTTACTTGGCAATAAGAAACAAAACCAACAGGGTGTCCAGGCTGTTAACCCTTCCATGGTTCATAGAGGGTTAAACTAATGTCTTATATCCTCTCCACTTTGTCCATTCCTTGAGCCGGGTTGTGACAAAGTAGATAGTTTGACTATTCCGCACAGGGTGCACACACGCCACTCACTCACACACTTTTACCTATGGACAATTCAGAGTCTTCAATTAGCCTCATTAGCCAGTCTTTAGACTGTGGGAGGAAACCGAACAACCTAGAGGAAACCGTTTATGACACAGAGAGAATATGTCAAACCCTGCACAGAAAGGTCAATGCTAAAATCCTGACCCACATTTTTATTTCTGTGAAGCAGATATAATGTCCCAGATCAGAGGTCTACCTTGAAAAAGCAGACAAAGCTCTGGTGATATTACGTCTCTATGGATGGAGGGTATGTTAGCGATTCAAACCTGAATTGGGCCACACAATCAACCAGTCCCATATAATGCAAGGATGGGTGATGAACCGCACTCTCGACGGCCCGAACATCGCGGATGTCCTGTAGCACGTGCCGAATGCTCTCCAAATATCCCTCCATCGCTTCCGTACGCTCGGGATCCTCTGCTACAACATTCTCTGACACCAGAATCATCTCCAGCGCTGCATGGAACAGTTTACCCTGCCGGAAAATGTCTGGAATAAAGGTCAATGATCAGTGTCTTGAATGCAATGGAATTTTGACAGTATGTGAACATGCCCCAACTACAGAAACAGCATCAATGTTGCTGCCCCGTTAAGAGGTCACAGGACAAACTTTACCAAGCATGAGACACACTCAGACACCCACTCAAAGTGTAGTCATTGAATCCGTCCTCTCCAAGTTGGGCGATCATTCTCCTTTTCCATCTCTCCAAATAAAACGCCTGCTCCGGGGACATGGTTTGCTGCAGAATACGCGTCACACTCGGGACGGTGTTTTTTCCAAGGCCCCGCTGCAGTGCGAAACGTGCTGGAAAGCTGCTCAAGTTTTCTGACGACAGATCAGTCTGTTCGGAAATCTTACTTCTGTTAACCAACGGGAAGGGGATCTTTGGAGACCGCTTTGCGGCGGGTTTTGACTTGATAATGGGACCATAAAGATGCCCATCTTCATCTTCATCTTCGAGGCTATTTGGGGTTTGGCAGCTTACTCTAGAGACCACAGATCTTACCAGTGATGAGTACTTATCGGTGTTCACCGAACTATACTCGCTGGTCTTTTTACGGGCTTTGGAAGTGCTGGACGTAGAAAAGGAACCTGAACCGAAAATCGTAATAAAAAACCGCCCAGTCATCAGCCCCGCAGCCTCCACACGTTTGACTCCGCGAAGCAGCTGATCGAACTTCATTCTCTTGCAACCACCGACTCGTTACAGCTGAAATATAACGATTATGTAACGCTGGGAGTCAAGTAGGTTAACGAATCCCTAACGCCCGGTACAATTCAGTTTTAATGTAATATGATATCATGTTACTGCTACTGGTAAATTTGTTTCCACTGACGCAGTTAACTCCAAAAAAGGACAAGAATAACAACAAAATTAAAGTCAAAATAATTTGTCATCTACGTGTCAAATTAATGTTGAATACATGCATTACTTTTAAAGTTAGCAAGTTGAATCCCGACAGAATCGAGAACTAACAAATTCCTACCCACTTTCTTCGTCAAGACGGCGCGCCAATAATCATAACTCTTTATTTGGGTTCTGTACAACCCCTGACACGTTTTTGACCTCATGTATACTTGGGGCTTGTAGTTGCTTTGTCTCACAATTTTCTTCTTTCAATCTGCTTCATGGGATTAATGAAAACTACAAGAACCAACATGCCCCCAGTGCGCATGTGATGAGCAGACCAAACGGAAGTGAAGATTTCGGAATCAGTCCACCCATTAACCGTTCTTCCTCAGCTTCGTACAGTAATATGTATGATCGGAAAACGTAATTTATAACAGGGATAAAACATCGCATAGTCCAATCACGAAAGTTTATAGCAAGAGGTTAAACGAAGTTATGCAGCAGTAAGTGTCGGGGCGGGAGACATGAAGCGCTAAGCTGTCAGTTGGACCTTACTAGTAAACTTAAGACATTTTAATCCTTGATGAGTTTCCAATAAACTTTTGTTCAGAAATTTGTTTCGGTAGCTTGATAGTTCGAGGTGACTGTCACTTGAAGCATGGCATCTACTGCAGCGGAAAACGGCGAAGAGAAGGTGAGCGTTTCTCATACCTTCTGACTGCATTAAACAAACAGTTTGCTGAGAGTCTGAGAAATAACGTTATGTGTTCAGTAATTATGTGTCTATATTTTTCCTGACATTTTACGTCTGCGGTCGTCATTTCGCTAGTCAATTGATGAATTATTTTTTATCTAGCTTAGTAGAACACGTGACAATCTGAAGTTGGAGTTAAAACTTCGTTTTTTTTTCTTGGCCAGAGGGATTTTTGCTAGTATTTTTGTTTTTACCTCTACAGTATTGAGAAATCATGCATATGCCAGACCTGCAACCTCGAGAATGTCATGATTTTAACTGGCCCGCACGCTGAACAGTATAGATCCGTATAATCTACCGATTCCTGTGATTTACAGTCATCTTCTGATTCAAGTGATTCCACATAAACCGTTTCTTTTTATCACATAAGCTGCTAAGATGTGAAAATTCGTTGCTACAATGATTTTGTTTTTAAAATGGTGTAAAAATGTAGTGGAATTATACACTTTGAGCATTTGGTTATTAACCCTCTCCAGCCCAATTTATTATTTTGAGATATGAAAAATATTTCATTCATGGAGAAAAGTTCTTATACACTAGTGGCTGCAGGGGGAACTAACGTATTTTTGCAATACTGAGCTGGAAGGGTAACTTTATCAAACCATTTCCCGTGTGGTCTTTATATTTTATAGTCTGTCATCAATTGATTTATTGTTGCAAATTTGCAACATGAGCCTGGAGAGGGTTAACAGGCGTTTGCTGTCCACTACAGTTCAAGTGCATCTTGTTTGCTGTTTTCTCGGAATCTTGATCCCGTATGTTCTGTCACTTCATGCTTCAATGCTTGCTGTATGCATTTCATATCTCTACGGGTTGGCTTAGTTTTTCAGGCATTATTTTTACTGGAAAAAATTTAAATGCAGTGGGCGATTTCCTTATCTGCATCGGAAAAGATCGCGTAAACAAGGTTGTATGCATGCTTTATCTTCACGAAGTTGCACGCTTATTTACGGTGGTTATTTATGTTGTGTTTGTGATCTTCGTGAAATTACTACAGAATGTAAATTTTTTTCGGTAGTAATGGATTGTAAGTCCTCTGGAGTCAATGGCTTGGTGTTGGTGTTGGCGTCGAATTGTGTTTCCCTCCAACTGGTAGTTATTCCACTTCTATGCAGAATATTTTGTCCGTTCATCATTTTTCTTTGCTCTCAAGACAGAAACTGTCCATCCGGGATCATATGCCAAGGTTTTAAACTGTAGTCAGCATTCCTAAATTTGCAGTGTTTAACTGCAAAGTCAATGTTGAATGTAATCTGACATGTGAAAAATTCGTTTCGCGTCCAGTGAGATAAGCGGCTTTAGTTAGTGATTTTCCAATCCTTGAAGTATAATTCCAGTCAGATGCGGGAGTCCACATGCCAACCGACTGCTGAAATGTATCCACTTGTATTTTCAAGGTTGACAAGTTTCTACTTTTTCTTCATGCTTCTGCTGTTCAGGCTGTTGAATAGTAGGCTGTATTGGCCAATATCATTGACTCTGGTACTGGCCAGTGGTCACTGTGGTAACCAACCTGTTTTTGCTGATCTACAGTTCAGCAGTTTTCACTCCTGTCCCTCACAAAGCACACCTGCTATTAGTTAGAAACGTGTGTGTGAACTGATGTTTGAAATGAATTCCTACAGGACTGTAGATACTCAGGAGCAGGGCTGGTGACCTTTGCCCCACGGCCTTGCATTCTGCTTGTACAGTCAGGAATCAGTGGGTTGTAGTGTGATTTTAATTGGTTGTATGAGAGTTTACTGGCTTATTTTAGACTCCGCTGTAATGCTTCTGGTAGTTCGTCAGAAGGTTCGGGACGAGCATTGCAGTGACAGTGTCGAGTTCCAGTTCTGTCCTCAGATTCAGTATTTCTCCCTCTGCTCTCTGAAGCTACTGCACACTACTGCTGCCTGAGCACTAAATATCCTCACTTTCCTCTGATGGACGTTTCAGTCTGATGTTCAGTAATTACATTGCATTACATTATAGCCATTCAGCATATTGTCTTATGCAGGGTGACATCAGACATAAAAGTGTGTCTGAAGTTAGGAACTAAAGGTACAGAGAACCCTTTTGATGAGACACGGCAAGACGTAGGTGGGACTTTGCTCTTGAGGATACATGTGTCGAGAAATGCTTCAATAAAAACAATAAATTAAGGCGTTTAGCTAGTTATTGACAAGTACAGGACCATTCAGTTCAGTACAGACGCCCAATGCACAGTCCAATGCACGAACACACACATGCACACAATTTAAGATGCCAGTATGTTAAATTATACATCTTCCATGCTCTGTGATTGGCGTCCCACTTTATTTATAAAAATTTTTTCCTAAAGATTTGTGGCAGCCAAATTCCGAGCCGAAGTACAACACTTTTGGCAGTGGCTTGTCCCATTTCTGTGTGTGATCACGGGGTTCGAGAGGTCAGCCATGCTGCTCTACAAAGCCTAAGTGCAGTAACTACACACTGGATAAAATGTGAGTTGTGCAGTTTTTGACCTGAAAGTAAACGGAGGTCAGGATTTATTTGGATAGAAAGTTTACGGTGGCAAGGACAGTACCGTTGGACAGGACCGTTGGGACAGTAAACAAACTTTGAGCCATTTTTACTGATTAAATTAATTTGTAGTTACTTCGCATTAGCTTTGTAGGGCAACATGAAAATGAGGCCCAATCCGCTCGCTCACCATCTGCCCTTTATCCACCAGGAAGTGGATGTAGTCATCAACATGCCTACCGATAGGTGCGTTGCATTGTATACGACGGTCTAGTTCCCTAATGATGCACTTCTTTCTCAAAATATTTTAGAGAGGATAAAGAAATAAAAAGCATTGACAGATGGTGGTGTGTGTGCCTGAAGTGGCACTTTGTGAAAAAGAGGCATCATTGATTAAATAAATAAAACTACTCACACAGTGTTTTCTCGGGTGCACATCTGCATGTTCATTTCAAAATGCAACATAACCTTCAGTTCTCTGACGAGCGCATGAAACAATCAATCAACTGTCCGCTTGAGGTTCGTTAATGTTTCACTTGTCTTTCGGAAATAGCCGCAAGGAACTGACATTTGTAGATATGCAGCGTTTCTACCATCCCCGACACAAAATAAGCTGCTGCACTTTAAAGGAGGGGGTTTGAAAGCTCGCTGAGGGGGGTTAAATCAGCCACGTACACTCCACGGAGGTTGGATGGGATGGGACTCAATGTGGCGGACCCTCCGCTGGAATGCGCAAACTGAGGGGGAGTGGATAGGGCTTGGTTTGGGGTTGGGCCCGAACCGGACTTTCCCCAAGGCCCCTGTCTGACAACCAAGTTTTAATTGCCAATTATCATGTACAGTTTTTCATTTGTGCTATAATGGTTTATATTTGTGCTATGATGGTTTATATTTGTGCTGTGGTGGTTTATATTTGTGCTGTGGTGGTGTAGGAACAGTGTGATCCTGTGGTCTTTTATTACATCGGAGGAAATTGATTGCAGCATAAATGGTGGAAAAATTAGGTTTTTTCTCACAGGGCACTGGCATTATTTATTTGGTCTGAATCAAGATTCAATTATTAAACTTGTGTATTTTGCATATTTTGCCTACATATGTAAATGCTACATGTCTGGCATGAAAAACATCTGAGGCCCCCTGCTTTTAGTTATAAAGAATGTACTTTTTGTTGTTTTTTCATGTAATATTGTGTTTTACTGTTATTTTTCGAAACGGGTCCTGGCAGGGCTTAGAATGGTGAAGTTGTGAAGGGTTTGTTACAATTAAAATTTTTTTAGAGTTGAGAAAATCTGCATCTTTAAGCCAAGTCACGGAGCCTCGGGAAACAGTCAGACATCTGCAGTCGCCCAGGCCACATGTTGCAGCTCCTCCAATCAAAATTGGATGTGTCTCCTTTTAGGAATTTTTGTGTCAGTACCTGTTTTTAGCCCTTAAACTTTTTTGAAACACACGTCGCGGATCCTTTCAGGTAGCTGCTGACTGTATGAGTGGGGTGTGGAAAGGGTGCCGTTCTACACTGGTGTTTCACTGTTTCTCTCAACTGTCTTTAAACAGTCAGGTTTGCTATTTCCTCCCAGTTTTCACTTTCGATGATCACATTAATGTTTAAATAAAATTGAGAAAGTGAATATAATTGAATGAATCTCAAATTTTAATTCTTGTCTTAACATAATTTAAGGATATTCAGCAATGACTCGATGTAAGACTAAGTGTCTGATATCATCAAAGAATCTGTGTATTTTTAATCTCAGAAAGTGCCCTCACCTGTTTGCTGAGAGAATGGGTCAAAGGTCATTTCTTCTTTGACATGCAGAGGCAATGCCGATGGCACCGTGAATTTTTCCGTGTTGCTGATTTGCAGAGTATTTGGGCAGTAAGCGAGTGTGTTTTAGTGAGGCAGTGTAATGCTTCAGTACGAATGAATACTTTTTTTGTTTGTGTTGGTTGTTATCCCGCTCAACAGTTAAGTTTGAAATGACTTCTTACATAATGTTGTATTTACTTACTTTTTTGGTGTTTATGAATTTAATGTGGAGCTAAATATTCTCTGTTGGGGGGGCAAACTTCCAACTTTTGATGAGGAAATATTTTCTTCCTGATTCCCATTCGTAAAACATTCCATACGTGTATCTTTTTTTCCAGTCATGAGCTCGCATGCATCGGTCTCTCTTTCAGTGGCTGCTGACTCATGTGAAAGGAGGGAATTATGGGAGATTTTGGGTTTAGTAAGTCAAAGGAGAAGTATGTGTACATTTGTACTGAGCAGTATGCCAAGTAATTCAACAAAAATGAATAATTTTGAATAAGTCTCCGATAAAATGCGATTACATCCACAGTAAATATGGTAAGTGCTGTCTTTTGGTGTTTGGACAGCACCAGTGGTATTAAAATGCCATAATTCCAACATGGGTCACTCAGTATGAATAAACACTTATAGCCAGATGAGAGAGCTGACTATCTTGAGCCTCGCAGGATTATTTTTGAATCCAGTGGCTGGAACATAAGTGTGTTGGAACATTAGGCCGAAAATTGTGTGCCTTTCAAAATATTTGCTTACTGCACTGTACACTGCACTGTTCTCATGCGACCGCACAGACTCAGTATAACTGCACTGTACACTGCACTGTTCTCATGCGACCGCACAGACTCAGTATAACTGCACTGTACACTGCACAGTTCTCATGCGACCGCACAGACTCAGTATAACTGCACTGTACACTGCACTGTTCTCATGCGACCGCACAGACTCAGTATAACTGCACTGTACACTGCACTGTTCTCATGCGACCGCACAGACTCAGTATAACTGCACTGTACACTGCACTGTTCTCATGCGAACGCACAGACTCAGTATAACTGCACTGTACACTGCACTGTTCTCATGCGACCGCACAGACTCAGTATAACTGCACTGTACACTGCACTGTTCTCATGCGACTGCACAGACTCAGTATAACTGCACTGTACACTGCACTGTTCTCATGCGACCGCACAGACTCAGTATAACTGCACTGCACACTGCACTGTTCTCATGCGACCGCACAGACTCAGTATAACTGCACTGTACACTGCACTGTACTCATGCCACCCGCACAGACTCACCATGACAACTGCACTGTACACTGCACAGTACTCATGCCACCCGCACAGACTCGGCATGATCCTATACTCATGTGACCGAACAGACTCTGCATGATAACTGCACTGCACACTGCACTGTACTCATGCCACCCACACAGACTCTGCATGATAACTGCACTGTACTCTGCACTGTACTCATATGACCGCACAGACTCAGCATGATAACTGCAATGTACACTGCACTGTACTCATGCCACCCGCACAGACTTAGCATGATAACTGCACTGTACACTGCACTGTACTCATGACACCCGCTCAGACTCAGCATGATAACTGCACTGTTCACTGCACTGTACTCATACGACTGCACAGATTCAGCATGATAACTGCAATGTACACTGCACAGTACTCATGCCACCCGCACAGACTCGGCATGATACTGTACTCGTGACCGAACAGACTCCGCATGATAACTGCACTGCTCACTGCACTGTACTCATGCAACCACACAGACTCAGCATGATAACTGCACAGTACTCATGCCACCCGCACAGATTTTGCATGATAACTGCACTGTACACTGCACAGTACTCATGCCACCCACACAGACTTAGCATGATAACGGCACTGTACACTGCACAGTACTCATGCCACCCACACAGACTTAGCATGATAACGGCACTGTACACTGCACTGTACTCATGTGACCGCACAGACTCAGCATGATAACTGCACTGCACACTGCACCGTACTCTTGCAGCCACACAGACTCAGCATGATAACTGCACTGTACACTGCACTGTACTCATACGACCGCACTGACTCAGCATGATAACTGCAATGAACACTGCACAGTACTCATGCCACCCGCACAGACTTGGCATGATAACTGCACTGTACACTGCACAGTACTCATACCACCCGCACAGACTTGGCATGATGACTGCACTGTACACTGCAGAGTATTCATGCCACCCGCTCAGACTCAGCATGATAACTGCACTGTACACTGCACAGTACTCATACGACCGCAAAGACTCAGCCTGATATTGAAAAGCCTGATGTCACATGTTCATGACCTCTCGCAGGCCCGCTCCGTGTCTGTTGACCTGAGCAGCGATGCCTCTCTGCTCATCGATATTCCCGATGCCCTTTGCGAGCGTGACAAGGTCAAGTTCACCGTCCACACCAAGGTAAAACCCTTTCGATTTCCTTTTTCGCTAACTCTTACACAGCACAGCGTGGATCGAATCTCCGAGGCCACTGGTGCTCTGTCGCCTTCTTGGCCGACTCCATATCTGAGGTAAATAATTATCCTTAATTTTGTGTTTGCGGGCATCGCCACATTTATGTCTTCTGTGCGAACGCTGCTAAGAGCACCGTGCAGACAGTTGTCTGATTACTTGTCAAATTCTTTAATTTGTTATTACAATCATTTGTCATTTTTAATTTCTTTTGGTTAATTGTCCTATGGTGATGGATTTGGTGTTTGTAGTGTTGTGTGTGTGAATCATGTTCTCAGAGGGGGAAACTCCTGCTGCCCAGGATCCCCATCTCTGGAGCCTCTTAAATCAGTGCGAACTCATCCCTGTGACTCCAGCTCAGAGAAACTCTGCCTCATTCAACATCTAAAGCCCTGCATTGACCAGCTGTTTATTTGAGTCACATGGGCTAAATTTGGGTTGAAATGAAAACCGACGGGCTGGCAGATCTCCAGAAACATGGTTGGTCGGTTACCACTGTAGAAAAACATGCACCTGTTTTCTATAAGGTCTGTCCATCCAAGCTCTTGCCAGTTGTAGCTCTCCGCTACTTCAGATGAAATTTAGTAGGCAGTATGTTCATCTGTGATGGAACCTCTGTGCTGAGAACCTCTCTTCCCCATCTGACCACCCAGACGACGCTTGGGACCTTCCAGAAGTCGGACTTCTCTGTTCCCCGGCAGCATGAGGACTTCATCTGGCTCCACGACACTCTGGTGGAGACGGAGGATTACGCCGGCCTCATCGTGAGTTGCCCCTCCGCCGCTCTGCTGGGGTTTCATATTTTTTATGGTTCGGGACGGAAGTAAGCAATTCGGTACTTGAGCAGGATCGGTGGAATAGTCACTCGAGATCTGTGCTGAGGGTTCCTCCAGCTTTTGTTTTTATCATAGAAGAAGAACATCATTCAGATTCAAGTCGCAGTATACAGTGAGATAACTGTGCAATAAATGACTGCACTGGACCAGTTAAGTTCAAGGTAGCCAGTGAAAGCAGCCGAGCCCGAGGCTCTTACAGGCCAGGGATTCCAGTATCCCCCCCGCTGTGCTTCCGGACTGTTTTAGATCCTGATCCACAGTTGAAATCTAACTGGGCTCTGCGGTTCATTCATGCCTTAACATCCAGGAAATGAAATCTCTGTCGTGTATGTTTACTGATGTGGTCCTCCAGCCTGTTATAGCAGTGACTCACTGCGACAGGTCTGACCTTCACTGGCTGACCGCAGTGAATAATTGTTGTCGCCCTCCATGGTGTTTCTGCATCAGAAGCACGACCCCACGCCCTCTGTCGCAGGACGGTGGAGGAGTGCGGTTTGTGGCGTCTTGTTTTGCAAGCGCTCTCCCCTCTTGCTGCTTCTGTCAGACTTGTGGCTCCGGCGGAATGTTCCGGCTTCCCTTACGGCCTGGCGTGCCTAAGCACGTCCGCTGCACGCTCCGCGTCGTGCCTCTCTCCACTCTCGCCCTCACAGTGTGTCATCCGCTCGCTCTGAGTCTCTATCTCTCTGTCTCCCCGCTCTCGCTCAGATTCCGCCGGCCCCGCCCAAGCCCGACTTCGAGAGCCCGCGGGAGAAGATGCACAAGCTGGGGGAGGGCGAGGCGTCCATGACCAAGGAGGAGTACACCAAGATGAAACAGGAGCTGGAGGCGTGAGCAGAGCCCCGCCCACACTAACCCACAGCTCAGCACCAGGATCACTTTGGCGGCCCAAAATACAAAATAAAAGCCCTGAAAAGTGCAGCCCTAGCCTTCGAGAGCAAGGGGGTCATTCCGTGTCAAATCGACAGAATGTCCCTCTGGTACGTCTCCCTGGTACCCCCTGATTTTCATGAAAAATAATTTTGAAGACTCTGTTAGAGGTCAATAACAACATGTGCAAATTCATTACCCAGCTCCTAAGCGATCGTGAGATATCAAACTCTCAAATTACCATGTACATTTCACTTTACCCTCACCTGATGGGAAGCCTGAGTTTTCGGGCTCTGTATATCCAAAACCATAAATGAAACTGCAGACGATGTCAGTGTCTCGTCAAAACACCCATCCAGGGTAACACAACATGCTATCTTGTCAACGCTGGGGATTTTCGTTTTCAAATATATTTCACTTGAATTTCCAGTTAAATGGTAATTTGCATTTTCTGCTCCGATTTAAAAGGCCTATTTCTCGCAATCGGAGCAAAACTTACAAATACTAGGATAATTATGATGAAGTACATGTCAATGCTTAATCAAATTAAGACCGAAAAACAGGGCAGCTCGCACCTTCAGGGATTTACGAATGTATTAATATTGTCACGTGATCAGAAATTCTACACTTCCACACTTATGAAGCCTGAAAATGACGTGGTTTACAGTCAAATTGTAATATATAATCTTCACCACATTGAACAATTATACATGACTAGAACCCAGAACAGAGGTATGAAACTTGCAGAACAGTCACAGGAACATGGAAACATCAGCTTCATACCCTTGTCTGAAAACAAATGAAGTATCAAGCGATTACCGGTTGACACCATACAACACACTGTGGGCATCTGACTGTTTAGGACTATAAGTTCCCCACTTCTGCCGTCCAATATTTAAGGGAAGGAGTTTCATCTAGTCCATGATACTTTGTAAACCTATTAATCATGAGTAATTGTTCAATGTGGTGAAGATTATATATTACAATTTGACTGTAAACCACGTCATTTTCAGGCTTCATAAGTGTGGAAGTGTAGGATTTCTGATCACGTGACAATATTAATACATTCGTAAATCCCTGAAGGTGCGAGCTGCCCTGGTCTTCGGTCTTAATTTGATTAAGCATTGACATGTACTTCATCATAATTATCCTAGTATTTGAAAGTTTTGCTCCGATTGCGAGAAATAGGCCTTTTAAATCGGAGCAGAAAATGCAAATTACCATTTAACTGGAAATTCAAGTGAAATATATTTGAAAACGAAAATCCCCAGAGTTGACAAGATAGCATGTTGTGTTACCCTGGATGGGTGTTTTGACGAGACACTAACATCGTCTGCAGTTTCATTGATGGTTTTGGATATACAGAGCCCGAAAACTCAGGCTTCCCATCAGGTGAGGGTAAAGTGAAATGTACATGGAAATTGGAGAGTTTGATATCTCACGATCGCTTAGGAGCTGGGTAATGAAATTTGCACATGTTGTTATTGACCTCTGACAGAGTCTTCAAAATTATTTTTCATGAAAATCAGGGGGGTACCAGGGGGATGTTTTGTCAATTTGACACGGAATGACCCAGGGGTCTCCAGATGTGCCCCTCAAATCCAAATCCAGCCCTGGTTTTTTTTGTCTCCCAGGCAATTAACTTATCAGAACAATTAGTGCTTCTGATTGGCCAGACTGTCTTATCACCTGATTTCCAGCCGTAGGGAGGGTTGAGAGTCAGTGTTTCTCAGGCATTGACTGTGAGCGATGATTCTGGTTCTAGAGGGAAAACAAGTGAATACTTGACAATCCTCAGTCCTTTTATCTGAGGAAAATAAAAAGTGCTGCCAGTTTAAACTGGACATTTCTGCCGTGCGCAAACGGCGCTGTCTTTAAGTATTGAGAATGTGACTTCAGTTAGTTATTTCTTTTTCTTTTCGTTCGGCTGGGCTTCAGAAAATGGAACAGTAAATTTTATTTTAAAATGCTGTGAACCTTTATCTGAGGGTGTTCGCATTCATATTGGAGTCTTCAGGGGGAATCGTGGCCATGTCTGTACACTGTGACTGTCCAAACACAGGCTGCTGTCTCTCAAGGATGTGACGTCGCCTTAAATTTTAACTGCTTTTGTGAAATTTTCTTATGAGTTTAAGATAAGGCACCAGCCGCTGTGAGACTGTACTGTCAGGGGTCAGGGATATGACGGACACGATGAATTATTGTCATTATTATGGTCATTAGTGCACTTCACTCCCTTCTGCTGTTTCTGAGACTGACGTCTGCACAAGGTCACATGATGCTGAGTCAGTGCTGATAGATCAGGGTGCAGCAACAGCTCTGATTGTGAAATTACCCCCCAGAGTTTATACAGGTGGGAGGGGTGGGGTAGGTCTGTCGCAGACTTGATGCATCTTGATGGGACACTTCCCTAATATTCAGGGGGGTTAAACTGTGGGGGCGGAGTTAGAACAGTGGGTGTGGTGTCCTCTGTCATTCCCCAGTCAGATAAGGCCCATTTTAGGGGTTTATATGCTGTACTCAGTGATGGCACTTGTACACTCCTAACATAGACCCTGTTTATATACCAGAATAATCCCAATATCATTAGCATATTTTACATTCACCCTGAGTGATGGCGCTGCAGATGCTCCATGTCAGCACAATAACTTCAACAGTTTTACCTGGAATCCTTGAAAATTTGGTGTGGACATTTATAGCAACGAAAGGAAGAACCCTGTCAATTTTGGCAAATTTGTAATAAATCTTAATGCTATTTTTTAACAGATGAATTCATTTTAATTCATTGTTGACCAGAAAATTAGTAACTGTGCGTGATGTCCTCACATTTGCCATAATGGGGCTGTAAGGATCAGGGAGACGGAGGATATCCCCCTGCTCTCTGGGCCAACAGTGTCCTTATGTTTTGGACTGTCAGCGCCCACCTCTCTCATGGTCGGGTACCGGAGGTGGTGAACTGCGAGTCCAGTTTCCGGAAACAGTCAGATGTTGATGGATATGGATATTTGGCCATCATTGTGCCTTGCTGTGGAGGGTAATGATTTAATTGACTTGCACGCGCCTCTGATTAGTATAAAATTTTACTCCACCATTTTAGAGGATTCATGAGTCTTGATTCCCCCTTCAGAACACAGTAGTACAGCACCAGTCAAATTTTTGGACCCAACCACATCTCTCTCTCAATTCATGTTGAATAAAGAAATGAGCGCCCTCTATTTTGCGCAAAAAAAGATCTAATTCTTAAATCCATCAAACTAACCAGCATTTGTTGTCGTGTTTGCTGAGTACACTTACATTTTTATTTTTACGAGGGCAGTCATAAGGCTGTAATGAGTCCGCTGCTGCGCAGATGGGCGCAGATGTGCTGCACCTGCGGTTTGCTGTCATTGACCTTTTGCCCAACAAACAGCTTTGACTTTAATTCCTCCCTTGAAAATGGAAGGAGCTTCTTTGTCTGCTTACTTTACAAAATATGATTTCTTTGACATTCCAAAATTTATAACATTATTAAAACAAGTAAATTATTATCCCCCGCCGTGCGTTTAGCGCAAAGTGGGGGATATAGTATTCAGCTCCATCCGTACGACCGTCCGTACGTATGTACGTCCGTCCGTCCAGCCCGAACATTGTCAGCACGATATCTCAAGAAGGAGTCAACCTTTTGCATTTCAATTCTTTTTGGTACCAACCTTCCTACTGGGAATGCACAGACACCAGTCGGTTTTGGTGACCTAACGGCAGGGGATAAAGTCACTTTAGTGACAA